>QRDG01000333.1:0-374633 GCA_012064385.1 Puccinellia tenuiflora
ATCATGACATCAGCATCATGCGCATCGCATTTTTTGGCAACAAAAACTATTTTATTAAACCCTATTTTATTTTGCTAAAATTGTCGGAAAATATTTTATCGAGACAGTCGTCTCCGTTTTTGAAAATTAATTACCAAATTTAATTTGCAAAAGAAAATGTTTTGAGAATTGCGAGAGAGTAGCCCAACCGGCCCAAACCCACCTAACCTCCAAATCCTAGGGTTTCCCCTGGTTCCCCCTGGTCTTTTTCTATTCCTACCCCTGTGTTTTGCAGCCGCCCTCCTCTCGTTTTTCCTTTTCACGGAGACGCCCTTCCACCTCTTTTTTTTTCTCTTTTTCCCCTCCTTTCTTTTTCTTCCTCTCTTCCTTTTCTTTTTCTTTTTTACCTCTCTCTTATCTCTCTCCCTCTCCCCGAATCTTCTTCCTCTCCCCAACTCGCACTCCACCACCACCCTCCCGATCCCGCGCCACCACCACCCAGGCCGGCCGCCCTGGCTCGCCACCGGCCGCATCCTCTCTCCCCGGCGCCACTCTCCCGCTCGAGCTCGTCCCCGCGCCTCCTCACCGCCACCGTTGCCGCCCGTCGTCATCCCGGCCACCTCCAGCTCCGGCCCGGCTCCCCCGACCCCTACTCCTCCCTGCCGCCAGCTTGGCCCCCTGCTCCGGTTGCCCCTTGTGCGTGTGCGTGTGTGCCTCCTGCCGTGGTCGCCCTGCCGCGCGTGTTCCCTGCAGGTGGACGTGCTGCTGCTCCCTGTCCGTGCCCGTGCTCCGTTCCCGTGGTTAGCCGCTGTTGTCTCCTCTGCGTTCCCGCGCCCGTTGCCATTCCCGATGCGTTCCCCGTTTTCCTCGACGCGTTCCCCCGTCATGAAGCGGCTCGTTTTCCCGTCGTGAAGCCCGGAGTTCCCCGATGCCGTGGAACCCCGCCGACCCCGAAGACCGGAACGCCAAGGTCTGCAACCCCGACTACCCGAGTACGACTACTTCCACGACGTCGAATACGTCGACTACTTCGACTACTTCTTCTGCCGTAGAATTAAAATGCATCTTTTGTGCTTCCAGTGTTTGTTTCTTTTCTTCGGGAATAGGACGATGAGTTGATGTGAGCAACAACAGGTTCTGCTACCCTCCACCGGATTGCAGGCAAGCGATACTCCCTTGCTATCTTTGCTTGTTTTCTGTCTCTTACTCCACCTATCTTTTGTTCCTTGCTAGCCTTATGTCACGATGCTTGTGTCTCGATCCTATATGCATGTTTACCTTGCAGCCATGAAATGCCACCACCCCCACATCCTATTACCTTTTGCTTGTTTACCTTGTTGGCCTTGCGAGTCCTAGTGCATGCTTAGGTGCTTTGCTTGAGTCCTGTTATCTCTTTATCTAGTCTTGTTGATAACATGATAGCTAGGCTCAACTAAAATGGTAATCTTTATTTTCTATTGCGATGGGAATAACTTAATAAAGATAATGCACCGGCGGAAGGCCAATCGTGGTGATTTGTTCTGCTAGTGTCGCCTAGGAACCGAGTTCTTTTCCGCTGATCCAAGACTGAGCGCACTAACCACATGTGGGAGTTTTATGGGCTTCCCCACAATCTATTACCGGATCCTCAAACCTGTCCAGATGCCACAAGTAGTTCGGGTGTTTCGATAGATGTTGTGGACCGTGCGTTAACCGCATGTGGAAGGAGGGGCAATCGTATGAGTGTTCCCTCCCGAAGCCGTTCACGCAACGGTTAGGCCCACCTCGAAGCTTCGGCCGGACTCTCAAGGTGGATCAGTCCTAGCTAGGTGGCTCCTTGGACTTGTTTGTAGAGAAGGGAAGTATTGCGTCGAACGCTCCACCGATACACCTCTAAGCGAGTGTTTCGATGCGTGTGGATTCATTGGTGCATCCCTGCAGGGTTAAATCTCTTCGAAAAGCCGTGTCCAAGGTTATGGACAACTTGGTGAAATGCGCTGGCTCAAACGATCGTAGACAACTTGCACCTAATGATTATAACTTGACTAGTAAGATAGATTACTTGAATAATAATTCATAAAACTTGTCCACCGTGTGCGTTGCCCTGATTGCTTCCTCGCGGGTGGGTGATCGAGGGAGTAATACGTGGGCGGGTTTTTGATGTGGTGAGTAGCATAGTTGGTTTCTTATGCGCTCTCTTACCTTGTCTCTTTAGACGAAAGTTGTAGTGTGTCTCTATAAGTTGTTAGTGCTGCTTGCCGCCGCCTCAATCGCTAACCCTCTTCCCCCGGAACTCCAGCTTTGATATCTTGCGAGTATTACTTGCCAGTACTTCTACTAGTACTGACCCCTTCGGGGCTGTAATTCCAATGTAGCCGACATGTTTGAAGTCTAACGATGTTAGCTTAGGAATCCCTCCGGCTTGGCCTGGGCAGGGATATGGTGCCTTCGTTTATCTTCAGGACTCTTAGTCCAATTTGTTTCTTGTCCATAGCCGGACGCTACCCGCTTCCGTTGTTATTTTGGATCTTTATTGTATCTTTGCTCTTGACTCGGTGAGTCGTTGTTGTATATATGTTCTTTGTGGGTTCCATCGAGAACTGTTGTAATGTTATCACAATTCCACCCGCGTAACGTGTGTGTTGCGACGTGCACGTTATGCCTGGTGGCGTCCTTTAGGATCGTTATTATGCGGATTTGGCTGGAACGCTCAAATCTGCATAGTACCGATCTTGGGGCGTTACAAAGTGGTATCAGAGCCATGGTTCTTCGATACCCCGCGGGTCCAGTCAGCCTGTAGGATGCCATAGCTAACGGTCGTTGTTTGTAGAGTGTCCAAACTATTTTACTAAAAGCTATTTGAAAATATCTCAATAGGATTCTTGTTTATTCCTTACCTCTATTCTATTTCCTCTCTTACCTTTGTATGATTTAAATCTTCTCTCTTACCTATCTTCCGGTTATAGTATCCTCGTGGGTGGACGATCTCTTGCCTTTACCTAATAGGTTCGATCTGGAAGCAATCTCGACGGAAGGTCATCGCCATCGACGTGAGCAAGAACCTCTTGTTAGTGGTGTCGAGAAGATCTACACGCCGCTCGAAGATTCGATAGTTAACCTCGCTCTTCTTCCCCCCGGCGGTAGCGTGGATCTCGGGGCGAGATCCCTTGTTAGTGGTGTCGGTTGTAATGTCCCGGGGTTTTCCCCAAATTAGATTTTTGTTTGTTTTTCTTTTTGCATCATCATGACATCAGCATCATGCGCATCGCATTTTTTTTGGCAACAAAAAACTATTTTTATTAAACCCTATTTTATTTTGCTAAAATTGTCGGAAAATATTTTATCGAGACAGTCGTCTCCGTTTTTGAAAATAAATTGCCAAATTTAATTTGCAAAAGAAAATGTTTTGAGAATTGCGAGAGAGTAGCCCAACCGGCCCAAACCCACCTAACCTCCAAATCCTAGGGTTTCCCCTGGTTCCCCCTGGCCTTTTCTGTTCCTACCCCCTGTGTTTTGCAGCCGCCCTCCTCTCGTTTTTCCTTTTCACGGAGATGCCCTTCCACCTCTTCTTTTTTTCTCTTTTTCCCCTCCTTTCTTTTTCTTCCTCTCTTTTCTTTTTATTTTTTCTTTTTCTTTTTTCCCTCTCTCTCTCTTATCTCTCTCCCTCTCCTCGCATCTTCTTCCTCTCCCCAACTCGCACTCCACCACCACCCTCCCGATCCCGCGCCACCACCACCCAGGCCGGCGCCCTGGCTCGCCACCGGCCGCATCCTCTCTCCCCGGCGCCACTCTCCCGCTCGAGCTCGTCCCCGCGCCTCCTCACCGCCATCGTTGCCGCCCGTCGTCATCCCAGCCACCTCCAGCTCCGGCCCGGCTCCCCCGACCCCTGCTCCTCCCTGCCGCCAGCTTGGTCCCCTGCTCCGGTTGCCCCGTGTGCGTGTGTGCCTCCTGCCGTGGTCGCCCTGCCGCGCGTGTTCCCTGCAGGTGGACGTGCTGCTGCTCCCTGTCCGTGCCCGTGCTCCGTTCCCGTGGTCAGCCGCTGCTGTCTCCTCTGCGTTCCCGCGCCTGTTGCTGTTCCCGATGCGTTCCCCGTTTTCCTCGACGTGTTCCCCCGTCGTGAAGCGCCTCGTTTTCCCGTCGTGAAGCCCGGAGTTCCCCGATGCCGCGGAACCCCGCCGACCCCGAAGACCGGAACGCCAAGGTCTGCAACCCCGACTACCCGAGTATGACTACTTCCACGACGTCGACTACTTCGACTACGACGACTACTTCGACTACTTCCTCTCCGATCCGAAGATGGTGGTTCTGAATCCAAAGTTTCCCCGAATCCGATGTGCGACCCAACCCTAACCCTATACCATATATCCGTATCTTATAAAATCATGCATCATTAATTAACCTCACACCTTTATCCATTTAGTCGGATTAAATCAATTTAATTATGGGGTTTTGTCTGGTGCATCTATATTATGCACCAATCCCATTTAAAATGATTTGCCATGTGTTAGGAATAAAATTGGACAACCTTTAATTTGTCATTCATCATGTCATCAACATGCCAGTTCTTCTGCCGTAGAATTAAAATGCATCTTTTGTGCTTCCAGTGTCCGTTTCTTTTCTTCGGGAATAGGACGATGAGTTGATGTGAGCAACGACAGGTTCTGCTACCTCCACCGGATTGCAGGCAAGTGATACTCCCTTGCTATCTTTTCTTGTTTTCTGTCTCTTACTCCAACTATCTTTTGTTCCTTGCTAGCCTTATGTCACGATGCTTGTGTCTCGATCCTATATGCATGTTTACCTTGCAGCCATGAAATGCCACCACCCCCACATCCTATTACCTTTTGCTTGTTTACCTTGTTGGCCTTGCGAGTCCTAGTGCATGCTTAGGTGCTTTGCTTGAGTCATGTTATCTCTTTATCTAGTCTTGTTGATAACATGATAGCTAGGCTCCACTAAAATGGTAATCTTTATTTTCTATTGCGATGGGAATAACTTAATAAAGATAACGCACCGGCGGAAGGCCAATCGTGGTGATTTGTTCTGCTAGTGTCGCCTAGGAACCGAGTTCTTTTCCGCTGATCCAAGACTGAGCGCACTAACCACATGTGGGAGTTTTATGGGCTTCCCCACAATCTATTACCGGATCCTCAAACCTGTCCAGATGCCACAAGTAGTTCGGGTGTTTCGATAGATGTTGCGGACCGTGCGTTAACCGCATGTGGAAGGAGGGGCAATCGTATGAGTGTTCCCTCCTGAAGCCGTTCACGCAACGGTTAGGCCCACCTCGAAGCTTCGGCCGGACTCTCAAGGTGGATCAGTCCTAGCTAGGTGGCTCCCTGGACTTGTTTGTAGAGAAGGGAAGTATTGCGTCGAACGCTCCACCGGTACACCTCTAAGCGAGTGTTTCGATGCGTGTGGGTTCATTGGTGCATCCCTGCAGGGTTAAATCTTTTCGAAAAGCCGTGTCCGCGGTTATGGACGACTTGGTGAAATGAGATGGCTAAAAAGATCATAGACAACTTGCACCTAATGATTATAACTTGACTAGTAAGATAGATTACTTGAATAATAATTCATAAAACTTGTTCACCGTGTGAGTTGCCCTGATTGCTTCCTCGCGGGTGGGTGATCGAGGGAGTAATACGTGGGCGGGTTTTTGATGTGGTGAGTAGTATAGTTGGTTTCTTATGCGCTCTCTTACCTTCTCTCTATCAGACGAAAGTTGTAGTGTGTCTCTATAAGTTGTTAGTGCTGCTTGCCGCCGCCTCAATCGCTAACCCTCTTCCCCCGGAACTCTAGCTTTGATATCTTGTGAGTATTACTTGCCAGTACTTCTACTAGTACTGACCCCTTCGGGGCTGTTATTCCAATGCAACCGACAGGTTTGAAGTCTGACGATGTTAGCTTGGGAATCCCTCCGGCTTGGCCTGGGCAGGGATATGGTGCCTTCGTTTATCTTCAGGACTCTTAGTCTCATTTGTTTCTTGTCCATAGCCGGACGCTACCCGCTTCCGTTGTTATTTTGGATCTTTGTATTGTATCTTTGTTCTTGACTCGATGAGTCGTTGTTGTATATATGTTCTTTGTGGGTTCCATCGAGAACTGTTGTAATGTTATCACAATTCCACCCGCATAACGTGTGTGTTGCGACATGCACGTTATGCCTGGTGGGCGTCCTTTAGGATTGTTATTATGCGGATTTGGCTGGAACGCTCAAATCTGCATAGTACCGATCTTGGGGCGTTACATGCAAGTTCAAGATTATCAACATGAAGACAATGACCAAGTGAAGATATGCCGAAGAAGAGGTTCTCCCATATTGGTGTATGGGGGAGCAACATGTGAGTCTTCACCAAGCGAAGCGCAATCAAGAAAGATGGTCCATCTTGAGAAGATGAAGATCGTCATCATCGACCTCAAGTGGTTTATGCGCAAGGCAAAGGTATGATCTTGATAGGTTTTCTATTTTACCGGTCTCATGATGTTAGTTGAGAGACCGGGTTATAGGATAGATAGCCGTACTATCAAGAGGGGCTCTCGACCGAGTATCTTGATCGCATCGTTCGTGGAGAGCTCAAACCTTTGCATCCTTGGCATCATCTTTATTGGTTCTTATTTGGCTCTTATCGTGGTGTGGTCTTGGTGCTTGTCGTGCTTGTCATGACAAGTCCAAGTTCACCAAAATAGTTTTCGTATGGGTCTCCTATTGCGTTTTTGGTTTTGGAGGTTTATCGGTTCGTCTTTTAAAGAGAAGTTTTACCTTTCCCCATTTGGTTTTATCCTCCCTTATTGGACTATGATGTTTATCTGTATGTTCTTGTAGAGCTCGTTGTTACAATTCTAACGAGCCCCCGGAAGTTCCGTCCCAAGCTCCGGAAGTTCCGGCCCTGGATTTTCCCTTGTTTTTCCAGCTAAGTCCTTTTTCGTGTTTCTCTCGGGAGGGGTTTCAGATATTTGCCCTGGAAATTTCCCCCGAAATTTCTGGGAGTTCAGAAATTCCTGTCCTTGGCCCGGAAGTTTCGGTCCAGGAAAATTTGGCTAAGTCTTTTTTGCGTTTTCCTCTCTGGAGGGGGTCCGGAACTTTGCCCCGGAAGTTTCCCCGGAAATTTCCAGGGACCGGAAGCTCCGGCCCTTAACCTCGGAATATCCGGGCTCCCGTGGCTGTAACCGTTAGATTTTGGGGGACGCTATAAATAGCCTCCTTCTTCCCCAAGAGGAGGCTTCCCATTCTTTCTCTCTCTCCTCCATTGTTTGACCTCGAAAAAGCTTGGGTTTCTCTCTATCCCTCCAATGATTCTTGCCCATATTTAGGGATTCAAGAGAGGAGATCTAGATCTACAACTCCACCAATCACTTTCTCCTCTTTGTGAGGGGAACCCTTCGGATCTAGATCTTGGGATTCATTTGTTGAGTTCTTCCTTGTTCTTCCTCTCTTATTCCCCCATAAGCATTTGTTGCGTTGTTGGAATTTTAGAGTGAATGATTTGAGCACTTGTGCTCTTGCCATTGCATTAGTTGCATCGGTTTGCTCTATCCACAAAGATTCGTGGAAGTGAAGGTTGGGAATTTGTTACTCTCGGGTCATTGGACTCTAGACGGCTTTGTGGTGATTCTTGGGAGCCTCCAATTCGGCTGTGGATGCGTGCCCCAAGCTTAGTGGTGTAAAGTCTCTGGATTCCGCCTAGAAGGACTCTGATAGTGGAAGGTGAACCTCACCTTTGTGGTGCGGTTCATCGGAGAATAGGGTGAGACCTTCGTGGCATTGAGTAGGCCTATGGTGGCGAGCTCACACCCCTCCAACAAGACGTACTCCCCTCAAAAGGAGGAAATCGGGAATACATCTTCGTCTATGTGTGCCTCGGTTATTTCTATACCCAAGCTCTTTACTTATGCAATTTACATTGTGATAGCCTTCGTGCTTGAAGTATTATATCTTGCTATCACCTTGTTGTTATCTTGCCTAGCATAAGTTGTTGGTGCACATAGGTGAACCTAGTATATTAGGTTTTGTAAGCTTGATAAATTAAAACACTAGTTTTATTCTGCATTTATCAAGCCATAATCGTAAAAAAATTTAAATCGGCTATTCACCCCCCTCTAGGCGACATCCTTGTCCTTTCACTCTTATAAAAATCACTGAGGCATAAAGCAACCAGCATATAAAAGTAGAACAAGAGCAACCTCAAAACTTTCATAATGATAGGAATCATAGTAACATATCTACCTCTCTCATAATAATTTTCAGTAGTATTATAATTAATACCATCAAGTAACACAGGACCATCATAAACTTCATAGCATAAGTCATCATAAACATCCGTATCCCATTTTATTTCTACCTTCTGTTCGTTTTTCGTTTGTTCTTGTTTTGGGTGATATTTAATAGGGGAACCGTGGTCATAAGTGTAACAAGCATCAGTTTTATCAAAAAGGGATATTCCAGGGGAATCCATAGGAACATATCATTCATCAACATAGCATTCATCCTTCTTAGGTAAGCATGGACGGTAATTATATAATGTAAGGGTTAGAGAGTTACTATCATTAGAAGGTAGATCCTCTTTTTGTCCTTCACTCTCTTGCTCTTTTTCATCAAATAAGATCTCAGTTTCAGCAATTTCTTCTTCCACAGGTTTCTGAAAGACAACAAGTTCTTCTTGAGAATAAGTTTTCTCAAGATATTCAGCAATATAAGGATTATCATTGTAATACTCAAGGCAATATCCAAGTATAACAAAAAAAATTCAGATTTGAAAGAAGCATCATCAATATCTTTAAACACAGAAGTAATTTCGTAAGCACCCATAAAAACAACAAATTCTTCAATTTGTTCAAGATTATCAAAATCATAGTTTCCTTTAGCATAAGAAGACAATATTTCATTATCATTATAATCACATTGGAATTTATGCCTCCTACAACAAAAAGATTCATTAAGGCACCAGGATTCATCATAAGTAGAGCAAAAGTTTTCAGCAAGACTATTCAATTTATTTATTTGTGCCCATAAGTGTTTCCCTTTTTCAGACAAGCCGTATTCCTTATAATATTTTTGTTGTTCCTTCGTGAACCCACCTTGCAAATAAGATCTAGTCTCACAGAAAGTAACCATTGATAGCAAGTAAAGAACAAGACATAATAACTAGACAAAACCGAAATAAACTAGGTGCTAGAATTTTTATTTTTTTTGTGTTTTTCAGTTTTAGAGCAAACGAATGGCAAAAGAAGGCAAACAAAAAATAAACTAAGCAAGACAATAACAAAGTAAAGTGAAAGGATGTGTGAAACTTCCCCAGCTAAAGCTTTCAAGTCCCCGGCAACGGCGCCAGAAAAAGAGCTGTTGAAGGAAGACTTGGTAGTTCGAGAAGCCTTCTTCAAATCTCGGGCAACGACGCCAGAAAAACAGCTTGATGACGTGAATCACACGTTTGCTGGGGAACCCCAAGAGGAAGGTATGATGCAGCAAAGTAGCAGTTTCCCTTGATTACAAAACCAAGGTTATCGAACTAGTAGAACTTGGAGAAGGCTTTGCTAGGTGTCAACGGTGCCAGAAAAAGATTGTGGCGTGTTGACCTGGACCTGCATACAATCACAAACAAACTACTCTGCCCCAACGAAACAGAGAGATTGTCAATCTCTCCAGCTTGCTGAACACAAAGAATTAAATGTGCAGATGTAAAATATGATGAGAGTGAAATATGACCAGCGAGCAAGGTTTCATTATCATTATAATCACATTGGAAAGGGAGGTGTTTATACCTCCTATAGCAACAAGATTCATTAAAGCACCAATATACATCATAAGTAGAACACAATTTTCTAGCAAAACCATTCAATTTATTTATTTGTATCCATAAGTGCAACCCTTTTAGAGACAAGCGGTGTTCCTTATAATATTTTTGTTGATCCTCAGTGTAGCGGACCTGCACTTAAAATTAGGCAAGATCCCTGTGTATAGTGAACAAGGGTAGTTGAGACAGTGGTTTTCATGCCATGTTTGTCTCTTATAGTTGAAAAGAAGTTTTTCAAATTGTTAGGAAAAAGTTGGTTTTCTGCAAAATAGCCTTCAAACTCCACCAGCCAAATATGGATATAAGTTATTAGAGTTTTTCCCATATGAGTCCACAAAGTGTCACTTGCCAGATCCATTCATATGGTTCTGACCAATTTTTTGCTGCAACGCTTTTTGCTCCGACGATGAGTGGGGTTTCGTTTAAGGGTTTCAAGACTGCAACCAACATGTTTCGCCTATGGCTGCATGAAGATGATGGAGACTCCATGAAGAATAATGTTTTCCATTGCTTTACTCTTTCAAGCTAGCTTCGTGCTATGCAAGTTGTAACGAATATTTTGTTTAAGTACTGGATCAAGCGTGTAATAATTGATGCATTGTTGTGATATTCATCGTAACTGTGTGTGCAAATGAATCGATCCAGGGTTTGCACTATACACAGGGATCTTGCCTAATTTTAAGTGCAGGTCCACTACAGATGGTATCAGAGCACTGTGTTGCCTGTATGTTCGAAACCCTAAGTTTGGTTAGAAATAAGAAAGCCCATAGGACTAAAATTTATTTTCTCTTCGTCCAAAACTTTTCTAATGTCATTCTCGTAACTATCTTTGCTATTTGCTTTCTAAGTTTCTTTTCTTGTTTTAGATGACCAGCCTCAGCGAATCAATCAAGAAAGGACCAGTGATGACCATGACTCTACAATGTGAGACTGAGTTTCCAAGAGCACTTACGGATAACATAAAGAGTTTGGGATTTGAAGGAGAAGCTGTATACAAAGGATTTCCTTTCATGGATAAAGGTCAAGAGTACAGGTGGGTGCAACTCCATTTATACAAGAGCAAAGAAGATGATCGCAAGGCAGAAGGGTGTTGCATGTTCACTAACCCAACACTTCAAACAACATTCTTTGATTCAGCAAGAAGTACAGCATGGGAGGCCATCGAGTACCTTGGAGAAAGACTTCATTTTAGACTTCACAACACCTAGAAGCACCTTAATAACTCAAGGAAATAAAGGAGGAGCTTGAAGCACTCATGAAAGAAACAACCTAGATCTACCATCATCCCTAATAAACCATCGACGTTGTGTTAGTGTATTGACCTACCAACTTGTGGTATGGCAGTACCGTCGCTTTTGTTTTTCAGAACCATGGTGTGTTTTGTTCCCAAACGATTAGTTCGTTTTTATCAAAAAGTTTGTGTTGAGCTTTTGATTGATTGTTGTTATTTGTGTTAATTGTTTGTATGGGTAGGAGTATTTCTGTCGTGGGGTTGTTACGGCAAGTACTTCCTCCGGGAAGCTTAGTTGTGGGGCCATTGGTGACCAGGATATAGGAGAGGTTAGTCTCGACAAGGGGACACGGAGTTTACCCAGGTTCGGCCCCTCTGTTTAGAGGTAAAGACCTACTTCCTGCTTGTTCTTTATTGTTGTGGACTAGTTCTCGATTACAAGGTTTCGACTCCTTAACTCGGGAGTCGGCGACTACGGGTTTGGTGTTTCTTGAGAGCTTGTCGATCTAGGGTCCAGGGCCCTCCTTATAAAGGTGGCCGGGTCCCTGGACTTACAACTTATGCCGAGTTACACTTGAATGCGGAGTCCTACTCTAGGCCTTCATCTTCCAAGTTGGTACTCCGGGTTGTATTTGGACTCCAGTCTCCACCGGGTCTTTTCCTTTCTGCTGACTCGTAATGGGCTGGCCGGCTTGTTCCTTGTCCAGCCCATGTTGCTTGAAGTGTAACCCGACTTGGGCCTCCTGGGTTCTGGCGGGTCCACTTTCCGACTCCATGGGCCTACCTGGAAAGTATCCCCTCATCAGTAGCCCCCGAATTTATCTTGGGCGCAATCTTGGCGTATACATCCGGCTCCTTTTTCTCCGGCTTCTTTTTTGGAGTTGATAACTCGGAAGTCGCCTGCTGCTAGCTCCAAGATGAATTCCTGCATAAACATAAAAAAACTTGATAAAAACAAGTCAGCCCTCCCCTTTACTCTGGCCTCACAATCGACCCCCACTCCCTGGTTGGTCATGTGGCTATAGCCCTTTACGAGTTGGCTAGGAGGGCAAACTTCTCCCTTATCCATACTGGGGACTCGTCTTTTAAAAACGAGTCGGCTCTTCCGAATTATTTTGTTATTTCATTTCCACACGTGTCATCTGTTGACCGTGGTCATCGGGACGCTTCAGTTTCGCCGCGTATCTTTGTAACGAATAATATCCCGCGATTCCCGCGCATCTAGCGCAACAGACAGCGCCGTTATTCTCTAGGGTTCACTTATCCCCTTTATTTAAGTGTGGGGACCAGATCTTCACTTTACCCTTTCTGCTTCCACTTCGTCTTCTTCCTCCGTCCGCACGTGCTCTTCCTCTCTCACGCGCGCACACCTTTCTCTCGCCATGGCACCCAAGCACTCCAAGGCTGCTAAGGGGAAGAAGACCTTGGGCTCGGTGGTGGACATTGCCTCCGCCGCCGCCGCTGCTGCGCCCGCATCGAAGCGGACAATCTCTGCCAACTGGGGCAGATCTCTGCTGACCCAGGACTCCCTCAAGGGATTCGAGGAGTCCGGGCTCATCTCCGCCAACATCTCCTGGCGCGCCGCCGGCGAGGAAACTGAACCATCACCGGCCGCCGGGGAGGTCGTCGTCTTCGGTGAGCACCTCTTCCGCGGCTTCACTCCCCCCGGCAATCTCTTTTTCCGTCAGGTCCTCGATTTCTACAAGCTTAGAATTCATGATCTTGCCCCCAATTCCATCTTGAATCTCTCCAATTTCGTAACTTTGTGCGAAGATTATCTTCAAATCAAGCCATATTTGGACTTCTTTCTTGAACTCTTCTACTGTAATCCCCAACCTGAGCGTGCTGGTGGCCCACTTCTCAAATGTGGGGGTGTTGCTTTACAACGCCGCCAGGGCTCTCTCTTTCCCAAACCTATTCTGCCGAGTCATATCAAGGACTGGCAGAAAACTTACTTCTATTGCAAGGACACGTCCCCTGCGGACGAGCCCCATCTTCCCGACTTCTCTCCTGATAACCTCCAGATAAATGCCAATATGAAGGCAAAGTGCTCTGAAGATGCTCGTCCAAAAGTCGACTCCTTGATGAGACGACTCCGCGCTCTTGTAGCGCATGGACTCGGTGGAATGGACCTGGTGCTCTGCTGGACGACTTGGAGAATCCAGCCACTTAGTCCCAGGACTCGGCTAATTGTCGAGTACACTCGCTGTGTGACAGACGACCTCCGGATGACGGAGAATCAAGCCAGCACTACTGATATTAACCGGTTGGTGAAGAAACTGACCAGCAAACTGGTGAAGGACCAGGAAAGCTTTGGTCTTTCACCTTTCTGTGTAACAACTCCTCCTCCAGCTGTAAGTTGCTCAACACTTGCACTTTGACTTTACTCTTGCTGTATTTCAACTTCTTCTTTATCTGATTGTAACTTTCTGAACTTGTGCATAGCTTACTGATAGCTGGTGGTCACCCAATGACCAAGGTGCCAGCGTTGAGAGCGACGAGGGCAATGAAGAAGAAATCCGGGAGTCCTCTCCTGAGGCTCCTGATGATGATGCCAGGGGTCCTTCCGCTGGGGACCCACCAACTGCTGTGACGACTTCCTCTGGCGAGTCGTCTAGTGATAAGGACCCAGCCCCGACTCCTCGTAAGACTTTGAAGAGGAAGGAGCGAACTGGAGTCCCAAAGGTGCCCCTCTCACGTCTTTCTCCAACTCAAGCTGCTCTTACTAAAGATCACAAACAATCACAGGGCTTACTAGCCGCCAGGGCAAGGAAGCTGAGGAGTAGTGGTCCAGCTGATGCTCCACTTGTGATTCCCACCACTCGGAAGCGCAAGTCGCCCACTGCTTCTCCTTCCTCGGCCGAGGACTCGTATGATTCCTGGGCCATGCCATCTTCTGACTCCAATGCCTCCTTGGACTTGGAGACCAATACTGGGTAAATCAACTTCTTCACTTGTATTATCCCGACTTGTTTGTAATTTCTTCTTTTTAGGGCTCGGCCTTCAACTAAAGTTGCAAAACTTTCTGCTGCAACCGACGTTACATCGGCACGCCAAGCTGAAACCCCACTGTCAACTTCAACTAGCACGAAGACGACTCCTTCAGTGGCTGCTTCCACTGGGGTCACTATTGCCGCTATGCCACCACTGGCTCCTCAGTCCGAGTTGATAACTCGGACCCAATATTCTCCTGCCACAAAGCCACAACCTGCGGCCCAAACTATACACGTTATGACGAGTACTTCCCAGGTACCTCTCCCAGAATCTCACAAGGGACCTGCAGACCCTGCCTCCAGCCTTGTTGTTGATTATAGCTGACTCCATATTGGAGAGAACAAGTCCTTCATGGATGCATGGGATGAGGCCTTCAAGTGGAATGAAGAATCCACCAGGGTGAAGGGCGAGGAGCTGGCCAGCTTGATGGCTTTGAAGATGGTCCATACTGTAAGTTCTTCACCTTTTCTTGTACAAATTATTACCTCTTACCATACCAGATGGCGTAGATGGTGCCTGATGTGGCTCTTGCGGTGAAAGAAATTGAGTTGCAAATGGCGTAGCCGAGTACGGATGCCATGTCTTTTCACTGCTTTTTTCTGTCAGACCGCAGAAAGGGAATGGTAAACGAATATAGGAACAGAAGCAAACGGTAGCACAAATCACAAAACAACATCTAGTGGCTAACTGCATGGTGCATGCGTAGCTACCACCCCGGGTACCAAATCGCGTCATATATTTTTGTCTTTTTACACAGCTCAATTAGACAAGTCATTTCTCCGCGAAACTTTGGGCGTGCACATAGAACCTGTAACATGTACGGGCGCTTATTTTTTTCAGAATTTTGTTTCAAACCGGGTGCAAATGCCTACATATTTACATGGATATTACTATCAATTAGCGAGACCATTTTTTTTTCTTTTAGACGGGGAAGGCCCATAAGGGCCTAAAAGCTGCTAATTAAAACGGCAGTGAGGTACAAACTAACAAAGAGGACCACGACAAATACAACCAGTACTGACCAGTCCTCAACAATTGCAAAAAGAAATTTAACAAAAGATCTGAAACACAATCAAGTCCTCCGAAACCGTCGGCGGACCGTGGAATGGAACAACGGCCTTGCACACTGAATCCAGTGTCGAAACCACTTGGCTTCAGCGGGAAGGATGACACCCCGTAATATATTTATAAAAGGGAAAAGTTTATTTAAATATCTATACTATACAGTAATTTAGAGAGGGAAATTTCTTAATGTGTTGAGGTAAAATATCAGCATCTGAAATAACTTTGCTCAAATATTTAAAAGGAAAGAGTTAGTTCAAATATTTAAAGTGAATATTTTGTTCAAATAATTACAAGGGAACATTTCTTCAAATATTCTTAATATATAATAGTAAAATGTTTTCAAATATTTAAAAGCGTAAAATTACTTATTATATTTAAAGGGAAATGTTTATTCCAATATTATTAATGTATAAATCAAGAAAAGTTTGTTTAAATATTTAAAAGTGAATATTTTGTTCAAATAATTAAAATATAAAAGTTTCTTCAAATATTGTTAATATATAAAAAATGTGTTTTCAACTATTTTAGAAGCTATTTTAGAAGGGTAAATTTGTTATTATATTTAAAGGAAAAGTTTATTCCAATATTTTTAATATATAAAAAGGAAAATTTATTCTAATATTTAAAAGGTAAATGTTTCGTTAATATTTAAAAGGGAAATCTGTCAACTTTTCTTAATATTTATATAATAAGGGAAAGTTTTTTCACATATATAAACAGGTAAAATGTCTTAATATATTTAATAATGAAAAGCTTTTTCAAATATTAAAAAAGGGTAAATTTTCTATTTTTTGAGTACGATGAATATGTCGTAAAATGTTTCGCAGGTGATGGCAGGGACTCGCCCACGGGTGGTTGGCCTCAACCACCACTTTTATAGTGGTTGAGCTCAACCACTTTTTTGAGGGAATATGCCTAAAATTTGGCTACCCCCACACACCCGACACCACAAACCAAACATGGTCTAACCACTTAAAAAAATGGCTACCCACAACCACTTGGTGGCTAGCCACCCAACCAAGCACACCCTAAGAGTCCTCCGATGACACCCCGTAAACACAATCAAGATGATGTTTCTTTATGATGGGAGATAACCATGTGAAAATTGACAAAACTGGCCATTTTCAGATCTAGTTCATTTTGTGTTTGAGTTTCAGATTAATTTTGTGTTTAAGTTTCAGAAAATGGTAAATTCTGTCCATTTTCACGATAAACTGGTTGAAGTCTAATAAAGCGCTATTTATCGAAAAAAAAAACATCCAGTTCACAAGCCACACGACGTTAAACCTAACCCAAACGCTTACTCTTTTTCCCAAAGCAAACGTACGTTTCAGAATTTCACCCAACATGTATATATTTCTCATTGAGATAATTAGGCCAAAGACACAGGCATGCAGCACACATGTGAGCACACTAAAGTTCTAACAAATAAGATTCTCTTATTAGAATAAATAAACTAAAGACATGCCCATCCCTGATGAACAACCGGGGTTCAACAGGAAATAATCAAGTTACTATTTCTTCACAGAAGATTGGAAGCGGTGCACATTTATTGCTTTATGATATTTCTTTGCTTGCTTGTCTACGCTACAGACTACACAGACCTTTTCAGGTGCATCGCTATCAGCAAATTCCTGCAAATACATGTGGGAAACAAAAACATGGTGAGGATTCGAAGCTAGCTTAACCAATCAGCAAAATGAGAATTTCACACTGCAACTTATATTGCGTGATGAACTACCACAAAAATCAAAAGAAGATAAATAATGATCGGCTAAGACAAGTTAAACTAGGAGAGCTTCCATGTAGCTCCTGCAGTACTTCAAAATAGTAACAGATGAACAGTTGCTGCAACTGTTACTTTGCTGACAGCGGGTTTTATGTAAATGTCAGAGATCGTAAGATAACTGTCTATTGTAAACATATTACATATTGATATGTTAAATTGCTTACTAATATCTGAATTTGATATCTGGAACAAAGTGCGATAAATCGAGAAATACTTGTTCAGATACAAATGCAAGAATAACAATTCTAGCTAGAACATTAATTATAGATTTGAGGAACAACTGTAGATATTTCTTGTGCTATTTAGAGTTGGACATCACATACGTTTAACATAAGAAAAAATTGTCGCCATGCACGCACTGCGAGATAACATATTTATACTATGGGTTGTGACACTTTTTCCGGATCAGAGGGAGTACATATTAAAATGCAAGATACGTCGATATTAGGGGTAAAATTGCTCGAAAGTGTGCATATAACGAACACTGCAATTTGGTATCAAATCAACAAAAAGTAAAGGTAGCGGTGATCACACAATAATGATTATTTGGTAAGAAGTGTTTCTTAAGATATTACTAGATTTTGCACCGATTGTTCCGCAGGACACACAACACACAGAGATATCAGATATCTAATACATCCAATCTTCCAAATTAAAATTTCCTTTGCTTATAAGTATATCAGTATATGTGACTTGAGGAAGCAACAGGTGAGAACACCTATACGTCTAGAAGACTAACAACTATGAAAACTTAGACAATGACCTTTTCTTTTTCTTTTAGAAGAGACTTGAGAAAACCTGGACCTCTGAAATGTGGAGGGTAAGCTCAATAGGAGAGTGTTGAGTTATACTACTAAGTCAGTATAACCTGCCTTGGCACCGCGTTTGATTACTTCTTACAAATACAATAGTTATGAAATATATACAAAATATCTAGAGTATGGGAAAATTTCATTAACCACAATCCTGTACAGTATTGTGCAAAACAAGGGTGATGAAATAGCATAAATCAAATAATAATTTATACTCAAATTGACTCGTTCATACTGTCTACACGGAGCATCTCTTCTGTACATTGCATCACAACATGATCAAAGAGTACATGACTATAACTTATCACATCCATACCTTCCATTCTTCTTCATATTTTTCTCTCAGTTGGGGTGCCGGATGATCCTTTGTAGCACGACAGTCCTTGCCCGACGAATGTCTCGGCTACATCGATCTGCCTGCTCCCCGAGATCTTCAACACTCTTCATGAATGCCTCCAGCTTCTTTTTGATTTCCTCGACCCCGAACTTGACCGCCTCCTCGTCCCGCTCCGCAAACTCAATGCAATCGACCATGGAGCTGATCTCCATCTCCACCCGGTTGATGAGCACCCTGATACTGTCCAAATCCTTGATGGCAATGAATGTTCCGACCTGCATTGCGCTCACCACCTCCTTCTGTCCACGGAGAGCGTCCTGGTAGCCTTTCAGCAGGGAGTCAATCCACTTCCCCATAGACCCCAATGGAATGGCAGCAGCAGCAGCCAATGCCGCCGCGACAGGCGGGGCGGCGATGGCCGCGGCAACTACCGAGCAGATGAGCACCGCCGCGAAGGTGCTCGCGAAGATGACGCTTGACACCCGGCGCCACGCTTTGATCTTCTTGACCTTCTTGTCGAGCCTGTGCTTGCGCAGCTGCAGCTTCTCCAGCATGGCCAGCTGCTGCCGGTAGACGGCCTGGAAGGCCTCAAAGAACTCGTCGGTGAAGGGGTCCCCGGCCGCCTTGAACTGGCGCAGCTCGTGCAGCGTGCGCGCGTACCGGGCGGAGGGGGCGTCCTCCTTGGCGTCGCCGCCGCCCTTGCCCTTGTCCTCCTCCTCGTCGTCGAAGCGCTGGAGCGCGACGTGGAGGAGGAGCTGGGAGTCGCGGGCGCGCTTGAGGCACTTGTCGAGCGCGGTGCAGAAGTCGAGCGTGTGGAGGCTGCTCTCGAAGTAGTCCTCGACGAGGTCGAACAGCTCGGGGCTCTTCCAGATGTCCTTCTTGCAGTCGAGGATGACGCGCACCACCTCCTGGTTCATGTCGAGGAGGCAGCCGGTGACCTCGCGGAGGGAGTCGAGGGACATGGACCGCACCTCCACGCCCAGCGCCAGCGTCGAGATGGCGCGGCTGGTGCGCCGCTGCAGCGTGGAGTCGAAGGTGCGCACCTCCGGGTCGTACCGGCACGCCGCCTCGTACGAGCTCAGGTCCTCCGCCGCCGCCGCGTGCGGCAGCCCCGAGTCAGAGGAGCTCGTCGGCCGGTGGGGCCTGCTGCCGCCGGTGCTACTGCTGTTCCCCATTGCCGGAAGCGAACGAATCAGACCCGGCGAAAAGAAGGGATTTTTTCACTGGATTTGGAGAAATCGGCAACAGATCGGGAAATCAAGAGACGCCTCGGCAGCCAGGACGGATCAGACCGGCGAGCACTGACACGAGAACGCAATCTGAGAGCTGTATCTCGGGTGCTAGAGGCGGCGGGTTGCGTCGCGTCGGATCAAGAAAGCGAGGTTTCGGGGAAGCTGGCGAGGAGAAGAATGCAGGGTAGGGGAGAGAGGGGGATTTGGGGTGGTTTTGTGGAGCGTGGTTGTTGTCAGGTGAGGTGAGGAGGAGGGATGTGGGGATGGCTTGTACGCATGACGAACGGGGCGAGATGGCAGCCAGCCAGCCAGCAATGGCTATGGCCGCCGGCGGAAGCAACCTAATGCTTCTCACTCCATCTCTAGGCGCGTGTGTGGATGCAATTGCAATCGCAGATTTGCAGTGCAGTGGAGTAACACAACAATCGCGCGTGGCTTTGCTTGCTTGATTATTAGTTTGTCTGGCCGAAGCGAGCAGCACCGATTAGTTTGCGCGAAAGTGGAGATGGGCCTCGTGCCTTTGTGGGAGCCTTGGCATGGTGCGAGTGCGTGGCCGGGTCACAACAAAAAGGGCAAAGGAAAAAACCAAAAGTGTTTACATCGAGTATCCATCCACAAGAAATTTACAAACTGAATGATTTCTGTTGGCAAAATTGTCCGCTTTCTGGTGGATTTGCTGCTCAGTTTTGTTGTCTTCAACCGCAGCATGCGCTTTCTTGGATTCAACCGTTGGATGGGGTTTCCACACACAAAAAAAAAAAATCCAGTCGCTTGAAAACCTCTCGTCACGCTCCACTACCCAGCTACAGAGCTTACGACCGGGATGAGATCATAGGAGTGCTATGTACATCTGCGTATTATCCACATTTCGACGGAATCCTTACAGGATCCTATACTCCATGCCATGCTCGCATCATCTCCAACCGTGGCCGTTTTTCTTCTTTCAGCATTTCCTTTGTGTGATAGCCAAGCTTCGGTTGCTTTTTATCCATCCATGATCCGCACCTCCATGTTTTGCTCTGTGTATACCTTACACATACGATACGACCATGACGTCTTCCGAAACCAGACGGGCGAAAAGGTGCAAACTAGTAGTTATATAAGTATACTCTACCATCACCGTGCATGCAATGCATAATGATCAGATAGTTACTTCCTCAATCTCGTAGTTAATCTAACATAATTAAGGTTACAATGTACTACTCTGAGTACTACGGTTAAGAAGAAATTTTCACTTAGGCTTAAGTGTTGATTAGACAAGAGTGGTTTGGCAAGTGTGAACAGCACGAGTGAGGAGGCCGCCGCGAGTAGAAAAGTTGGCACCGCCGGCCACCCGGCAGGACCATATGGGCCCGGCGTGGTCTGGTCTTTGCGGAGAAGAAGACGTTTTCTTGGAGGGAAAGGACGCGGCTACATTTGCCAGTGCACAGACGTGTGGTCCCATGCACACATGCCGGTCACATGATAGTTGACTTGGTCTCACTTTAGGCCAGATCTGTCCGTTAACTTCACTGAAGCACATTTTTTGTTTCTTATCTTTAAACATGTTTACTCTAGGTTGCATTGTGCATCCCATGTTTGTTGCCAGCTATGAAACCGGGATGTATTTTTCGACAAAGGAATATATCAATAAAAAAATACCAATTACATCTAGTGTTTGAGAGCGGCGTTTGTGAGCCCGGGCTGCAGGGGTAACCCAGTATTACAACAAAATAAAATGAAATCGATATTTTAAGTTTCAAAAAAATGGAAAAAATATTATGTGTACATAATGTCGAGATCTACCGCTGTGCGAGTTTTCGGTGAAACATTTGTTGTATTTTGACCTGGGTAAAAAAGACAAAAGGGGAATCAGATGATCGAGACCCGTATTTATAGAGGCTGGCCCTGGTTTCATAAGGGTCATAGAGAGGATATAGATACGGCCCCATTCATCCCTAACGGCCATCTATACTGATCCCATGACACTGAGAGTCCATACCGTCCACGTAGAGCCTATATGCTAGTCACGTGGGGCATGTTGGACAAATGGTAACTCACGCATCGAGCAGAACTAGAGTCGCAAATCTACCGCCACACCACAGACTCATTCGTAAGCATGCTGAGCACTCCAACTCCTGCACCGAGCGGTGGATTGAAATCAACATAGCGTGCCACGGGAACCTCTAATGTAGAGGCTGAACTCCATCGACCATGTGCCCCGTAGACACAGATAGCAGCCAAGGGTCGCTCCGCAAAAAAGAGGATGACGCAGACACCTCGGAGGTAGCCTACATCCGACTGGATTGAGCCTGCCAGTAGAGCCCACACCACATCCGGTCAGGGACCCGGAAGATATATCACAAGTACCGTTGACGGTATACAAGGACCAAAACGATGCATTGTTGCCGCTAATTAGACATTGGGAGCCTCCGACACAGCACGGTATCGTCGTTGGCACCATGACCAGTTGCCCCCCTCCCTAGCAGCAGTGGCCTCGCCACTGTCAAGAAGATCCAAGGCTGTCGCCGATGCGCGTGAATTTTAATGCTGTCGCAACATGCCAGCGGCACAAAGGCTCATGTAACACAAGGAGATAATCCTCCCGCCGACGTTCGCCGGACATGGTTCGCCTGCCTCATCTTCCTCAAAGGGCGACAAGGTAGATGGGGAGGGGAGGAGACGACGAATGGGTAGGATTTTGCCCGGCCTTGGAAGCGACTCGGGGACACGTGTGGTATTTCTGAAAAAGGGTAATAGATGCATGTCAATTAATCTGTGGTCCAGTTCATAACATTAATTGTTGCTTCGATTTCTAATGCAGAGTAATAAATTAGTAGAGAAATTCAAAAAGATTTCAGAATATTTGCCAGACATACAATACACGTCCTACGGAATACACCGTTCACTGCACACGTGTTACCATGTGCTCCCAGGGGCACGTGCAACGTCGTACGCCCTCCTTTTTTTTTTCTTTTCTTGTAGGACGCAATCCCTCTCGCAAGAGAATCATCGTACATTCGTATCGACGACTATATGCTAACCCATTGATTAAGTGGACTGAATAAATAAAGCGAGATCGACACGTAACAAAGAGGCCAGTACTAGTTTTGTTAGCGGCAATTTCCATTACTACTCACCGTCGCCGGCCGGCCTGAACAAGCTAGGCTGCCGGATTCGCGTCGCGGGGAGGTCGATACTCCAATTGCTAGCTAGCGTGTTGACTCGAGTCAAAGACGTAGGACGCGTGCGATCTCACGTCGCCACGCACGCGAACCAATCGATCCGCCGCGGCGCAGCCAAAGCCAAACACGTGGTACGGCGGTGCTCTGCTGCATGCGTTGAGTGATGGCACGGCGACCGGTCGGCCAAGTGACCGAGACCATAGCGCGTCGATTTCGTCGAGATTTCATTTAACACGCTCGCTTAACGGTTTCCGTTGCTTGCCTTGCCAGCCTACCCTTTCCCCGTTCCGGATCACGAGGGGTCGTCGGGTCGGGTCGGTCGCTTGGCTCGGTTTGCGTCGCCTTGCATTTGCATTTGCATTTGCATTTGCATTGCGTCCCCGGCTCCTGCAACGGGCATCATTTCGTTCTCCGAACGGCCCAAGGAATTATATATTAACACGCGATCGAGAGAGATTATATAGTATTATGCGCACGTAAATACACATGCGTGATGTATGTGTTATCGAAAACAAGTGAACTGTGTTGTCTAAAATGGGCATCATTATTTGTTTGCGAACGTGTGGTGTGTGCGTGCTCCTTTCACAGGTTCATGCATGTGGGCGATGCTAAACCATGCATAAGTCATAAGTGCGTTTCTTAACGAAACGTATCATAATCATGCGTCAGTGGTGGCCGTTTTTTTTTTTTGTTGGGTAAGTATGGATGGGTACGTAGCGTTCTCGGCGGAGGCAAAAGAGTTGACTTATTTCATTATTATAAAAAGGAAAAAGTTGTTGGATTCATTAATGGAAACCGGTGCAAACACTCTCGCCGGCCGTTATGGAACATGACAGCCTCAAGGTGATACATAGCCAATCTGGTTACCAACACAAGCCGCACAAACACCACCGAAAAGAGAGACATTGTCAAGGTTGCCCATTGGGATCATTGGCATCACTCCTTCTCGAGTGAGCGACTCCAATTTTACCGGAGACTAACTAGCCTCGTCGCAACGGCCTCACGAAGCCCACGTCGCCCCATGCCGAACACTTGACTCGTCGTGTGGAACACTTGGGGCGTGTTTGGTAGCCCACGGGCTCCTCAACCAGGCCCTGCGGTTGCAAAAATCGGGCGTTTGGTGGCCTGCCCCAGCCCGCGTTCCTGCATGCGTACGAACCTTAAAGCACGCTGGGCCTGGCTGAGGGGGAACGGCCGAATCGGCCGTTTTTCCAGAGGCAGGTTCTGAAGAGCCACGCGTGCCTATGTCTCGCACGTGTTGGGAAGCGCGAGAGACGGGACGTTTCGGCATAACTCCCCACTCCCCACTCCTCTCACCGCCCAACCCCATTAGCTCACTGCTCTTCACCGCCGCACCGCCGAAGGGCATGGCGGGTCCTAGTCCACCTCCGCGCCCGCCCCCCCCGGCAACGGACCGCACTCCCGCTGGGTGTCCAGCATTCTTGCCAAGGACATCTCAATGTCGGAGCTTAGCCGCATCTTCAACTCCCCCTTCGCCCATCTGCTGCCGTCGACCATCATCGGCGTCAGCAACGGCGGCTGCTTCCACGGCCGGGCCATCAATGCCCGGTCCTACGGCCCCGGCGATGCGGGCGGCGGCGCCGATTGGCCTGATGGGGCCGATGGCCGCACCCTTTGTGGGGATTTCGATCCCCGGTTCGTCCAACGGGCGGCCTTCGTCTTCAAGCCCGGCGCCGCCTCCACCTCCTTCAGCGCCTACAGGAACTCCACCGCCTCCACCTCCTTCAGCGACTTTAGGAGCTCCTCCGGTAAAAACATTATCCCAGATTTGGTTAGGGTTTCGTCTGATGTGTCTTGATTAGCATGCTCTACTCTTGGATTAGCGTAGTAGATGGTAGATTCGCATGTAAAAATGTAGTACTTCCTCCAATCTGTAGTTTAGATTCGCATGCAATGCTTGATTTGGGTTATTTTTTCCCCAAATGCACATATTCTCGATTTGGGGGTTTTCTTGCTTGTTCATTCTTTGTCCATGCAGTGCTACATTTGGGGTAATTTTTCCCCGAAATGCACATATCCAGTGCCTCCGTGCAATGATTTTGGGTTCTTTGTCCATGCATGCATGTTCATTCTTATCCTGCTTCATCGTCCGTTGCTAATAAACGTCATCCTTCTTGACAAGGTACCCAAGGCTGAGCAAGATATTCTCGACGTGCCTCCTGGGTTTGAGCCACTGGTGCCCAAGCTCGGGATCATCCCGTTCAACAGCATGCTTCAGAAGCCACTGCTGCGTGGGAGAGAGGAGGAGGCTTTGGAGCTCTTGAGGATGACGAAGGGGAATAGGCCGAGGATTGGCCACATGCCAAGACCTGGCCTGCCGCACCGCTTCTACACGCAGTTGGACCGGGGTGACCTGAAGATGCTCGTCATCCCAAGGTCCTTCCATACTGCGTTGAAGGCGTGGCTGGCGATCCCCCTTCCCCGGTGCATTCTGATCGGCGTCTGCAATTTCTTCGACGAGCATGTTCAGGTAAGCTACTACAAGAACACCGACGAGATAGTGCTGGGGAGGCACTGGCCAGAGGTCGTCTGCTGCTATGATCTGAAGCAGGACGGTGTCGTAGTCTTCAAGCTCACGGCAACATGCTTCAAGATCGACATCTACAAGAGCATGGAGTCGACTGCCAAGGGGTACGCTTGTCCTGACCACGGCTAGTACCAGCGTGCTCGTCAGTGTTTAGTAGCTGCATTTTTATCAGGGACATGGGATGCCCCTGTTTAGTGTTCATCAAGGGCATGGGATGCCCATGCTAGATGTTAACCAGGGGTTAGAATGCCCAAAAACTTGTTTTGATCAGGGTGTTTACCTTCCCCTGCTTAATTTGATCAGGGTGTGTGCTTTCCCCTGATGTGATTTAGTTAAGTGCACTGATCCTAATTAAGTACTTCTAGCTTATGATCCCGTATTGTGTGTGATCCTGGTTGTGTTTGATCCTGATTGTGTGCATGTGTGTTATTAGGTGATAAGATCACCATGTTTGAAAGTGGTGAGAACATCTTTAAACCAAGCCGGCAACCAAACATGTGTGTTTTGCATGCAAACAGCCACAACTCAAGTTTGTAGGACACCAAACACGAAAATGCAAAATAAATAGGCAAAAAAGATACGATATGCAGGAACCAAACGGGCTGCAGATCATGACTCTGGCCTCGTTTCCCTCGGGCCAGGCCTGCTAGGGTCACGGAGATGCTAGGGCCACGGAGACGAAAAGACCGATTTTGGTCCGATCAACCAAACACACCCTTGTAGCTCTGATTCAAGTGACGGGATGTGAAGAGGAGATATGTAAGACTCGCATAGATAAAAATCTTCACGGCCACGGCAGCTCCGATTTTATTCATGACATGCATGTTTTCATGACTCGTGTTTTTGTTTTTTTATTTGGGTCTGATTGTCTGAGTGCAGCTCACCTATATGGCTATATGGCATAAGTCAACGGGCGATCTTTTGTGTCATGTCCATGTAGAGGGCAACGAGATTAGCAGAACACATGCCAGCCAAAGCAACACGTACGTTAATTTAACAGTACCGACTGCCTAAGCACGTGTGGGATTGCAGAGCAGATATGCGTGGGGTCAACCGGTAATGAGCCTGCTGCCTGCCGTTCGCGGAGAAGCAATTGGCCAGATCCAGTTCAATCACGCATTGACATGGCTTCCGTCCAGGGAGGAGTGCAGTCTGCAGAGTGCTATCGTGAGGGAGATGGACAGGGACAGGACACAAAGTGATGACACATTCTCCTCGTGCCAAAAAATAAAATAAAATAGCACAAAGCCAGGTAAAGGATTTAGCACTGTTCGACAAAAAAGATGTGTGCTCGACCTGGATCGATCGTATTCAGAGAGGTTTCTTATTGGGTTTTCCTCGCAAGGAAAATGACACGGAAACAGAAATCGCATACTTAAGATCATTGATAGAATGATAGGTGTTCCAGACAGATTCTTCAAGGGAAACAAAAGGAAAATGGCACTAAGCACTCTCGAGCACTCTTAACTTGACAAAAACTAGTTCACGGATTGGAGCATCCAAAATTTAATCGGCATCGTCTTTTGGAGTACAACAAGCTATGCCAATTATTATGAGGATCGAGGGCAGGGTCACCAAAGCGTAGCTAACAGATACTTCCTCCGTCCACAAATAAGTGTAATTATAGACTTTATCTTAAGTCAAACTTTTTTAACTTTGATCAAATTTCTAGAAAAATGTAACAATATTTATGATACTAAATTAATATAAATAGATCGGCTTTGAAATGTAGTCTCATAATATACCGATTCCATATTATATATGTTGGTACTAATTTCTATAAATTTGATCAAAGTTAAAAAAGTTGCATTAAGACAAAAGATAGAAGTACACTTATTTGAGGACGGAGGGAGTAGATTCTAATCTTGATGTGGGTGCACTTGACCTCCTCGATAATATACATCACCGCCCACACCTCCAAAGACAAGTAGACCAAGAAGGACATAGCCTTGCCGTCAAAGAGAAGAAGGGTATGAATTGTTGGAAGTAACATGCTATCTGGCTTATTATAAACATATAGGTAATTCCCAGAACTAGTAAATTCATGGAGGCAAAATAATTCACAGAAAAACAGTGTGTAAAAACTTCCCATAAGGAAATATAAGCCAATAGCCGAACCAAATGGTTCATCACGTAATTTGACATGGTATAGCCAAACACGTCTACTCTATGGCTCTCAATATATGTGGGAATGCCGGCAAACTGAAAATTACACAAAGAAGCTAGACTACTAATTGAGCAAAAGATAAACACAAATGGCTCAAATGAACCCCACGGACAGCAGCTAGTAAACATGTTCTAGTAAATAAAACAGTCTCCAGAAACTAGCTACTAATTGATCAATGCAACAATTAGAGATAGAGCTACACACAAAAATAAACAGTTGCCGATATATATTTTCTCAAAACAAACTAACAACTAGTAATAATTGACTACTACTAGCAGTTAGTGATGCACATAAAATTCACGAATAAAAGGGATCGAAATTTCTCACAGATCAACGGTACTCAAAACCGATGAGAAGCGTGGTGAAGCGCGACGTAGTCGCTGTCCCAAAGAACAATTACGCCCCGCCTAGCCGCGGGATCCCAAGCGCGTGTTCTCGGAGATACGACACCACTTGCCCGTAGATCGTGGCGAGCCGATCGACGAACTTGAGGCCCAGGAGATGCAGCGCCAATGCACCGAGGGGATGCGAGAGCTAGCTAGGCACTCGCATGTCACAGAGAAGTAGTACCAAGACGAACCGGCGCAGCGATGACCTTCTTCGCGAGGCTAGGAACTGGGTTGTCGTCGCTACCAGTCGCCCGCACAAACAAAGCAGAGATCTGCAGAGTCGCCGCCGGCCGGAAACGCGAAGTGATTAGGTTTGGAGATTGATTAGCACCAGCCAGGAACCCCTCTATCCTGTTCTACATGTACAGAGCTAGCCTTTTTAACCAGAGATATCCAGCCCACGTTCCGGCCTTGGAGATCGGATCAAGGACCACGTCCTGGCTGAACGTTGCATACAACAACGATCTTATCTTTCTCTAGCCTCTATGACAGGTAGGACCCAGCCCTTAACTCAGCCTATTAATCTCCAATTTATTTCTGTAAATAGAAATCTAGCAATTGGAAATTTCACCGAATTTTCACATGAAAATTCCAACAATCCCCACCAAAATTTCTCAATTGTACTTCTCATCAATATGCCCTCGTATGCACTGTTTATATATCGGTGATTCGGTAAGGGTGCCTTTCGGGTTGAACCACATTACCTATCGACGGCAGTTTCGCTTATGCACAAGGAACAAGTAGCGTACGCCTTGAACTCGAACCATATAGTACATGACTATGCTGCGCCGCTACCGATACTAGGCTGCGGGTACCAAGCCTCTCGGGTTGGAGCGTTACGGTCATGCTCCCGTATCTCTCTCATGAGCATTTAGGAAATTACCCGACCTTCCTTCGATTGCGACCCCACAATCATGCTCACGTAGGTGAGTTCTCCAGGGCATCCTGTAGGACAATGCCCTCTCGCCATATGGCTTCGAACTCATTAAGGGCATAGCCCAGCCTGCCTTACAGTCGGAGTACATGCAGCTAATGGGAACTCTTATTTATTGTACTCCTAGATACCAGTTAGGCTTCGTTTTTACCAATTGCTAATTCACGGGATCTCCGATCAGTTAGACTTGGTTTCCACCACTGAGTATCCTCGCCACGGGTATGAGTCCCATTCCCTTATTTGCTGCCTGGATCACCGCTCGAGGTAATCCCTTGGTGAAAGGATCCGCAAGATTCCTTTCAGACCGTATGTAATCCACTGTGATCACACCAGTCTGTCTCAAATGTCGGACCGACTTTATTCTTATTTTCACATGTCTAGACGATTTCATATTATCTTTCCCACTATTAACTTTTACAATCAAAGTCTGATTGTCACAGTTCACAATTACAGCCGGGATCGGCTTTTCCAATATTGGTAGATCACTCAACAATAATCTCAACCATTCAGCCTCCACAGAGGCAGAATCGAGAGCCACCAATTCAGCCTCCATAGTGGAGCGAGTTAGGATAGTCTGTTTGGACGACTTCCACGACACCGCACCGCCGGCCAAAGTGAATAAATATCCACTTGTCGCCTTTATATCCTCGGAGTCTGTTATCCAGTTAGAGTCACTATACCCTTCCAGAACCGATGGGTTCCCGGAATAGTGAAGTCCATAATCCATGGTTCCCTTTAGGTAGCGCATCACCCGCTCTAAAGCGTGCCAATGGGCATCTCCTGGATTGGCCGTGTATCGGCTCAACCTACTCACAGCATATGAGATGTCCGGCCTAGTGCCGCTAGCCAAATACATCAAGGAGCCAATAATCTGGGAATATCGAAGCTGATCTTTCCCAAGCCCTTCATTCTTTCGAAGCGGGACTTGAGGATCATAGGGTGTGGAGATTGACTTGCAATCATAAAATCCAAAACGAATCAACACTTTTTCCACATAATGGGACTGCGATAACGTAATCCCATTCTCTCCCTTAATCAACTTGATATTAAGGATAACATCAGCTTGCCCAAGATCTTTCATATCAAAGTTCTGGCACAAGAACGACTTAGTGTCATCAATCACTTTGGTGTTAGTACCAAATATTAATATGTCATCCACGTATAAACAAAGGATGACACCCTCAGATCCATTAAATCGATAATAGACACATTTGTCAGCCTCGTTGACACAAAAGCCAACTGACGTCATGGTATTATCAAATTTCTCATGCCATTGTTTAGGTGCTTGTTTCAACCCATACAAGGACTTAATCAACCGACATACTTTATTCTCTTGCCCAGAAACTACGAAACCATCCGGCTGCTCCATATAAATTTCCTCCTCTAAATCTCCATTTAGAAAAGCGGTTTTTACGTCCATTTGATGGACATGGAGCCCACATGCAGCCGCTAGTGCTAAAAGCACTCTAATGGTAGGTAGTCGAGCGACGGGGGAATATGTATCAAAATAATCCTCGCCCTCCTTCTGAGTAAACCCCTTAGCCACTAGGCGGGCCTTGTACTTTTCAATAGTACCATCGGGTCTCATTTTGCGCTTGAATATCCACTTACACCCAACCGGTTTGCAACCAGCGGGCAAGTCTGTGATTTCCCACGTTCCGTTTGTGAGGATGGAGTCCATCTCACTACGGACTGCCTCCTTCCAATAATCTGCATCTGAAGACGCATAAGCCTCTGAAAGGGTACGTGGTTCATCCTCAACATTAAATGTTACATAATCATCTCCGAAGGACTTTTCGTTCCTTTGTCTCTTACTTCTTCTCAACTCCACATCAGGAGCAGCCATAATAGCTCTATCAGAAGTAGAGACTATCTCACTCAAGCCAACAGGCGTCACAACAGTATCACCTCTCATAGGAAATACGTTCTCAAAAAATGTGGCATCGCGAGACTCTATCACCGTATGAATAGTGACCTCATCTGTCTCAGATTTAATCACATAAAATCTATAAGCAGTGCTATGTCTTGCATAGCCTAGAAAGACGCAATCAATAGTCTTAGGTCCCAATTTCCTTTTCTTTGGCAGTGGTATACTCACCTTAGCGAGACAACCCCACGTCCGAAGAAAGGATAGGTTCGGCTTTCTCCCTTCCCATCCTTCATAAGGTGTTACCTCGCTATTACGAGATGGCACCCTATTTAGGACAAAGCATGCCGTGAGTACCGCATCACCCCACCATGCCGTTGCCATACCGGAACTCCCTAACATGGCATTAACCAAGTCCTCTAGAGTCCGGTTCTTTCTCTCGGCAACCCCATTTGACTGGGGTGAATATGGCGGGGTTCTCTCGTGAATTATACCAGCGGACTCACAATACCGGGCGAACTCATTGGAGAAATATTCTCCCCCACGATCAGACCTTATCCGCTTAATCTTTCTATTTAGTTGGTTCTCGACCTCAGCCTTATAGATTTGAAAGTGATGCAATGCCTCATCTTTTGTTCTAAGCAAGTACACATAACAATACTTAGTGGCATCATCAATAAAAGTGATAAAATATTTCTTGCCACCTTTGGTAATTATACCATTCATTTCACAAATGTCAGAATGTACTAACTCAAGAGGAGCGGTACTTCTAAACTGCACACTCATAAAAGGTTTCCTGGGTTGCTTTGCTTGCACACACACTTCACATTTTTTGCCTTTCTCATAGCTCACATTGGGAATTAAACTCATACGGCTCATACGAGATATGCTATCAAAATTCACATGGCATAAGCGAGAATGCCATATATGTGACACACACCCATCTGATACAGAATATGCAAATGTACCAAAGTTGTCACAATCTAACACCGATAAGCGAAACATACCTCCACTTAGGTACCCCTTTCCAATAAACGACCCAAATTTGGTCAACACAAATTTATTGGATTCAAACACCAGTTTATAACCCTCTCGACACAACAGAGAACCACTTATTAAATTCTTGTTTATGGTAGGGACGAACAACACGTTCCTCAGAGTAAGAACTTTGCCCGAAGTGAGCTTTAGTTCAACTTTTCCCACACCACGAACAGCTGCCGTAGACCCGTTACCCATAAGAACGGTGCTACCTCCTCCAGTCTGTAGAGAAGAGAAACACGACTGGTCGGAACAAATGTGTCGATTGGCCCCCGTATCAATCCACCAATCAGGCGACTGAAACGCCGTATAAGCTACAGGTGCATCGTCACAACCTGAAGCCACGGCCTCACCAATCACAACATTGGCCTCACAAAGACCATGCCGAACCCCACCATGTGTCTCTCTAATCTTAAATTTAGTGGTCTTTTTAGGGTAATAGCTAGTACAGTACCTCTCATTTAAATCATGCATATCATCATAATTGCCACAAGCCATCATGTTAACTCCTAATTGTTCTTTGGATTGTTGGAAATAACATGCTATCTGGCTTATTATAAACATATAGGTAATTCCCAGAACTAGTAAATTCATGGAGGCAAAATAATTCACAGAAAAACAGTGTGTAAAAACTTCCCATAAGGAAATATAAGCCAATAGCCGAACCAAATGGTTCATCACGTAATTTGACATGGTATAGCCAAACACGTCTACTCTATGGCTCTCAATATATGTGGGAATGCCGGCAAACTGAAAATTACACAAAGAAGCTAGACTACTAATTGAGCAAAAGATAAACACAAATGGCTCAAATGAACCCCACGGACAGCAGCTAGTAAACATGTTCTAGTAAATAAAACAGTCTCCAGAAACTAGCTACTAATTGATCAAATGCAACAATTAGAGATAGAGCTACACACAAAAATAAACAGTTGCCGATATATATTTTCTCAAAACAAACTAACAACTAGTAATAATTGACTACTACTAGCAGTTAGTGATGCACATAAAATTCACGAATAAAAGGGATCGAAATTTCTCACAGATCAACGGTACTCAAAACCGATGAGAAGCGTGGTGAAGCGCGACGTAGTCGCTGTCCCAAAGAACAATTACGCCCCGCCTAGCCGCGGGATCCCAAGCGCGTGTTCTCGGAGATACGACACCACTTGCCCGTAGATCGTGGCGAGCCGATCGACGAACTTGAGGCCCAGGAGATGCAGCGCCAATGCACCGAGGGGATGCGAGAGCTAGCTAGGCACTCGCATGTCACAGAGAAGTAGTACCAAGACGAACCGGCGCAGCGATGACCTTCTTCGCGAGGCTAGGAACTGGGTTGTCGTCGCTACCAGTCGCCCGCACAAACAAAGCAGAGATCTGCAGAGTCGCCGCCGGCCGGAAACGCGAAGTGATTAGGTTTGGAGATTGATTAGCACCAGCCAGGAACCCCTCTATCCTGTTCTACATGTACAGAGCTAGCCTTTTTAACCAGAGATATCCAGCCCACGTTCCGGCCTTGGAGATCGGATCAAGGACCACGTCCTGGCTGAACGTTGCATACAACAACGATCTTATCTTTCTCTAGCCTCTATGACAGGTAGGACCCAGCCCTTAACTCAGCCTATTAATCTCCAATTTATTTCTGTAAATAGAAATCTAGCAATTGGAAATTTCACCGAATTTTCACATGAAAATTCCAACATGAATTAGAGACAGGCTATTTGCGCAGGTTATGTATGTTGCAGGCTATTTCCTCCACCAGCTCCTCCTGCACGGCCCTTGCGGCGCGGCGTGCTCTGCGCGGACGCCGACGATCTTCATCATCGGCGATGCTGATGACGCATTGCTGGTTCTCCATGTCGCCGGAGAAGATCTGAACGACGCTGAGTATCAATCGAAACGAGTACCGTGAAAGTGACCTAGAGAGGATTAGCACTGCTCGATAAAGAATTGCACATTTGCACTGGTTCGATTTATAGGTTTCTTGCTGGAACTCTTGTATTTTTCTGGTAAGGAAAATGACAGTTATCATACTTTTTGTAGGCAATCAGAACTTTGTGCGTGCATCGTGCGCTTTTATTCGCTTGGTCTTTTCCGTCTAGAACAGTGTAAGTGTCTGTAGCTACAATGACCCTACATAAAGATGTGTGAGAAATAAGAACACAAGACGCATATGGGTGGATGAAGCAACTAACTCTGTCCTGTCACTCTGTCAACATTCTCTTTCTCTTTTCTCTGTACACGGACTGCGGCACATGGTCATGGAGTCTCCAACGCGTGACAATTAAAAGTTTAAAAAGAACCTGCCTGAGTGCCTGGCTTGAAATATTTCTCAGGTAGAAATGCTTGCAGCGTGGCCAACTCATCAGAAATTCTGTACAAATCTGCGCTGCTGCCTGCAACCAATGAAGTGTAATTCTAATGCTGCATCGATCTGCACCAAAAGCTCTCTGCCTTTCCTTGATTAGTCTGTCTTCGATTGATCAGCTGAATTCTGAGGAAGGTTGTACATGAGCAACCCAAGCACTAGGACAGCAGCACCCACCAAAAACGACGTGCTTAAACTGTCCCTCCAGGCATGTATGGCAAGGGAAGCGACAGTACAATATATGGAAAGAGGTACTGCGGCAGAAGCAGAGATTAGCAAGTAGAAATGAGTGACACCGAACAAACAGAGGAATCATAAGATCTAGGAAATGTTTTGCATGACAAACTAGGCGTTTCACTTTTTCACCACCTCTAGTGAAAGCCAAGCAAAAATTGGACTGTATTGTCTCAGCATTTTCACTTAAATTTCAGAAACCTGTGTTCGAACGGATGAATATGGTAGTCCTAGTGAACTTTTTCAGAGGGAGTTTGGTTTTTACTGACCTGCAAAGTTGATGTTAGAGAAGCGACCAGTGCAGTAGACATCTTCACCAGATTAGCACAGAAATGTTGAAGGCCATGTTCATAGTTATGAAGAGCAGTGGTAGCAAAGGTGCACCAGGGCAATCTGAAAATCGAAAACATCAACATCGCTGAGTGGCTATGGCAGCATGGTCTCTCCAAAAGACTGACACATAGCTTCTACTAATAGATGGGACCTTCCGCATTATGAATTGCAATATATATGTGCCCACCGAGGCCAGGCATCACGAACAATTTGTGCAGGGAATGAAAAAAGAAGAACAATCTATATCTCTTATAAGATAAAACCCCACTAAGATGCATTCATGATTATTCTATCTCAACATGCAAGCTATTCCACATCATCCATTCTCTTAAGCCAATCAATTGTCCATGTCATCTCCACAAATATATGTACTAATCTCCTACAAACTCCACATCATCCATATTTTAATAATTTTATAGTCCACGCTAATAATTTTTAATACACACATATTTCATAAAGAAGTAAATTTAGTACCTCGACTATGGAAAAATTGAATTTTGTACATTTTTTTAGATAACTTTGATGCATAATACTTTTTATACCCTTCTATTTACGCAATATAGTTTATAAAGGTTCATTCCCGCTGCAACGCGCTAGGGTATAATTCTAGTTCTTGTTAAAGTGGAAGGTACTAGGGAACATTTTTACTTTAATCAACGCCAAATTGAAGTACACATAATTGTACATGGTATACGGAGCACAAACGATACTCTAATTTTTTAGAGTCTGAAGATACTAAAATCAGGAGGAGTACTCACCGTTGAGGTTACCCCCAATATTCAGAAAGCACGCAGCACCGCGGTTTACATATGCAGGGAGCTCAGTCAATGGAATGCCTTTCAAATTCCGAGAGTAATGGAAGGAGTAGGAAAACAAAAAGAGCCTGCATAGTCCGACATTGCAGATTGGGAGTGAACAAAAAGGAGAAAAAAAATCCATGGATTGAGGGGTGAATAAGGTTACAAGAACCATGAGAAAACTCCAGAGTGTTGCAAGTACCAAACAAAACGGTTGTAACATTTCTCTTTTCACAAGTGACTATTAAACCTACAATGAACACAACTGAAGATTACTTTATAGCTTACCTGGAACCCTGACCCGAAAGAGTTCACCACAAATATGTCAGGACGCTTTCCCTAGAGACACACAGAATGCTTTCAGCTTAGAAATTGCTTTAAGTGACAATTTAAATTAGGTACAGCGAATATCCACACACACTATATCCTGAAATTATTTTTATTACAAACCTCAAGGCGTTTTGCACCATCAATGAAAACAAATTCCTGCCACAGAAGTAGCAATATTTAGAATTGGGATAACTGAAAGAATCGTCAGAGATACACAAAAGAAAGTCCACACAACCTTGATTACAGATGCACCAGCCTGACATGCAGATGAAGCCATCATAACTGCTGGCCAAAAAAAGTTGACATCAGATAGAAATGGACCACCATTTGCTCCACTGCATTCATAAAATAAAAGGCATGTCCAGGAAATACTCAGAAGTCAACCAACACATAAAATACACATATTCCGCATTCACCATATTAGCAACATTATATCCATGTACCATACATGCACTACAATCTACCCTATCACTATCAATATCAAGACATGTTCATTTCTCAGTCCGTGTATTATTCTGCACACTTTTGATACATCATTCATGCATTTTCTCTTAACCACCAACTGTACATTTGGAAGGTTGATCAGGTGAGGAGGCTATGCTACCAAACAACCTAGCAATTAACCCATATATAGGTGATCAGACCACAAACAATTCCTTATGAGTTATACTCCAATTATACAAAGTTTATGCTTATCAGAAATAGCTCAATGGTTTTTGGCGCAGAACAATACCAATGCCGCTAATGCTAGTATCACTGCACATGTCTCTCAGAATAAAGTATTTGCTTCATTAATCTAAACCAGTATGCGTTGTTGCAGACAGACACATGACACATCAACTCTGTGACTTATAATGCCTGCGTAAGTTCTAATACTTAGTTACAACACCTTCAGATGAGGCATTAGCTACATGCAATTGGAAATTACAGGTATGCCCTGGATGCTACTGAGAAGATGGAATGCAGAAAGCCATATGCCCTGGATGCTACCGAGAAGTTGGAATGCAGACAAAAAATCTGTTAGATTTGTATGAACCGTTAAAGTTCGTACTACTAAATTACAAAATAAAATCTAGTTTGACTGAAATTATTTAGTGGATGGAAACTAAACTATGTCACCTATTACGTTCACATCCTACAATACGACCATTCTGATGCATGAAAGTGCTCCAACAATAGCCAGTAGCTGATAATTTCACCTTATAAGTATGGTCTTTACATGAGCATGTTCAATACGGAATACCATTGAATCCATGATGCTCAATGTAACAGATATTTTTAGAGGAAAATGTTACAGATATCGAAAGCTATCGAGTGAAGATTACGAGAACAATGATGTGAACTAGATAAATGAGTAGTCAAACAAGGCTAGCTATTCCACTACATACCTTACTACCGACAGAACTACTCCAGTTGTAACAAGCAGGCATCCAAGAATTTGGTTTACTCTATATTTCCTTCTCAAAATGACGACCGATAAAATAAGCTGCCATACCAAAAAAGACTGCAAAGCGACGGCAAGCGTGTTAAGAGTATTCAGCATGCATCAAACCATCAAAAGAATGTACTAATCATCATGCACATATGTTAAATCTAGCATTGCAGCTAGCAAGATTATCATGTGGGACTTCAGAAAGTACTGATATTTGTAACAAAAGAATAACATCAAGTGGAACAGTAAGAAAATTGAAATAGAAAATTTTATTATATTGCAAACATACGTTTAGATGTGACCAAGTTCATACAGGATTGGATGCAGGCAGTACAAGAGAATGTTCATACTTTGCACAGTATATTAAATATTCAGAAGTGAACTTGTGGAGAATTTAGACCAGTCAGGCGAAATCAAAACATAGTACCTGAGACAACACTGGAATAGATGGCCCAGGCAACATAGCTGTGAGAACAGAGAAACAAGCAAATACAGAACTCATTTTAGTTATGATACGAATTCTGAAGAAACCATCAAACACAGCAGTTGTTAAGAACCACATTTGAAATGCTACATTCTGAAAGTAAAGTTCGAATATTAGTATCAGTAATCACCTGCAGCAGCCATGCCTGAAGCAACGCCCATTGCTTCTAGTAAGCCAATTAACATGAACCGCGATTTAGGAAGTGCTAGCATTTCTTTACTAACAATACCAGCACGGTATCTTATGAAGAGAATAGAGAAGTACACTATAACATACCTGCAAATTCAGGAAGTACTCGGCCATTTAGTAAATCGATGTGTGCAGTGACTTGACAGGAATCAATTTACAAAATAATTTAACACGAAATAGCAAATGCATTCAGCATTCTGTTGATATGGAACTCTGAGAGGGTTATAAGATAGCCTGTTAATATGCAACTCTGAAAGGGTAATAAGATGGCCTGTAGCACGAAAGTGAATTTCGCTGAAGAATTGAGCTTAGCTTACCCAAAGGTGAGCACTTGCGCGAGGAAGAATGGGTAATTCTTCATGGGCACGAGCGCTAGCTTGTACAGCACCCGGTTCATCACAGCGAGTACCACGGTGGCCGCCGCCGCCGCTGTGATCCCAGTACCAACACTAGGCTCACCATCGCCTCCTTCCCCCGAAACCCCAACCGCCGCGACCGCCCGCGCGCGCCGCGTCTCGACGAGCCGCCTCCCGCCGCCATCGCCACGGGCGGTGGCGAGGCCCAAGCGACCCACGGGGGGCGGTAGGGAGGCACGGAGGGGGGTCAGGCCCCGTTGAATAGCGCGGTGGAGAAGAGGCGGTGGCGGGCAGGGGAGGGAGGCGGAGAGGAGGAGCGAAATTGACATGGCTGTCGCGGTGGGGTTTGACGATTTCGCGGGGTTTGTTCGCTGGTTCCGTGGACGGCGACTGCTGTGGTACGCCGTACGCCGCCGCGCGTGCCGATTTGCTGGCCGCCAGTTTCTCTGACTAGTAGGACCTAACTAAACGGTCATACATCACGCGATACTCTAACGAGCGACCTGTCTCTGACTAATGGGCCCACCACTGGATTAAACCCGGTCAAGCTCCGGTCGCCGGAGGTCAACTATCATCTGGACACAAGCTGGACCTGATATATAACATCTCTAATCGGAGTAGACAATTTTTATACCTAGGGGTATTATTGACATATACATATTCCAGTATACTAGGGTGACCCACTGATGTTAATGCCGGCTGGCTTACCGGACGGTCTAGTATGCTGAAGCGTAAGAAGAAGACAAAGCCGGCTAAGCAGGATCCAAGACGAAGGCTCAGGAATCAACCGCCTTGGCGTACGCAAGACAATGCTAGCAAGCCGTATTAGTCTAGTACTCCTATTCCTTAGTCGGTAATACTTTCTTTGTAATCCCTAGGTCCGGCCACCATTATAAGCCGGCCTATGGTACGCTTTAGGGCAGAACCTCACAACCAAGCCTTTCAGGCTATACACACAATATCATTGTAATTGGCTCATATTGCCTTATAGTAATTTATAGCAGCACGTAGGATCACGCCACCGTCGTGTGACCCGACGCTGGATAAACTGTGTGTAATCCCGTCACCGGAATCCCGCTACGTTCCTCCCCTATGTCTTCTCTCTACCGTCGGCGTATACCTAGCCGGATGACACCCTTGTCTCCGCTAGATTTGATGATACCACGACAGTTGGCGCCCACCGTAGGGCGAGAGGTGTCCAGGCGACGATCCGGATGGGATCAATATCGTCATCGACGCGCTCAAGTTCGTCATCAACAATGACGGCGGCTCACTCGTCCTCGCGAAGATGGCGGCGCCGTCAAACAAGCAACCTCCAAAACGGTGAATCCGCTTCCGTCGTCAACACTGGCACGACTCAAGATCAGGACGACAGATCGCATCTGGCTGCTGTCTCGACGTGGACAAATTCGTCATCGACAAACTCTACCGCGGCGGTGTCATCTTCTCATCAGCGCCTGCGCGTTGATGGAGACAGGCTACTTCCGCATATCCGGCAATTAAAATCATTGCCGACGAGCGGAGTCTGTTTTTCGCGTGACTAGAGAATACCAGATCAGATCGATCTCCACTTTCCAATAAATCTCCGATCCAGCTCCCAAGAAAAGAAAGTGCTATTTGATCAAGCCAATCACATAGGTGACACACCACATGCCGTCTTCTACTAGTATTGCTTTGTTTGACCATGAAGATATGGCAAACAAAAAAGCTACTCCCTCTAACTTTGTACTAAGTGAGCGGAGGGAGTACTAGTACTTGCACGGGAATCAAAGCGTGAGATCAAGATTGTTGTTATGTGCATACGGACTAATCAATCATGCCACCACAAAACAACGTACATCCATCCAGGTCCAGCGCGTTGCTCGAGCACGTGGACACCTCAGACGACTACTTCGGTGGATCGACGTCATGAGTGGAAATTGTTGGGAATATGTCATAAAGGCAATAATAAAATGATTTATTAGCATATTCATGTTTATGATAATAGTTTATTCTCCATGATATAATTGTATTAACCGGAAACATAATACATGTGTGGAATATAAACAAACCGGTTGTCCCTAGTAAGCCTCTACCAGACTGGTTCGTTAGTCAAGAGATGGTTAGAGTTTCCTAACCATGGACTTGTTATAGTCACTTGATAACGGAGTCATAACATTAGGAGTAATGATGTGATGGACAAGACCCAATAATAAAAGAGTTGCAATTAATCGTGTCACACAGTTTTCATTGCCAACGCTTTTAGTATGCCAAGTATAGTTTCCTTAGACCATGAGATTATGTCACTCCCGTTTATCGGAGGATTACTTTGTGGACATCAAACGTCACTTCGTAACTGGGTGATTATAAAGGCGGCTTTTAGGTATCTCCGATGGTATTTGTTGGGTGACATGAATCAAGAGTGAGATTTGTCCTTCCTTGTGACGGAAAAAGATATCTCTGGGCCCTCTCGGTAATATAGCATCAGAAAGGTTGCAACCATATGATTAGGAGTAATCACGAAGATCCTATATTATGGACGAGTAAAGAGAATTTGCCAGGTAACGAGATGAAACTAGATATGGAGATATCGACGATCGAATCTCGGGCAAGTTAAATATCGGTGAGACAAAGGGAATCGTATACGAGATTAAGAATCTCCGGCATCGTGGTTCAATCGATAAGGAACTTCGTTGAATATGTAGGAGTCAATATGGGCATCCCGGTCCCGCTATTGATTATTGATATGATCATGTCTCCGTGTTCTCGAACCCGTAGGGTCACACACTTAACGCTCCGATGTAGCTAGGGTTAGCGATGAGATAATTAATGATATGAATGAATATTGATTCGGAGTCTCGGATAGGATCCCGGATATCACGAGGAGTTCCGGAGTGGTCCGGAGAATAAGATTCATATAAGGAAAGTGGTTTCCGGAGGTATCGAAAAGGTTCGGGAATTTTCCGGTAAAGTACCGGAATATTCTAGAAGGTTCTAGAGGAGTCTAGAAGTGGGGCCCACAAGTGTTTGGGGCCCACATGGAATAAAGGGGTGGTGCAGTGGCCTCAAGGGCCAGCCGCACCACCTGGGCACCTAGGCCCATGCGGGCTAAGGCAAAGCCCAAGAGGGGGCCGGCCAAACCCTAGGGGGCTGGCTTGGGGGCCAAGGCACCCCAGCCGCCGGCCCTAGGGGAGGCTTGGGGCGCACCCCCCTGGCCGCCTATATAAGGAGGGGCTGGGGAGGGCTGCCGCACCAAGTGCTCCTCCCCAAGCCGCCGCCCCCCTTCTCCCCTAGCCGCCTCCACTTCTTGCGCCACCCCTCCCGGAGGGCTGCCGCAATCTCCACCATAGCCGCACCACCTCTATGCCATAGGGCTGCTGCGCCTCCTCTTCTCCCTCTCCTCTTGCTTGGCTTGGCGAAGCCCTGCTCGCGGAGATCTACACCATCAACGCCACCACAACCGTCGTGGTGCCGAGATCTATCTAGCCACTCCCTCCTTGCTTGCGGGATCAAGAAGGCGGAGTCTACATCGAGCCGTACGTGTGGATACCGCGGAGGTGCTGCTCATGCGGTGCTCCGTCGGATTGGATCTTGGATCGCGTGGATAATACATCTTCTCGCGACTAGATGAGTCTAGTTGCGGGGATTGACTAGCCAACCCCTGCACCGACAAAACACGTTTGTTCGATCTTCAAGGGTAAAAGATTGGATCTCCACTTCGCTACCTTCATCTAATAGATCTAGATCATGGGGTTTCTTCCGCTTGTTTCGTAGGAAAATTTTTGTTTTCTATGTAACGACCCCTTCAGTGGTATCAGAGCCAGGTTCTATTCGTAGATGTTGGTGCGATTAGAACACAAATGTTGTGGGCGTTGATATTTTATATTGCTACCTTCTCGCGTGCACTTTGCGTCTTTACGGTATTGTGAGATTGAAGCGGCCCGGACCAACTTTACTCGTCCACGCACGAGAGACTGGTTCCACGTTTGACATGCAACTTGTATTGCATAAGTGGCTGGCGGGTGTCTGTTTCTCTTACTTTAGTGAAGATGCAATTTTCAATGGAAGGCCTTTCAAAAGGATATAAAATAAGCGACTATTATATCACCGTTGTGGTTTTGCGTAGATTAGAACGGTTCTATCTCGTTGACCCAAGCCACGTAAAAATTGCATAAACAAAGTAGAGGACGTCTAACTTGTTTTTGCAGGGGTCTTGTGATGTGGTATGGCCAATGTGTGATTTGTGATAATGTATACAATGATCATGTTTGTAATCTTTCACGACTTGCATGTCGATGAGTACGGCAACCGGCAGGAGCCATATGGTTGTCTATTATTGTATGTGACCTGTGTGTCATTGAATCACCATGTAATTGCTTACTTTATTCCTAAGAGTAGCATTAGTTGTAGTTGCAATAGTTGGTGGACAACCATGGTGATGGCGCCACAACGATGGAGATCATGCCGGTGATGGAGATCATGCCGGTGCTTTGGAGATGGAGATCAAAGGCACAAGAAGAAATGCCATATCATATCACAATTATGAATTGCATGTGATTTTAATCCTTTTATGCACATTATTGTTATGCTTAGATGTGATCGCAACGGTAGCATGATAAGGTGATCTCTCTCGTTAATATCAAGACGTGTTCTCCCCTAGTATGCACCGTTGCGAAAGTTCGTCGTTTCGAAGCACCACGTGATGATCGGGTGTGATAGATTCAACGTCCACATACAACGGGTGTAAGCCAGTTTACACATGCGGAAATACTACGGTTTCCTTGACGAGCCTAGCATGTACAGACATGGCCTCGGAACACAAGAACCGAAAGGTTAAACACGAGTCATATGGATGATATGATCAACATGGTGATGTTCACCTTTGAAGCTACATCATCTCACGAGATGATCGGTTGTGGTGTAGTGGATTTGGATCGTGTGTCACTAAAACAACCTGAGATATGTTGAGTTTAGTGGGAGTTCATGTAGTAATTTTGATTAAGATGAACTAAAATTATCATAAACAAAAGTCCCAAGATGTCTTTGCAAAAATCCTTGTAGATCATGGTCGACTACGGTAGTCCGTTCGTTGCTGAAAAACTGTGTCTCGGTGGGTCAATTCTGTTAAGTGGTACCTGTTTTTGTGTGAAAGTCCTACACGCCAATGACTTGCTTAACTTGCTAGAAGAACCAATAGGAGATAAACCCAAATATTTCTGTAAGCTATGAAGAGTACATGGAGTGGTTTTGAACCACCTACTTGAAAGTCAAGTGGATGATGTGCACCTTCATGAATTCTGACCTAAGTAGACAATTCAAGAACTTGACTGCAATGGAGATTGTTGGTAAGCTGAAAAATGGATTTTCAGCACAAGTTAGAATTGTAAGGTTCGAATGTCTGAACGGTTTTCTTTCACTCAAGATGGAAGAGAACACTTGCTTGGAACAACACCTGAGGATAATGCATGAGATACATCATCGTCTAGTGCTTGTTTGGAACCACGAGATGAATGACGGTTTCGCGATAGATGGGGTGCTACGCTAGCTTCTCCCCAGCTTCAAGAATTATGTCGGAGACTATGTCATGGGAAGGAATTTGATCACTTTGTATGAGTTTGTGTCTCCGCTGCGTCATGTCAAAGTGGAGCCCATAACAAGAGAAGTTGACAATGCAGAAGGTATATGGTGATATACAAGTTATAAATGCTTAAGTCCAAAATTGCAATTGTGGCGGGTTTTTGATAAGTATTTGGTACTCATTCTGTTTTATGAAAACAGAACCTACTGCTTGAGATTTGCATGGAGGGACTGAGTGGATATCGCGGAATGATGGCAATCAAGGAGTTGATGCTGGCGACATTCTACTTCTACATTTATCATTTTGATTAGAGGATTTGAATAAGTTTTGTAATCGAATTAAGTGTGATTTTAATTAGTGTGTCTTGCTTATGTGAGACGGTTATTCATGTTAAAGACAATGGTTGTTCTATTTTCATGAGTAATTCTTTTTGGAAATCACAAGTTTCGATTATAAATGTATTATTCTTATTATAATCTAAATGATGATTAGTTAAACATTTATAAAATATGTGACATACTAAAATATCCAAAACTTAATAATGGCAATTGTTTTAGTCGTGCTAAAGATTGAATAAACATTTTGATGTTTTATCAATGCGCCTTATTGTAAGGAGTATGACTAAAATGCCACCCTTTGGAAGAGTGCCATGAGTTGCCGAAAATAAACACAAGTGTTGGTTGTATTTTCAGCAAATGTTAGATGTCATTATTTGTGCGCTCCATCATAAACGATATGAGTAAATATATGTATTTGTTCGAGTTATGATATTTGATGAGATCAAATAAAATTCTGGAGTTTAGGATATTAAGTTAACAAGAAAATTGAGTCTTTATTATTTGATCAAGAGATACGAAATATTTGAGTTATATGTTAGTATGTGGACTTGTGAGAAGTGTTATCACAAATTACAATGTTTAGAATATTTCAAAGGCATTTGATATGTCCTAAGATATTGTAATCACACACTATTTGATATTGTGTGGTCTCAAAGAAGGGGTTTATTTTGGGGGTTTAATAATAGCATTTAGATTCATTTGATAACACTCCGTTTATAAATAAGGGTCTATGTATGATTCGCATTATTTTTCATATGAGTTACGAGAAAAGGTGGTTTCATTAATTATGAGATAATCAGAGACTATTGCGAATAATGTTGTAGTATATTCATAAGTATGACTATGAATGTGATTCCACAATATGAGACTAAAAGGGGCAAACCAATTTGTTGGTTGTGCTAAGTGTTTTAGTGGTTTTATCGTGAAAAGGTTTCATGGATAAAAGAATTGATGGAATAAATCGAAAAGCTGAAACCTTGCTTGTTTATGTATCAAGTGGCACATATGTAAAGTGCTATGTTGGTTAAAACTTGACACATAAAGGAATTAATGATGGTGATCATTGAATTTCGGTTTAGCTTGTCTAAAGAAAAAGTAGGATTCAAGAATATGGTATTTTGTCAGGTTACAAAATAATATTCATGATTCACTTGTCATGTTTGATAAACAGGACAAACCTACGAAACTACAAAAGGAGAAATAGAAACTTTAAATACGAAAATGACTGGGAGTCATCCTATGTTAAGTTTAAATCACAAAGTAATTGTTACTTGATTTTGTGAAAGCGTTGTTTAACATATTTATTCTTCAAAAGGGTTTGTAAGGAATAAATAAAACTTACTGGACAAAAGCACAAGAGGTAAACCTCTTTAACATATTCAATGTTGTTAACTACATGGTGTAGTTGTGCTTAAAGTCAAAAGGATTTATGCTGGCAAAGTACTAGCATTCGTATAAAGAGTTGTCGATATTAATACTTAATTAAGAATTTTGGAGGTGTCCAAAATATCGAGAAAATACACGAGTGTGATCTAATTAAGATATGTGGCGACATATATTAAGTTAGAGCAGAAGCTATTTTCCGTGATCAAAATATGTGGTGACATATGTTTGAGTGGGAGCTAGTTAATCATGGTCAAATATAAGGATAGCATATTTCTGAGTGGGAGCCAAAGTGGTTTCACAATCTAATATGTGTATGGTGTATATTTGAGTGGGAGTTTACAACATCTTGTTTATATGAAATGGAGATTTCATAAATGTTGTAAATAGTCAGGAACCAACGTATAACTTATGAAGTTAGTTTGAACGTCAAATATCCATGGAGATGGATGTATCTATGAAGGATAGATATGTTTGATAAAGCATTATGTCAGGATGTTTAACCTAAGTAAGATTTTGAAGGAGTTCAAAATGGAACAAGAGAAGAAAGGTTCATCTGCTTGTGAGAAATAGGTGAAAAATTGAGTTGATAACTCAGTACAAAATTGATGGTTGAAGGATATGTTGGTATTCGCTGTGAATTGTTCATATGACTAAAACATATAAGAACTATGTGTCTGTATTTGACGATATGTGACCCAAGTTCTTGGTTAGAAGAACATGTTAAGCGAGGAGTCATTTTTCATGGAGTTGAGATAATAGAATCTAGAGATTGGTAGACTTGGTTGAAGTCATAAAACCAAACTAGATTGGAAATCTCATAAAGGCAGAAGCGCAACGAAAGCATGATCGGAAATATCGAAGTGAAAAGTATAGTACTGTCGATTTGTGAGTCTACAACATATAGGAGTATATGATTAATTCAAGGATTAAAAAATATAATATTGTGGTTTGAGAAATTTTGTTTCAAGACTGAGTGAGTTCTGGGTGCACATGCTATGTGAAAGTCCTCTTGACTGATCATACGTCATGTAGGCATGAAAGGGAAACGAAAATCTCACTCTATAACCAAATATATTATATTCATCATACGATGATGATATGAAGTTTATCATGTGATGATAAAGTAATGTAAAATTAGGTGACATTGACGTTTTGCAAAGAACATAAAGAACTGTATAGTACAGAACATGGACAGAACCTCTTCCACGAGCAAACATGATCAGAACTGAGACTCCATGAGTGTTAGACACCATGAGTGTTGGATCGAGAAAATGTAAACTAGATTATTGACTCTAGTGCAAGTGGGAGACTATTGGGAATATGCCCTAGAGGCAATAATAAAATGGTTTATTAGCATATTCATGTTTATGATAATAGTTTATTCTCCATGCTATAATTGTATTAACCGGAAACATAATACATGTGTGGAATATAAACAACCAGAAGTCCCTAGTGAGCCTCTACCAGACTAGTTCGTTAGTCAAGAGATGGTTAGAGTTTCCTAACCATGGACTTGTTATAGTCACTTGATAACGAAGTCATATCATTAGGAGTAATGATGTGATGGATAAGACCCAATAATAAAAGAGTTGCAATTGATCGTGTCACACAGTTTTAATTGCCAACGCTTTTAGCATGCCAAGTATAGTTTCCTTAGACCATGAGATTATGTCACTCCCGTTTACCGGAGGAATACTTTGTGGACATCAAACGTCACTTTGTAACTGGGAGATAAAACTAGATATGGAGATATCGACGATCGAATCTCGGGCAAGTTAAATATCGGTGAGACAAAGGGAATCGTATACGAGATTAAGAATCTCCGGCATCATGGTTCAATCGATAAGGAACTTCTTTGAATATGTAGGAGTCAATATGGGCATCCCGGTCCCACTATTGATTATTGATATGATCATGTCTACATGTTCTCGAACCCGTAGGGTCACACACTTAACGCTCCGATGTAGCTAGGGTTAGCGATGAGATAATTAATGATATGAATGAATATTGATTCGGAGTCTCGGATAGGATCCCGGACATCACGAGGAGTTCCGGAGTGGTCCGGAGAATAAGATTCATATAAGGAAAGTGGTTTCCGGAGGTATCGAAAAGGTTCGGGAATTTTCCAGTAAAGTACCGGAATATTCTAGAAGGTTTTAGATGAGTCTAGAAGTGGGGACCACAAGTGTTTGGGGGCCCACATGGAATAAAGGGGTGGTGCAGTGGCCTCAAGGGCCAGCCGCACCACCTGGGCACCTAGGCCCATGCGGGCTAAGGCAAAGCCCAAGAGGGGGCCGTCCAAACCCTAGGGGGCTGGCTTGGGGGCCAAGGCACCCCAGCCGCCGGCCCTAGGGGAGTCTTGGGGCGCGCCCCCCCTGGCCGCCTATATAAGGAGGGGCTGGGGAGGGCTGCCGCACCAAGTGCTCCTCCCCAAGCCGCCGCCCCACTTCTCCCCTAGCCGCCTCCACTTCTTGCGCCGCCCCTCCCGGAGGGCTGCCGCAGTCTACACCATAGCTGCACCACCTCTATGCCATAGGGCTGCTGCGCCTCCTCTTCTCCCTCTCCTCTTGCTTGGCTTGGCGAAGCCCTGTTCGCGGAGATCTACACCATCAACGCCACCACAACTGTCGTGGTGTCGAGATCTATCTAGCCACTCCCTCCTTGCTTGCGGGATCAAGAAGGTGGAGTCTACATCGAGCCGTACGTGTGGATACCGCGGAGGTGCTGCTCATGCGGTGCTCCATCGGATTGGATCTTGGATCGCGTGGATAATACATCTCCTCGCAACTAGATGAGTCTAGTTGCGGGGATCGACTAGCCAACCCCTGCACCGACAAAACGCGTTTGTTCGATCTTCAAGGGTAAGAGATTGGATCTCCACTTCACTACCTTCGTCTAATAGATCTAGATCGTGGGGTTTCTTCCGCTTGTTTCGTATGAATTTTTTTGTTTTCTATGCAATGACCCCTTCAGGAATCGGGGCCACCGGCCGTCGTGGCTATGGCAGGTCCCGCCTTGTTTACGGCCGACTTGGACAAGCCGCCACGACCCGATCGCTATCATGGCACATGGTCCGACTTATTTGTCATCACCGCCAACATGGCACAATATGTTCGGGTCGCTCCGATGTCTGGCTTAGACGGATCTATCATCACCTTTGACGCGTTCGGCTTCGCTACTACGTTTGGTTTCGCTTCGGCGTCCGGCATATGCCACGTCCGGTTGAACCGGTTTCGGCATATACATCATCGTGTTCCGGCTTAATTGTCAGCGCGACGTGGCGTCTTTTTGGCGTACCCGTCGTCACGTTCTAGCTTAATTGCTAACGCGGCACGATGTTTCTTCCGGCATGATTATTGTCGTTGTTCCGACTTACGCGACAACATGGAAATAAGCAATTTTTTTCTCTTTCTCCTGATATAGACGAGTTCAATGCCCGGCTTAGGCGAATCCTCCGTGGCCTACTCGTCATCGTGGTCTGACTTAATTTATCGTCGCGGCTTACTCGTCGTCGTGGTCCGGCTTAATTGTCGTCGCGGCCTACTCATCGCCGCATCCCGGCCTACGTGTCATCAACGCCAAGAGCACCAAAAAGCTAAGTTTTTCAACAATTCTCTCGTTAACATTATCTATGGTCATGAAATAAATTATGGTTCGCTCTTTAAGATCATGCCATCTTTTATTTCCCGATGATCATATATACTAAGCTATCAATGTCAACTCGAATTTGCTTCATGCTAGTGGTTATGTTTCTGATGTTTTGGCTATGTTGTCTTACAAACTACTGTTTTGTCCATCTAAGAGTATTCATCTGATCGCTTATGTGCTGGATCGCCTAAGTATGTGTTTTGGCACCAAAGGCCGGCGCTTGTTCTGGGTTTAAACAGTTTGGTATTGCATCCCTGTTGCCCAGCAGACGTTCCGTGCTGAAGGTTTGCTAACACACGTAATATGGCTAAAATGCATAAGCCAGAAAACTTAAGGGCGGACCGCGCAGATAATCTGCAGCCCAAAGTTTTTATTAAAAACTACCTGCTCATGCCTTGCAATTGTCCAGCTTACATTAAAAGTACATCTTAATGCAATTATTGTCTATTCTACATGTGATTTAATATCGCTTCATCAAGGACGTCACTTGCAAGTCGACTCATTGTCAGCTACCTACTGGGTTTTAAACAGATTGGCATTGCCCTGTTACCCGGTGAGATGTTCTCATCAAGCCTCACGCTGCCTTATTTCATAAGGTCGACATGTGGCTCGGGGGCTACAGTCCGTCGGAACTTATAGTTTTGATGGGTAGCTCGGGGGGCTGCGTCGAGTCTCATTCCGCTTTAATTAATAAGCTGACATGAGCCTCGGGGGCTATAACCATTGGATCTACAACGACGCAAGTTCTGCTGAGCATCGAGCCGACTTTCGAGTACATCAATTCGACGCTCGGGGGCTGCATCCATCGGATTTACTGAGTCTCATGCCGCCTTACTTCATAAGCCGACATGAGCCTCAGGGGCTACATCCACCAGGACATGGAGTTTTTTCTTCATCCAATGTTTGGAATAAACTCGGTTCCGATACATGCAAATTGACTGTGTTCCCAATGGAAAATAAAGCTGGCACTAGCGGGCACAGCTCAATTCTGAAATCAGACTCGACGCGGTCTACTTCAGAAGCGTGGAAATCGGACGAGTTCTACTTGACATAAACCGGCACGATAAAAATCGATCAGCCCGGACGTCCTGGTCAATCCGTCTTAATCGGTAATTAAGACGGTCGCAGTTCGGCAGTGCATGTCGGATAATTTTGTTCGGCAAAGTTTCAAGTTCTACATCCGCCTAACCAAGACAACAAAGGCGAAACTACTTCAAATCCGTTGAAGAAGTCGGCCACTGGAGAACTCAAAACTTTCCGAGGCTAATGTCGTGGATATACCAAATAGGGTATCATCGACATGTACATATTCCAGTATATCAGGGTGGCCCACTGGCGGTAATGCCGGCTGGCTTACCGGGCGGCCCAGTATGCTAAAGCGCAAGGAGAAGGCAAAGCCGGCTAAGGAGGATCCAAGACGAAGACCCAGCAACCAACCGCCTTGGCGCGCGCAAGACAATGCTAGCAAGCCGTATTAGTCTAGAACTCCTATTCCTTAGTCTGCAAGACTTTCTTTGTAATCCCTAGGTCTGGCCATCTTTATAAGCCGGCCTATGGGACGCCATATGGCAGAACCTCACAACCAAGCCTTTCAGGCTATACACACAATATCATTGTAATTAGCTTATATTGCCTTATAGTGATTTATAGCAGCACGTAGGATCACGCCACCGTCATGTGATCCGAAGCTGGGTAAACTGTGTGTAATCATGTCACCGGAATCCCGCTATGTTCCTCCCCTACGTCTTCTCTCTACCATCGGCGTACACCTAGCCGGATGGCACCCATGTCTCCGCTAGATTTGACGATACCATGACAACATAGGTATCCGGATGACCAGATGTGTCAGGAGTCAACCACTACTCATATGTCCATATTTATATCCGTCCCCTCATATCACACCCCTCAAATCCATATAATTGCATTCAACATGATCATATAGAAACCCATAACACATAAATTCATCATATAGTTCATATCCAATTCATCATAATTAACCTAGAAAATATTTGGTTCATCACCAGACAACAAAAAGGACGATTAATTACATACACATACCAAAAGGAGAGGATTCACCCGTCTGCTTTCGCTTGCCCTTGTCATTTCTGAGGCGGTAGTACTTGTTGACAATGAAGTAGGGGTCGTTGCCCCAAGGGAGGGTGAGTGTGTGGGGGGGGGGGGGGGGGGGTGCAGGAGCTGTCATGGCAATGCGTCTAACATCCTTCCCCTTTCTCATGAACCTCTTTATTTTCTTTTGATTTAACTTAATTCTTTTATTCTTCTATGTTTGGAACAATTAGAAAAGTCAAAAAATGAAACCCTATTTTGAAAAAAAAGGGTAATGAATCAAGTCCGGCAGCGGGTTTTCCAACAGGCCATACAAGGAGGTCTAGAAACTCTGAATAGTTGTTTGAATACCAATTTACGTTTCCGTATGATTCGTGCTAATATTGGCATTCTCGGGGCCATCGAATGGAAGAAATAGTTAAATTAGACTCAGCCGTCGAGCAAAGACGAAAGTCGGCCTTAGTGACTCGACAGTGCCGAGTGGATGTGTCATCGCTCAATGGATAAAAGTTACTCTAGGGATAATAGGTTGATCTTCCCCAAGAGTCCACATCGACGGGAAGGTTTGGGACCTCAATGTTGGCTCTTCGCCACCTGGACCTGTAGGTGGTTCCAAAGGTTGGGTTGTTCGCCCATTCTTGTGGTACGTGAGCTGGGTTCGGAACATCGTGAGACAATTCAGTCCATATCCGATGTGGGCGTTACAACGTGGGTCTAGGTTTGCTTCCTAGCCATGTGTCAGATATTGGTTTCGACAACCGCTTTCTCTGTCGCAATCCGCCTAGACCGGGCCCGTGCTCCTGGTGACCTCTCCTCTTCCGTTGTTTCTCCTCGCACGCACGACCCGACGCAGGCAGCGACACACCTCCTCCTCCCCCCCCCCTCGCGACGGAACGGACCGCCACCAATGTCGGCAGCGGTGGGCAGGGGATCGGGTTTGCTAGGTTTTGGAAGCCCTATGAAGTTGCTCGAGCGCGAGAGTGACCCGGGATGGGACAGATGATGTGCCACATTGTCACCATGGCACGTTGAGACATGTAGGGTGTGTTTGGTAGCCCGGGTCTCTCCAACAGGGGTTTCTCAACTGGGCCAAGCTGAGCTCATACGGGTTGGGCTGAGATTTTGTGGTGTGTTTGGTAAGTTGTATGCGTTTAAACAGGCTGATGTGAGATGTTGTTTGGTAGGTTGTGTGTGTTGAAACTAGAGTCCAGGAATATATATTACAAATGGGTCCAAACTTTTACACAAAAGTCCTTGAGCAGAAATTAAAAACGCAATCAAGTCCTCCAACCACCGATCAGGGCGGCCCGTGTGGGGATCAGCTCACCGGCGGTGGCGCTTGTGGCCATCCAAGGCCAGGTGAGGAGGAGGCATTCAGAGGCGGTGTGGCTGGTCGCGGCGGCGCTCGGCTGTGCGGCGCTCGTCCGTGGCTGGCCGCGGCGGTGCTCGGCCGTGCGGTGCTCGTCCGTGCGGGGCGCGGGCGCGAGAGGAGGAGATCCCGGCGGCGCTCGTCCAGGCTCAGGCGCAGGGCGCGGGCGCGAGTGGAGAAGGGCCCGACGGCGCTCGTCCGTGCGGGGCACGAGAGGAGGAGAGCCCGGTGGCGGGGACGGGCCAGGCGGCAGAGCAGCCCTTGGCGGCGAGGTCGGGCGCAGGCCGGCGTTGAGGAGGCCGACGTCGAGGAGGTGGCGGTGGTGCTCAGGTGCGAGTCGCGGGTGGTGTTTCAGGAGAGAGAGCGAGTTGGGGGAAATGAGGGTGGGGGGTGGTTGACCCCTGCTGGTCTGGGGGGCCAGGTGCGGGGCGTGGGGGATTTTCCGGGCGAGGCCAGCCCTGCCGAGTAGCGAAGCTCGATTTCTGCTTCTCTATCGGGCAGGACTGAGACCTCTTTTCTGGTTGAGTTGGGCAGTGCCCACACGGAAAAACCGGGCTACCAAATACCTAAATTTTCTGAAATCTCGGTTGGGCTGAGAATTGGTGGGTTGCACCGAGCTACCAAACACACCCGTAGCCTCCAAATCTGAACATTGCTCCGTAAAATCCAGAGTCCACACTCTGGACAGCTACCAACGGTGTAACAAGAAGGCGATAATGAGGATGGCGTTTTGGCTCCCGGCCTCATGTGCTCTCGGTTTTGTTTCCGATTTTTTTAAAATATGAAAATGTTTCGAAAAATTTTGAAAAAAATTAAACATGAACATATTGAAGTATTCAACACTCGTGTAAAATTTCGACAAAAAATATCAATTTTTGCGCCCTGTGTAAAAAAGACAAATATGTCTTTTTGAATAGTGGACAGGGCGCAAAAATTGATATTTTCTGTCGAAAATTTACACGAGTATTGAATATATGAATATGTTTCCGCACAATTTTTTCAGATTTTTTTGAAGCGTTTTCAAAATGCAAAAAAATCGAAAAGGCACCAGGTACAGATGAGCCCGGGAGCCAAAATGGATTTCCGATACTCTGACGACTATTTCCGCTGACCAGTGGTCCCACCTCTGGATTAAACCCCTACCCTGCGGCCGACACTCTCGGTCCCAATCCAGACCCTTTCGCCGCGGCGGCGCCGCCTCTCCGATGGATGTCTCCGATAAGCTCCGGTCGCTGGAGACCACGGGAATCTACCCACTCGCAGGCTCTCGCGCTGCCTTCCTGGACCCGGTGCGCCTCCTCAACGAATCCTACAGGCGCTTCCGCCTCGTCCCCTCTGCGTACTACACCCGAAGCTTCAGCCCGTCGAATCAGGGAGGCGACGAGCAGACCGAGCACACGGTGCCGTCTCCTGCACGGAAGAAGCGCAAACGGAAGCGCCAGTCGAAGCCCCGGGAACTCAATGCCGTGGAGCGGATCGCAGAAGCGCGGCACCAGGTGACGATGTGCTGCATTCGTTTGGATTATTTTACTGCTGTTTCTTTCGTCTAATTCAGTGAAAAGGCTGTGGTCTGTCCATTCCCCATTACTTCATACTCCCTCCGTTCTAATTTAGATGACATAGGTTTGTCCAACTACTGATGTATCTAGATCTTTTTTACGTCTAGATACATCCGTATTTAGACAAACTCATGTCATCTAAATTGGAACGGAGGGAGTAGTTCGTACAGTAACTTTACATTTACTCGTATGGAGCAATGACCGTTAAACAGAAAAATTGCTGTGCCGAAGGGTTAATTGTGTCATCAGCAAACTAGATATTAGGAGGTGCCATTTTTTGTTAGATATGTGTAGATGATATCTATTTGTTGTAGGAGTAGGAGTATGACACTATGCCGATATCAAATTTATGGAGAAATAGGCAGAATAGTGTTTTACAGGTATTTGATGTCTTGTGGTCTTTCATTTGATAGGAAGCAAGACCTCTGCTAATTGGCGCGCATAATTCACTCCTTGAGGCAAAAGATCTACTTGAGTTCCTTCCACGGATGAGCAAGGAAGATGAATGCGTGCCAGAGGTCGAAAATAGTTCTGAGAATAATTTTGTTGAGCTTGGGAGCTCATGGCGTGCACCTCTTTGTGAGATGTCTCTTTGCTTTCAGAAGCCTCATGATCAGGGCGAGCAAGGTAAAAAATGTACAGGTACTTTTTGCTGACCATGTTTGTTGGTATATATAATGATACGTACAAAATTAAGTGGTAGTAGCTTATCTACTGTGTTTCAGGTCCTTGCCATATCCAAAAGAGATCCAGTCCATTATTTAACAGGATAATCAGTGTTGAGGAAAATGATGAGGCGGAAGGAGAATTTCAGAATAGACTTTATATCTTACCAAAAGGAAGTTGTTTCCTGATGGTGAGTTAATATTATCATTCTTTGTTGCAAGTATCTCATCTACTTTCATCTAAGTTAACTGTCACGGTTAATTTAAAATGTGTTTGCATGATGATGATGATGATGATGCATAAACTAAGGCTGACCTCACGCATGTTCGTGATCTCATTCCTGGTATGTGAAATATAGCTTAAAGAATGTCTTAATACGTGGTATAGATCCTGCTGATCTTGTTATGGTTGTATTGGCAGATGTACTAATTTGTGGATGATATCTTTTGTCTCCAGATAAGTCTAATAAAGGGTACAACCTTATAGTTATTGACCCACCATGGGAGAATGGATGTGTTCGTCAGAAAGAAGCGTAAGTTAGCGCTTCCATTTCTCTTTTTCTGCCAAGTAAGCTAACTTTGGATTGTTATCATTGGGCATATTGGTAGCTGACTTTCCAGTCTTTCTCCCTTTTGTTTATCTGTGACATGATATAACTAAACTACACTGCATTGTATTCGAATACCTATGTGATATCCGACCTAAAAAGTGTTATTATGTGTGTACTATTCCTCAATATTGGATTTATAGTATCCTACAACATTCCTTAGTTCTTGTCTTCTTGAAGTCTTTTTACCTGTACGAGTAGGAAGCATACGTTTTATGGTGCGCTATGATTTACAGGTATTTATGATACATTGAGCATGAACCATGTGTGCTTGATATTATGTTCTCTACTAGTAAACCCTGATTTATGTGCTTGTTAGTAATTTCATGAAGTTCTTGGGCTAAAACAGATCCATCTTCTCTCTTGTTTTCATATTTTCTTAATTGTGATATTCTCATTTATATGGTGTCAGCTAGACATATTTACGAGTTGAAATTGATTTATTCAACAATTTATACCTAGGTATCCTACACTTCCCAACAAATATTTGTTGTATCTTCCAGTTCAAGAACTTGCCGATCCAGCTGGAGCTCTTCTAGTTTTGTGGATTACAAATAGGGAGAAACTGCGAAGATTTGTTGAGGAGGAGTTGCTTCCATCTTGGGGAGTGAAAGATCCCACCGAGTTTTATTGGCTGAAGGTTTGCAGTTAATACTCATGTGCTGCTTATCTTTTACATTGACACATTCGATAATTCTATTATTGAAAATCTCAACAAATCCTAGGTAAAGACGGATGGTTCACTGATTGGTGATCTAGACTTGTTCCATCACAGGCCTTATGAGTGTCTCCTTCTTGGCTACATAAACATTGTGAGTTCTTTCATCCAGATTATTTGCCTTGCAATGTTTTTATCTGCACCGTGGATCCTGAAATTAATATATTTTGTTATCCTGGTTTTCTTCCTGTAGAATAGACAAGCCGAACCAGGATCAGAATTTAAGATTTTGCAAGGCAACCAAGTAATTATGAGTGTTCCGGGTGCACATTCAAGGAAACCTCCCCTTCAGAGTATCCTTATCTATGATTTGTCAGTGTCTATCCTGTTAATTAGCTATTTATTTGTTTTGATTTATTGGCAGTGAACAAAATATTACTGTAATTAGGCTCTTTGTATAGTTGCGATATGATCTATGGCGGATCCTTAACCTGCAAAAGAAATACTTTCAGAATATATTCCTGGCCCTAAACCTTCAAGGTGCATTGAGCTTTTTGCAAGAGAGTTGGGTTCTGGATGGACCTCTTGGGGAAACGAGCCACTCCATTTTCAGGATTCCATGTACTTCTCGGAGAAGTGAATCGATGGATGCAGTTGAACAATTGCTAAAATCGACGCGCTGTGTTATATAGTTGCATATTATGTTTTTCTGTGAGTAGCTCCCTGTTCCCGGTTTCTTATATTTTGTATTCACGCCTCACACTTCACATTACTGTGTTTAGCTCCTCTCGTTATTTGTTATTATTTTATCAACTGACGGCATTATGCCTGCGCTGTACAACACCTCCAACTGGTAGTCCGAAACGACACAGCAGTAGCTGATTGGTAGCTAACTACCAAGGTCCAAAACTAGTCAAAAGTTGGTAGGTTCGATTCATCCTGTCCAGGCTTCCGTTCCCTACATGAGATGTAGACTGCCTTTGCTGGGGGAGTGAGAACAAAGAGAAGACACTCGAGTGATGACAATTTTGTTAACCCAAACCGCAATCGAGCTGAAGATATCATAAACGTAACGTGGTAAACTAATTCGAGTCCTCACGAGGATCCAGAACATTCTGATGTAAGTAAAATGCTGATCCTCTTGGAACATGATGATTTCCCCCGAACATGCGGTGGAAGATATTTACACCAATACTGTCTGTTGCCCTCATCCTTCTGTATACTCTACACTCTTCTCGTTCCATTGTGCTGCTAGAATGGGTAATTTTCCTGCGACGGATCGGAGGACATGGGTAGAATTGCCATCGAATAGAAGACGCTGTTGCCGCGATTCGAATCATGGGCGTGCGCTGGGCGAGTCCGTTGGAGGAAGCGACAGGGGTCGGTCGGCTGCGTGTGGATAGGGCGGCGCATGGCAACGCTTGCGCGTAACGGTACGAGGCGTCGGAGCCAAGCCACCCTTCCGTTCGTGCGGTCGGCCGTTGCACCCGCACCCGACGGCGACGTGCAGCCCGAAGCAGCCTCTCCTACAGGCTACAGCACACGAACTACGTGACCACAGAGACACAGGCGCTGCACTCCGTCCTTTCCCGACCCGTTTCAAAAACCTTATTTAGCCGCTCGCTCCTGCATGCGCCTGCTCCAAATTGTGGCAACAAGTTGGCACCTCTCAAATGCCGGGCTTCGCCTCTTCGTCGCCGGCGATCAGCTTGCCGGAGCTACCTCGCATCCGGACGACTCTCCCGGCAGCCTCCTCGAAGGTAACCACGGCGAAGGGTAACATAGAAAGAGCCAAGGCGAGGGCAGGGGAGTGTGATGAATCCGCATCGTCGACGAGGCGTATGAGCCAGCCGCCATTAGTCGACCCGGAGCCGGGGAAAAAGAGGTGCTCCTGGATCACTGCCCACTCCGGTGAGCTCTTTTGTTTCTCTGTAGTCTCTGATACAGTTTTAGCAGTATGTGAAGGAAAGCCCTTTGTACTTAATCCGTTTTCCCTTTCATATCCATTTATACTCTACCGTCCGGAATAGACAAAACTCGATAATAAAGACCTTATCACAAGTTGCCTTAATTTCTTCAGAACCCCTCTATGTTGCGTTCCATGATGAAAAGTGGGGAGTCCCGGTTCACGATGACCGTAAGCTGTTCGAGCTGCTTACATTGTCACAAGCCTTAGCCGAGCTCTCCTGGCCTGTTATTTTGAGCAAGAGGGACGAGTTAAGGTGCGCCTTCAATCTAATACTCCTGTTTGTTATTAAACAAGTGCCGAGTTGCCCAGTGAAACTTCAGTCCTGTATCAGGGAGATGGTTGATGGTTGTTTCAACAATGCTTCCGCGTGTGAGTTCACTGACAAGAAGATAAACCGGTTGTCCAAGCCAAATGGAAGCACGCTTTTGTCAGAGCAAAAGATGCGAGCTGTGTTCACAAATGCCATGGAAATGCGAAAGGTAAAAGATCTTTGTATGCTATGCTTTCACTTATATCAGGGAAATCCATCAAAGAATCCTTTTTTGGTTTATGTTTTGAGGAAGCATTAACCTGCAGTTCTTTCCAGCAGGCATTGAACAGTAAAATTAGTATTCTACTCCTCGGGTCATTGAAAAAATCAGAATTGGGATTGAACATTTGGGAGATAAGTATACCCCTGAAATGGCCAGGCAATAAAAAGCATGAGCAAACTTTAAGATATTTTCAAGCAAAACTCATCTTTTAGCAGTCAACTGAAACTACTTAGTTAAAGCCCAAGACCTTTCGTTGCTATGGGCCATACGGCCCATATTTTCTGCTCTTTGACTTTGAGAGTTTCTGAATCTGAACAATGTGACACTAGTATTAGGGGTATAGAACAGTTCGCGTATCGCGTGCCAGTAGCTGGAATAACACCACTATATGCAACCTATCCTCTGCTTCCTTGGGAGACTGCTACCCCTTCATCATACAACTACTCTGCAACCAAGTTGTTTAGTATCCGTTCAGTAAAAGATTCAGTTGAAAGTGTCTCAAAACTAATCTACTGAACACATTATGACATTATCTTTTGCATAAAAAACTACACCTTTTACTCATCGTTTTCCGTGTACCTAAACTTCTTACGTGCACCCTGGATTTCCATAAACTTTCGATAGAGATATGCTCACCATCGGCAAATGCATATGTCTGCAGGTAGCCCGTGAATTCGGATCGTTCAGTAACTACTGCTGGAGCTTCGTGCACCACAGGCCCATCACAAACGGCTTCCGCTACGCTCGCCAAGTGCCCAGCAAGACGCCCAAATCTGAAGCCATGAGCAAGGACCTGATGCGGCGAGGGTTCCGGTGCGTCGGCCCCACGACGATCTACTCCTTCATGCAGGTCGCCGGCATCGTGAACGACCACGTGTCATGCTGCTCGAGGTTTCAGGCTTGCGGCAGCCAAGCCAGCGCAGATGAGAAGAACGCCAGAGCAGAGCACGCTTTGGTAGAGGAAATAAAAGATTGAGCTCGTTATCTTCAGAGCATTCAGGGATCATGGAGGTGTGATTAGTCTCTGAACTTGGCCTGAGTTGTGCCATGTGATTCTTTATATTGCAGGTGTGATTTATTTGTGTCAGTGGTTCGATGGTATTTGGATATATAGTGCGCTTTGTGGTGTCAGCCCATCAGTAATGTACATTTGCATAGACTGTACAGGTGTTAATTGTGCGTGTTCAACCCATCAGTAGCATGTTTTGTATTATGTGCACTGCAATATTGATTGGCTTCGGTGTTTATAGACTAGTCTGAGCGGTGTGGTGTGGTTTTCTGATTTTTCTTTTCGATATTGCTTTTCTAAATATGTGATGTTGAAGTTGGCACGTTGAGGCAATTTGTGCCTCCGTCTTGAGGAAAAGTTTTTTTTCCAGAAAAGTACCACCGATTTATTAACAATAATCAACAATGGTACAAAAAATCTCAAAAAATATTAAAAATTATAAATAGTTTCTCCGACCACAAAGGGGCGGAGCTTCGTTGGGGCCGAACTGGGCCATAGCTCATCCATGATTCAGCCCCTCGTTCTTCTTTCTTGCTGGGCTGGCTTGGCAAGGCTTCTATTTCTGAAAAAACAGTTACGTGTGGATGTAGGCTGGCTGGCCCAACAATTCTTCTCAATCTCCGCCTCTGTAACTACAAGCACTAGAGCAAGCCAAAGACGTGGAGCCGGATAAAATGTATCATGGTAGAGCTTATTATAATAGATAGACGGAAAATCGTCATGCTAAGACCCTAATGGAATAACGCACCACAAAGCAACCATCATCAATGATGAGAACTGTAGGTCGTAAGAATCAGACCCGCAACCACTCCAGTGAACATGAAAATGGAGAGATGTGATGGGCAAACAACTCACGCGTCCTCCGCCGGCACTAGGTGCACACCAGAGTAAGGATATGACAGGAAGGGCTTTACTCTGACTTTTAGTATGTCGCCTAAGTCTCATCACCCCGAAGAAGACACTAGAACGTATGTCGCCTAAGCCTCATCACCCCAAAGAAGACACTAGAACTCAAAAGAAAAACAGAACCCCTTTCACTGGTCCGTCGCATCTCGAAGGCCTCAAGAGCCGTCGCCAAAGAGGGAACGGAAAATCTAGATTGGATCGCCTCTTCTCTCCCTACATAGGGCCGTACCCGTACTGGTTTGCTTCCAATGAGAAAAAGTTTGATATATAGTGTACACAAAACAATGTTATATTATGTATCTGTAGTTTTCTACTTTTCAAGGTTGTTCTTTCAGTTTCCAAAATGTATATTTTTTTAGACAAAAGGCAATTTAATGCCTAGCTTTGAATTAATAAAGCTCAGAGTTTTACAACGGCAATTACATACGAAAACAAGGTGTCGAGGAGAACCTCAAACAAAGCAGACCAGAGACAAGCTAAAAGAAAAAAAAAAGGCTACCCTACGCCGAGCACCAAAATGTATATCATACGAGCTTATTATTGATTTAAGCAGAGATAGAGCCACAGTAGAGATATATAGACGGAGACAACACATACGAGTGTCGTGTTGAAATGGCAATTAACGATGCATCAGCCCTTATGTCACAGATTTTCCTTATATGGCAAACTCCCAAGATAAAGTCAGTTCCATAGGGAAAGTGAGCCCCTAAATTAAAAGGAGCTAGCCACACAAAAGTTCCACCACCTTTCAGCCGTTCATCAAAAGTTGTTGTTAATTAGGTAATCAATCAAATAAAATGATCCCCTAAACTAATCATAACACGATGGCCACGTTTCGCCTCGCCATGGCCGTGATCTCCTTCCCTAAAACCTCTCCCACGCACAAACCCTTTGTTTAACCTTTACACTTTGGGTAGTAAACATTTGGAATGACACCATTTTAGCCCCCAAAAGAGAGATGGCATCTTCTCGGTATGCGTGCGCCATGGTCGCTTCCTCCCCTCACACGGTCGACGTACCTCTCGTGTACGACTTTACGTGTCGTTCTTCAGGGCAGCCGGGTCAGCAAATGGGTGCCCACGTCAGCGTTGGTGTGAGCATTGCAGTGTGGCCGGAGCTGGATCACGTCCACAAAGTTAATTAACGAGTTTGTTTAATCGGCGCTAATTAATTAGCCTTTGTCTGGATGTTTCCCAGCGCGCGCGCTAGCTGGTCCCCTACCTAGGATCGAGCTAAAGCTAGCCATGCCTCATCCACTCAGTGGTTGTCTGCATGCAACTGGGATTAATTTAGACTTAACATCAAGGTAAGGAAAAGAGAGAAAATCTTAACAAATTACGTATGATTGCCTGAAACATGCGGAGTGCTGCTTGCATGCCCTTCGGGTTGAAGCCTTGCTTTTGCAGGCGCCCAGCCGGCCGCTTACGTACCGTCCGATGGATGGATCGATCCAATCCACCTTCCATAAAATGTGGCGCCTTTCGTGCAAAGCAAAGCGAAATGGCTATGCATGATTCCGGTTAAACTTGGCATTAGCGCTAGTACTCCAAGTCCAAGGTTAAAAACAAAGCATCGAGTTCTGCTCCTAGCTAGTACCGATGGATGGATGCTATACATTTGTCGCGACGCAAGTGGATAAACCTCTCACAAGTTGAAACGTACGTACGCCCGCTATATAGCTACCATGGACAAGGCATGTTACTTACCTACGGCCGGCGCACATAGACGGCCCGATCGACGTACTTTTGATTCGACTAATTAACATGGTTCTAGAAATCGCATCTATATTTAACCTATCTGTGTGGGTCGTCTTGACGAATTGGCCTCGCTAGGAAAAGAGACATTGAGTCATGGCAAGCTAGCTAGCTAGCGCGAGTAACGACGACGCAACGGACCGGCAAGCTAGCCGACGACGCCTTTTTCAATTAGCCGGTGATTTTGATTAGCAGTAGCGCGATCACGCAAAGGACAAGCTAGCTAGGAGGAGATCGAGCAAATCTGCCCACGCGCGCGCCTCGAGGATTACGTGTTGCTGCTCCGTTCGGCGTGCACATGGACGACACATTAGAGGAGATGGCTAGCTACCAAATCCGGGCGTATCAAATTAGCGGATTTGATTTGCCAAAGTACACTAGCAGTAGAGGTGTAGGTTGAGCTTAGCTTTTCTGCTAATTAATCGCGACAAAGCTTCCTCTAATCGATCTTGACCACTTGTTCGAAGCACAGGTTAATTGCAGTAGGGGATAGCTGGCCGGGCCGTAGCCCGTTTCACGAGAAGATTAGGTTCGATCGGTGGTCCGTATGGTTGTCGACTAATTTAGATTTGTAGTGAGTAGTGATCAAGTGCTTAATTAATTAGTGACGTTGTTATTCTGAAAGCTGGGGATTGGGAAACAGGACGCGGGGCCATATCAAGTCCAAAGCAAAGCCAGCTCTCTAGTCTAGACGATGGCCAATGGTGTGATTCTGTGTGGTATATGCTTACGTGATGTCAAGAGGAGCCAAAATGTTTAAGGCATGTGACAAGGAATCAATTGGGCACTGTTTGGTGGTCTGTAGATTGATTTAGCATCTAATTCCAACCTTAACACGTACTGCTCCAGAGTTCAGTGCTGTCGATGAGCTAACCGTGCAACTTAGCGTGCGTGCCCAGCCTAAACAAAGCTAATAATCGATCGATGATCCTTATCTGATCATGGGTGCCCTGATTGGCCATGGCTGGACTGGTCGTTGCCGTCCAGCCAGAGGTAGGTGACGCACAGGGGCTGGCTGCACGTGAAACGCCGACGAGCCGTACGTTGGTCAGGTCAGGCCGCCGGCGCGCGCTGGACAGACGTACAGGTAACAGGTCCAAAGCTACCACGTGAAATTGGTTTTCTTTCAGAGCCTCAGCCGCGATGGCCAAAGCGTACACATGTGCACGCCATGATCTAGCTTATTAGTTAAGTGATCTTCATCTGATTGTGGAAATAAAGGATGATCTAGATTTGGACTACCACGGGCGAAGTAATTTTCATCCGATTGTGGAAGTAAAAGGTGGTCTAGATTTGGACTACCACGGGCTCAATAAATATCCCCCTCAACTAATGGAAACACGTACTACGCTGAAACTTTTCGCCATTTTGGCAGCTAGTCGACCGTAATGGCAAAATGGCAAGGAGTGGTGTTCGTGTGATAACAAATTAAATGCGTTTTTTCTAGTATGAAATTCTAACATTTTTTTTTTTGCGAAAAGGTGTTTTATTACTCAATCAGAGTTTACACTCGACCATCGCACACTGAGGATGCAAACAGCCTGAAAAACACAAATGGAGGGCGAGCTCCATGGAGCCCTTTAATTTCATTTTTTTCAAAAAAATCATATTTTGAAGCTTCAACAAAATCTGAAAAAAACAATTCTAGCCTTAGATAATAATGTATTCTACCAACATGCAAAATCTCAAACCAAAATAAGTCATATTATGGGCTACAAAAAAATAATAAAATCTAACAGAATTGTAAAAGTTGAATTTTTTTTGCGTTGATCACTGTTTTAAAATGTCAGACTTTGTCATATTTGTGCAGCTCAAAATACAAAATATTTTGAGTTAGACATTTTCCGCGTTTGTAGAATATAACATTATCTACATCTAGGATTTTTTTTTTCAGAATTTTTAAAACTGGAAAAATATGGTTTTCATGTTTTTTTTGAAAATAAATGGCTCCATCTAGCCAGGGCTCTATTTGTCCACTCTCGCATACAGCTGCAAGAGTCCAAAAAAAAGTAAAAAAAAATGACGATATAAAATATTGAAGAAGGTTGTCGATTGCCTAAGGTGCTAGAGTACCATTATGTAGATATCGCCGCCATAAACATGTCCTGATCCAACCGTGCAGACACCTACATAAATATGTCTTTGTTTTCCATGTGTTGTAGCGACGACCATGAACGGAGCAATATCATGCACAAGAGATCTGTACCATTAAAAACCTTGTCAATTCTAAATAGTCAAAACGACATATGCCAACAACAATCTAATAAGAACTCTAACCTTGTGATCGAAGCTATGTAGCCAGTTGCTAAATATGTTTGCAAAATACTACAACACATTTGAAGTTAAATAGTCAAATGGAAGTTTACTTCCATTTGAAAAAGAAAAGGTGCGTAAGCATGCATGCTCGTGTTGACTAGAAGGCAAAACTGCCCCAAAGTCAAGGCAATGATCAACCGGTACCAATCGAAGAGAAAGTGAAAGTGTACTGCTCCTATTCGCTTCGCTGGATCGAGCAATTAGTTACACACGCCCATGGTATCCCGCTGCTAACTAACTTGCACTTGCGCGACAGCGTGACCTACGCACGTCCCAACGGCTTGTCGACGCCGTACGCGCTCTCTAGATTTGCATCCCTAGCTAGCCATGACATGCGCCCATGCCTAATCAATCATATACCTACAGCAACCAAAGCAGCTATATACAGGGGCGGCTAGCTATACCCTAGTTTACAAGTTAGGCGCCTGTGCAGCTTTGTGGCTTGTTCTTTCCCGGAAATAGAAAGGCGAGGCGATGACGCCAACGGAAACAATGAACAATATGATGCTTGCAATCGAAGTCAGGCGTGCGTGTGCGCCAGTTGATGGCCTCTAGACTGTAGCACATCCCATCTCCTATGGACGGCGATGAGAAGAAGAACCGGTGCGGGAGCCGGACCCCCCGGTGTGCGCGGCCATGGAGGACTACGGCACTGACATTTGGTGCACTTGGCGTACGACTGCCGGCCACTCCAATAAGGGACGCCCGCGCGCGGCCTTGTGCGATCCGATCCATCGGCTTTTGGCTAGTCGACATATGACAGAAAGGGCTCACACTCTAATAAGAACTCTAACCTTATGTTCGATGCTACTTTCTTTAAGAGAAACGCCGACGTATGGATAACTTTTGAAAAGCGCTAGGCGTCCCCCTGGGGTCAGAACCTGTCAATCCCCCGGATCGCGAGCCGTCGGATGGCTTCATCGTGAGCCGTCCGTAGCGTACCGGTACGACCACCAATCCCGCAACTGCTACACAGAAGCAAATCCCCCACCCCGTACAGCAAAACAGCACCACCTGAAACCGGGCAGGATCCCGTGGATCGCGGAGGCGACTCGCGGCGCGTGCTCGGCTCCGTGCAGCAATCACCGCTGCCGGAGATGGCTCACCTCCGCGGATCCATCTTGTACCCCCCCCCCCCCTGTTGGGCAACCCCACCACCTGAATCCACCATCCATCGTAGCTTCGTCTTCAAGCTCGAATCCAGCACCACGACGGCGATCTCCTTCCGGTGCGGCGACTAGTGGCGGGGGAGGACCTTTGCTGCAAGGATTTGAGCATCTCTACAGCAACCCGCCGTTGTTCTTCGACCACGACCCAGAGATTCAGCAGCCAGTTCCTTCGGTTCGTTCTCTAACCTCATGAACTAGGCTAGGTTTTGATGATTACCGGCTGATTAGTCCTCTGCAGCATGATTTGTCCTTTGTAGCATGTTTATGTAGCATGGTCTGTGCCTGTAGCAAATAAATTTTCAATTATGTATTCAAGTTGGTAATAAATTTGTGCCATAGCAAAAATTGAAGATATCTGTATAGACTGTGTAGCAGAAAACTATGAGCACAATCACTAAGAGCTCCAAACTGTAAGCAGCAAAAATGTATTGTAACTGCAAATCAACTCCCATGTTAACTCCATATTAGAATTTGTAGCAGACAACATATTAGGTGGTTTTGCTACAATTGCTCTCTGAACTTATCGAGTAAATGCTGCTGTTTGTCAGGGTTTTGTTGCTGATAGCATATTAGGTGGTTTTGCTGTGAACAACCAGCAACATGAAGGAAGCCATGAGCATCATATGTAGCCAGACAATGCTCCAAATGGTTTTGCACCTGGACCGTAGAGTGCAACCAGCGGCAATGCTTCCAATGTTGGTGAAGAAATTTCCTCACAGCCTGTGGTTCCTTTTGTGGGCATGACCTTCGATGATTTAGATGAAGCAAAAAAGGTATACAATGATTACGCATTCAAGTTAGGTTTTGGCATGCGCATTGGAAACACCAAGTACAGCACAACAAGAAATGTCCCGAAGGACACGGTTCTGAGCAGGGTGTTCGAGTGCGTGCACACTGGGCAGCCGACAGCTCAAAAACCAGGGGTTGTGTGCGCATCTGGTGTTGTTGCGTCTGCTGCAAGTGTTGATATGAGCAGTTATACTGGGCAGAAGACAACACAACAAATTGGTTCGTCATGGCTACATGGCCCACATGCTAGTTGGGAGGCGAGTGGGAGTTTGGACTGTGACTGTTTTCAAAGAAGATCATACGCATCCCATGATGCTGCAAGTTGGGAGGCGCAGGTACTATCGGTCTCACAGAAAGGTTCTAGAGGAGGATTTTCAGTTTCTACAAACACTACACAACCAAAACATTAGTACTGCCCAAATCATGGGATATCTGGGTAGTGTGCATGGTGGTGACCCAAGGTGCCTTGGTTATGTGAGCCGTGATGTTTCGAACATCAGGACCATGTTGCGAGAGGAGGTCACACTACGTGACATGAGTATGACGATCAGCTGCTTTGAACAGAGACATGCCGAAGACCCTGGTTTCTTCTATGCTACCCTAATTGACAAGAACAATGCTGCCAGGGCTCTTTTCTGGGTTGATGGGAGGACGAGATCTTTGTATCCAAAGTACAAAGACTGTGTGTTCTTTGACACAACTTTTTGCACCAACAGATACAATATGCCCTTTGCCCCTATTGTCGGGATCAACAACCACACGCACACAGTTGTTCTAGGTTGTGCTTTGCTGCCAGATGAAAAGATTGAAACATTCAGATGGGTCTTCTAAAAATGGATGCAGGCAATGGATGGGTTATCACCTGAACACATAATGACCGATCAGGACCAAGCAATGGCCGCTGCGATCTCCGAGGTATTTCCAAACACGGTGCATAGGTGTTGCATCTATCATATTCTGAACCTAGCAAAGAAAAAACTGGGCAGGAACATGGCAGATGGCAGTCCATTTGCTAATGCTTTCTACGTAGCAATATATGGCACTGACACTATAGAAGAATTTGAGCTATGTTGGCACCATATGCTGCATCAATTTGAGATGACTGGGAACAAGCAGATCAGAAGGGCTCAACTCCTACTTCAAGACATTGATCAGGCCAAGTGATTCGATATGGAATTTTGTGCAGCAATATGAATTGTGCCAAGTGTTGATGCTTGACCGTGAGGACAACTCGGGATTCACAATGGAGGCCACAAGTGCAGCACTTTGGGGAAGGTGAGCAAAACGAAAACACACAATCCCTTACTATAAAAAATCTTTGCCAAGTAACTGCAAAAATATCCAGTTAATGTAGCATATTTTGACATATTTTGCAACACCAACAAAAATCTAATTGCAACTACGCCATCGAGAAGCAAGGGCTTGAATTCTACACAAGGGAGGTTTTCGAGAGGTACCAAAAAATGATTGATGCATCCACAATGTTCTATCCCCTACAAGCAGAAGAAGAAGGCATGTGTTTCGACCTTGTTCCGAACCCTGGGATTGATATGAAAACGTATCGGGTTCGAGTGGTTGTTGAAGATGGCTTGTATTCATGTGGCAGCAACGGATTTGACATGTGTGGGCTGATTTGCCCACACATCATCAGGGTTATGGTGCTACTTAACGTGCAGCAGGTTTCGGAAAGATACATGCTTTGGCGGTGGTCTTGTGCAGCAACAACACCTGCTCCTCAGCCTGGGACAAGTAGCATCAGATTTGGAATCCCTCCCACAAACACACTAAAGTACAATGCCTTGTGCAGGAAAATGAATGATCTAGCATCAGATGCATGCTTTGCGGATAATACCTATGAGGTTGTTTCTAACATGGTGGAACAAGCTACAAAAGTAGTTGCTACGATGAGAAGATCCCGATATGATGTGCAGCAAGAAGGGGTTGAGAATGCTGCTCCTACTGATGAGGCTGAGGACCTGGGTACTGCAAATGAAGATGATGATGATGGTAGCATGTTGAGAAACCCTGCCAGGGTAAAACCTAAAGGTCGCCCGAAATTGAAAGATCAGCGACGGAAACCGTTGACTGAACTACATGAGGAAGCAAATGTGAAGAAACGGAAGAAAGCTGCTGCCCCGAAGGTAGCAAACAAGGATGTGAGCAAATCCAAGAGGCAGAAAAGGGTAAAAAAGTGCCCAATCTGCTATGATGAGGGCCATACAGTGAAGGAATGCATATACATGAAGGCGGTGCTGGCAAGGGAAGCAGAGCTCTCTTCCGGAGATAAACAAGGACTTTGTACCTAGATACTTCACTTGTAAATGAGCAAAAACTGAAAAATATGAACAACATTTTTACTCGTCCTTAGTTATTGTTTGTCTGAACAAGAAGCAGAACATGGTTTTATGGTGACTATGAAGCAAAAAAATGTTGTTGGCAGCAAACTATAGTTATTTGAAGCAGTTTTTCTGGGTTGGTAGCAATATTAAAAGGAAGATATTGGTTGTAGTCCAAAAATTAATGTTTATGTAGCAAATATATGTTGATGTCCTTTTGTGCTGATCATGTATGTTGTTAATGATTCTGTAGCAGTTCTATTTCCCTTTTGAAGCATAAAGTTGCTTCTATTTGAGCATATATATAGTTCATATGTAGAAAAACAAATTAAAAAAATTGTATGTGGCGTCTGCATTGTAGCATCCTGTCAGGATTATCGTAGCATGAAAGTAGTATGTTGATAGCAAACAGGAATAACTAAAATAGCATCCAGTTAACAAAAAGAGAAGAACATCAATAGATAGCACATTTGTCAATGGGAAAACACATTTGAGCTAGAAAAAGTTGATCATCCTGCTACAAACAGCATTAATACTCCAAAAACTAGCATGCTGCACATGCTGATCATCCATTGAAACCCGCATTACACTGATCATCCCGGTTTGCCAAACCAAGTTTGCACTACAACATGAAACTGAAGAAAGCAAAAGTAGCCTATGAACTAATCCAAATCAGCATCCATTATCTTCGATAGATCGCCTTCATTCTCTCTGCCATCGATAAGACTTGCTGCGACAATCTTGCGGAAAGATGGGATAGCGTCCTTGTCGAAATCGAGCATGATCCGAGCGTTGAAATTCTCCATGAAAAGCATGCAGAAGAACCCACAATCATATCTGCCAAAAAAATGGACCAAGCGACAGTTATGAACCCGATAGACAGGAAATGCTATGTAAATTTGGAAGTGCTGCAACATTTACATGGTGTTCTGCTGTGGGTGGTCAATAGTAGTGTGCTTGAATTGAGAGAAATCTATGTTGGCAACCTTGGACTCCTCCACTAGTTTTGCAAAATTTATGAACTACAGAAGCAAAATAAAAGATTGGTAGTTTTAGTTGGATAAAAACAAAAGGAAAAATTAAATGAGCAAACAAATGAGGCAATCATTATGCTGCAGCAAAAAACCTAACCAAGTTCTTTGCTGATTCTTCCAATGTGCTTTGATTTTTGGACGTCTTTAAGGAGTCAAAGGTGTGGAACTCCTTATAAATCATGTTGATGCAGCACACAGCCCAGTGATTGTTCTTCACAATGGCAAAGTAAAGCTTCATTTTGTAACAGCCCAGTTTGATACTGAAAAAAATATGAATAATTTTTCCACTTTTTGCATTCCCAAGTTTGCATCATGGCATGCATTTGAATCTTGCTACTTCCAACAAGCCACATCTTAAACCACTTAAAAGGGGGAGGCAAAACCTTCCCAAACCTCCAACCCAAATGCAATTGTTCAACTTGGCAAACAAATTAATTTGAACTTCCAAATTGTCCAGGAAGTTCCAATAATCCAATTATAATGATTTTTCCAAAAGCAAATTCTTAACAAGCAAAGAAATAAATTTGAAAATTCAAATTGGTTCAATTCAAATTCTATTTTTGAATCCAAGTTCAACTTGTCAAAAATTCAAACTAAAATTATGGAGAGCTTCATTATTATATTGGGAGCCTCCATGAATATTCTCCCTATTTTTGAAAATGCTTAAGTACTCCAATTAAATGCATTTTGGAAATTATCAAAAATGACCATGTCTAAACCCTGTGAACATATGTTGTACAAAACATTTTACTTTGGAGCACCAATTTTTGCGGAGCTTCTACCTGCCAAGGGGAGGCTACCCAAATTTTTGCAGAATTTTAGAAAATGTTTAAGTGCCTTAATAAAATCAATAAAGTGCTGCTGGACCATTTTCAATTTATCTAAATAGGAGCAAGGGGGTTATGTGCAAAACCGTCATCGTCCTCCCCTGTAGCTCGCCGCTGTAGCGACCGAGCCGCTCCCGCGCGTTCCCGCCGCCCCTGCACTGGCGCCATGCCGCCGTGGACCCTGGCGCGCTTGGTCAAGGAGGACCCGACGCCCACGACGCCCTCTCTCCTCTTCCTCACCTGCTCCCCTGCTCTCTCTCCCTCGTCTCTCTCCCGAGCTCCACCGTTGCCACCGCTCGCTGAGCACCTTGACGTCGATTGCGAGCTCCCCGTCCAGATCGAAGACCACTGGAGGCTCCGCCACGTCATCCTCTCCCTCCCCACCGGCGGAATCGAGCCGGGAAGCCCGGAGCCGACGCCTTCGCCCTCGCCTTCTTCTACCACGGCCGCCGCGCGCCGGACGCGATTCCCGTCGACTCCGTCCATCCCCGCCATCGCCGTCCACGCCATAGGGCTCATGGTGAGCTACGAGTTCCCCTAGACCATCTCCCTCTCCCTCCCCTTTTGTATCGCCACCGCCGTGCGCCACCGTCGCCGTCGGTGACCACCGCACCGCTCCGGTCGTGCCGGCCAAGAGGCCGGCAGCCTCAGGCCCATGCCCGACCTGGGCACCGGTCTGGGCCGGCCGGGAGGCCGGCAGCCTCAGGCACAGGCCCGGCCTAGGTACCGGCCTGGGCCGGCCAGGAGGCCGGCCGCCTCAGATACATGCCTGGCCTGGAAACTGGCCTGGGCCGATCTGGAGGCCGGCCCAACAGTAAAATAAAATAAATAAAAATGATAACTAATTAAATATTGTTTCAAATTTAGCAAATGATATACCAATTTGTTCAGAAAAACAAACCGTACCTGTTGATATCATTGTAATGATCTTTTGAAACAATATTTCCGCTGTTTATTAAAAATTACTAAAATGGCAAAATTAATAACAATATTGGGAAAAATCATAACTTGATGAATAATTACCCAAAAATTGTGAATAAAATATCAAAGTGCTCAGCATGACAAATGCTATCTAATAATGCTATTATCACATCATGATAACAACTTTCACTTTGGTGTGATTCTTTAAATGATTAAAAGAATTAAATTCAAATAATCTTTTAATTCATTATTTATTCATCGGTACTAGGAAAATTCCAAACGAGGTGCCAAAACGATCAGAAGAATAATACCTATCATTTCATGTCATATTCATGCATATTTGAGCCACTCCTTAGTAATGTAATAGTTTATAAGCAATGTGGTCACTAAGTTAAATATGGGGTTGCTTCCAAATAATTGCACTAATTATTTGGCACCCCATTTAATATTGATAGCTAATCTAAATGATGATATTGTTGCATGAACTTGACATGTCATCATGATTGTGCATTGCACCTTGTCTTCGTGTTATTTATTTGTTCTTCTGCTATTGTTTGGGTATCGATAGATTCCGGAGTCGAGGGTTCCCCTACCTACCCCGACGATCTGTACTACACGCCCCGTCACCAAGGCAAGAGATAACCTAACCTTCTTGGCATCTAGCATCCTACTGTTTTATACAACTATTTTATCCACCATAATATTGCATTCGATTCCAATGTCAATTTTTGAACAAGATATAGAGTATCATATGATATGCATGGTCCCCTAAACCATCACATGTTTTCCCTCCTATGAACCATAGGTTGATGTGTTGGCCTGAGTTAAGGATATAATTTTTGTATATATATGCTTAGCTATGCTTAGCCATGCTTAGTCGAATGCTATATTGTCCGGTGATTAAATTCCATAATTATGATGTTGATGGAATGTTCGGACATGTTGGTTACTTGTGGTACTCAATTAAATTGCTTAAAAGTCTTGGATGAGTTGCCATCGGGGATGGTGTTTTGCCTCATTCTTGCCCCTAGGTGCGAGTTCTTGTCTCTAGAACCAAGATCGAGCGTGCTTCCATTGGTGGGACATATGGAATCCTTACTGACCGAATAATTTGTGAGGGGCTTGTCATGGGTCCTCTAGTTTGAGATTTCCATTTGCGTGTGAGTGTGTGGGTGGAAAAGAGCTCGATGAGGACGGTGGTGTTTAGGATGTGGCCACGGGGCAGGGCGTTGGAGGCGCTGAACCTGTCCTTCCGCACACTGATGATCCTTGAGTAAGCCTCATGCATGGTAAAGGTCTAACCGCGCCCACTCGCCGGCTTTCCCCGGAAGAGAGCTAATCAGGTGAGCCGGACGGTACCAATGCGTAAATTAGTACACCCCTGCAGGGTTTAATCTTTTCGAAAAGCCGTGTCCGCGGTTATGGACGACTTGGGAACGGATATACGAGACCATAGAGAACCTGAACTTAATTACTAAAATTTGGCAGCTAGAGATTGCACTCAACGTGTGATAAAAGGTTCATTTCCTCGAGGGTGATTCGAGGGAGTGCCTTGGTGGAGACGAGTGGTGATTCTGGCTACTATTGGTTCAATGTGAACCGAAGAGAAAAGTTTACTATCTTATCCCCTTTCGAAAACCATTCTGAGTAGTCGATGCCATGAGTCCTTTATGTCTTTTGAAAGGAAAACTAGCTTTATGCAAAACAAACACTATACAGCTTTAGAGCCTTGTCATCATTGGGCCTATATCGCCCTACTAAACTTGCGAGTACGTCGTACTCAGTCTCTCTTTGTTGAATATTACTTGTTTCAGAGGAGGACGACACCGAGCAGACAGGTGGGTTCATCGTAGACATCGACGAGTAGTCTGGGGTTCCCAGGTGGCAGCTTGTGACGGCGTGGAACAAGCTGGTTGGGAATGTTTAATTATAGGCCTCTTAGGCCATATTTTGGATCTTGTTGTATTAGAAATCTACCTAGCTTCCGCATGATGTACTGATGGGTCTGTGACCTCTGTGTGTAATTTGTATCTTTCTCATTATATGAGTTGCTATATGATCTCTTTGTGTCGTAGAGTCTGTGATGTGCAAGTTGTTCCACAAGTCTTGATCTCTTTATTATATATTGATAGCTATGCCAGTGTTTATGGCATAATCGATGTGTTGCGTGGGAGCGGTAACCCCATGCCCTTCGATTGTGTAGCATAGCCTGTGGGTTACATAGCCTCTCTGTATAATTCCGGGGTCGGGGCTCTACACATTTGCAGCATATGATAACCGAAGATAAAAAGGTTAGTCACTATAGCTTGATAAAAAGGGAACCTAAACACAAAAGCAAAAAATATGGGATGAGAAGTACAAACTCATAAGATCATCTTTGAGAAACTTGAACTTCGAATGCTGGTTTTTAAACTCTTTCATGCACTCGTTAGCATCAAAATCTTCTAGATCAACACAAAGCCTCAGCTGTTTTGGAGCAAAAAGCAGTTAGACAACAAAAAAATAGTGAAAAAAGTAGGCCTTAGTGACAACCGTCATGTAGCATGAAAGAGCGTACTTCTTGCGTATTCTGGGATTTTTATCAGCAAGAATTCTTGAATCTTTGTTAAACTTCTCAAGCCAGACCCCCATTACACAATGCAGCTATTAATGAATAGTATTGTAGCAGACTAAATGTTCAAAAGGAGCATGGTTTGAAAAGAACTTGGATAAAGGACTCACGGTATAGCATCTTTCTTCTTCTTTTGCTGCTTCAAGCGACGCCCATGTCCGACAAACTTGTCATACAAGCTGTTCACATCTTGAGAGACCTTAATCTTCTTCATTTTTGGAGTGTCCGGTTCATCCTTTGCAGCCCTTTTGTGCCTATTCTTCTTGTCAAATGTTGCAATCCCAGTACTGACATTTTTTCCTGACAACTCATTGATGGCACCATCTGCAGAAACACAGAAATGGACACACAACAGTGCATGAAGCATAAGCTAGGGTCGGACAGAGTGAAATAAAAAAAATCAGGTCTGAAAATTCTATCGAACCTGTGGTGTTGTTCGTTTCTGGCGTTGTAGCCTCCATCATTTCATGAGTTGCTTCACTCGTATTCTGCATCAAGACATCTTCACTAGATAGAATTGTTGTTTTGGCCTAGTGTGCTGCAAGGCAAAAAGGAAAAACCAAAATAAGCATGGGAATCTAGAAGATGTTGCGCATCATACATGAGAGTAAAAATAACATACCTTCAGTTGCTCCCTTAGCAGCAGGAATTGTCTCAACAACAACTGCTGCGCCTTCAGTCCTTTTACTTGCCACTTTCAAATCAAGCCTATCAAGAATGGCAGGAACTTCAAGGTATCATAGCTACTGTGCAACCCTCTAATGAAAAGGACTCTTGGGTCTATAAATGGGGACACAAATACTCAGCTAAAAAGTTCTATAATTTCTGCTTTCAAGATATTAATCCGCCAGCACCACTTTTGTGGATTTGGAAATCTAAATTATGGCCGAAACTCAAATTTTTCTTGTGGCTACTAATGGTTGACAGACTGAATACCAGAAATATGCTAAAAAGGAGGAAATTTAACATTGGTAATAATTTTGACTGCCCACTTTGTGACTCGGGTCAGGAGGAAACTTTGGAACATCTATTCTTCAAATGTCAATTCAGTATCTCTTGCTGGTCTCAAATTAACATTTCATGCTCTACGGGTTCAAACAGATTGGATATTATCTCGCAAGCAAAATCTTCCTACCAGGGATCTCTTTTTATGGAATTTTTCACTATTGCTGCTTGGGGGATTTGGAAGGAACGCAATAATCTTATTTTTAATGGAATCCCCCCAAGTGTGAATTCCTGGAAGGAGAGAGTGAAGGCTGATACTATACTACTTCGGTTTAGGGTGCCGCAAAACCTGGTCACTTATATAAATACTTTCCTAGAGACCTTTTAGATTTTCCTTATACTTTTGTAAATAGGGTTTTATACCCACCCCATGTAAATCTGTGATCCTTTTTATATAACACATTAGGAGCCTCTCCTGCTGTTTTTTTTTTTAAAACAACTGCTGCTGCAGGATCATTTGTTTTGCAACTCTGGGGGTCTGAATCCATCCTAAGCGGATCACCCCGGCTAAAGAGCTCAAATGATGGAACATCATCCCAGTAAGGTGGAAAAACACATTTTGGGGATCTGGGGGGAGCAATCTATAAGGGCTCAACACAACGGATGGGGCTATTAACATCATGCGGGTGCACATCATCACCTCTGCTGTGAGATGAATCGGTGATAACTGCTGGTTGTGGATTGTCTGGGGCACTGAAGCGTGCGTGCACCTCGTCTTCATGGCGTCGAGCATCAGACACATGAAACTCTTCTGGTGCGCTCCCGTTGCAAACAACATCTTTTTCTGCCTCAGTCCCCTCACCCTCTGTTGCACCACCCTCTTTTGCAGCGCCCTCATTCTGCTGTGATTCATCATTGTCGTGCATGTCTTTATCGTTGTCCGGTGCAGCATCGGTCGAGAACACAACGCTTGGTCCAGCACCTACCCTCATAGCATCATGTATGTCAACCGGCAGACTACACAAGTGTTGTGACTGCAAGGCTTTCACCCCTGTAGCAAAAGTCTTCATGCATGCATCAAGTTCAGCAGCAAAAAGGGCCTTATGCTTGTCATACACTTCCTTGAACAGAGGGGGAACCTGACCAGAGGGAACCTGTCCAGTAAGAAGAAAAGATCAATATGAAAAAAACAAAATGGTGAAGCATGATATAACAGCTAAAAATAGTAAGATAATTTTTTCAATGCAGCAACAAAAAAAATGCATTTTATGATGGAGCAAATTAGCAAATTATAAAAAGGTCGTAGCACATGCTAACGTATAAAATTAGCAAGCTTATAACAGTAAAATAGCAAATCTAAAGACCTACTACAGCAAAATAAAATGATTAATACAGCAAATAGAAAATGATAGGTGCTCAATATCAGGTTATAAGGTTAGCAATTGCATAACATTAAAATAGCAAATTTACAAATCTAATGCAGCAACAAAAAAAGATTTTCTATAGAAAAACATACCTCATTTTCCTGACTGCTAGGAGGCACAAGCCATTCATTCAAAGATGCAGATGGATTTACGTCAGCTTCTTCAACATGTGCATTGTCAGGAACAATTTGATATGGAGTTTGTGATGTATCTAGGAACTACACACATATGAAAAGAGCATAGAAAATCATGTGATGGTTTTGCACACATGGCCGCCTAAAAAGAACATACAAATGCCTGGTCAGTGACTTACCGGGCGCCTCCCAAAGATGGTCCTATTCCTCAGAATCTTCTTATCAAGATCAGTGGATGCTACAAAAGGAAAGTTGCTGCTGGTGACAAAGCATGCTCTCGGCAAGGAGTAGTCAATCGTGTGCTCGTTGGGTGGGAAATCCAGGCGATCCATATAGACAATCTACCACAACCAGAAAAAACACATGTAAGTCGCCAACGAAAAAACATAATGCAACAAATACATGACAGAAAATGTGTGTAGCAAAACAATGTAACTCAAAAGACAAACTTACAGCAAGGAATGGCATTGGCCCAGATATCCAGAAATCATGCTTAGCACCCTCCTCCATCAACAACGGTTGTAGCTTCTTCTTCTGAAATTTTTTCACATGCTTCATCACTACGTCCAGTATATGCTCATCCCATGCATACTCAGCCGTCTTTATTGGGTCACCCATGCTACCAATGTACTCCAAGCACATCATATTGGCGGCGCCAAGGTTCAGCACCGTTGCCACGCACAACAGGTCCCAGGTCCTAATTATGGCATCCTCATCTTCCACATGGCATCTCTTCAGCATGTTTTGTGCATTGATGATAGGTAGCCTCGCCAGACAACCTTTGTAATCATCCCGCAGATCAGACTGATCGCTCTTTCCCAACAGCACAACCGGCTTGTTGCCTGAATGCATATTAAACACTTTCTTCACCATATACTTGGTAAACACTATTCTTTTGTTGCGGTAATTGAATTCACGCAACTGATGATCTGTGTTGACTGCAACGAAATCAATCAACTCATTGGGTACGTTGAAGGGTGACACATTAAGCAGAGACCTGAATGCACTGTCCTTCTCAATTATAGATCTCTTGGGAGCGCCTAAATCATCAGCAATGCTACGCAAACGCTTTGCTGCGAAACGATCCTTTGAAATCCACGAAACATCCTGCATTGCAGCAAAATAAAATATCCAATGCATTTCAGGCAACAAAAACAATTCTGAAGAAGCTACATTTGCAACAAAAACAAGATGAACATACCTACAAATCAGATGAACATAGCAGAAAGCATTAACAAAAAAGTGCAAATGACCATAACTATTGCGGCACCCAAATAAGCAGACAATTAGCACTAAAAATTCACCCCGTATAAAGCTAGTTCCAGTCCATGTACATGTACTGCCGAATCAACAATTTCAAATCCATGGAACCCTAGCCTACTGCTAAGTTGCTACTGAAACCCTAGCCTACTGCTGAACATAGACATGGGCGACAGAAAAAAATGATCTAGGTGAGCTAGGAGAACTCACCGCCATGGTTGTTCGAACAACCTAATGGTCTCCTCGCAGCAGATGCCGTCGGCGACTCCCCCGTACAAGCTGCTACCTGCACACGAACATACCCGGGGGAGGTGAGAAATTAGCACGCAACTACAGCGAGAAGGGGGCGCGGGGAAGGTACGGATAGCACACTAACCGGAAGGTTAGGAATCGAAGCACCGAAGTCGCCGCGTTCCTCGATTCGCAGCACCAACGGCGGTGCAGCTCAGTTGTCGCGCTTCGCCGGCAGAAAAACGCCCGAGAAGCGGGCGAGAAGTGAGGCCGGGGGCTCGCCGTAGTAGATCCAGTCGTGGCGCGGTCTCTCGTCCGGCCGGCCGCAACGAATCGCCGGCGGCGCGGCGCGGCGCGGGTCGCTCCCCACCGTCGCCTCAGCGTCGCAGCTAAACCGCCGCCCCCGGAAATGCCTCGACTCGGTCTGCAGCAAAAGTAGTTGGGGGCTTCTGGGTAACTTTTTGGGGCTGACGATTAAAAATGGGGCTATTTAATGGATTGCCCTCGGTTGTGCCCACGACCTCAGTTTTGCCCCTAGTTGCGAATCGACCTCAGTTTTGCCCCTATTTTGGTCGCGTCTGCTCTACTTTGCCCCCGACGGCAAGTTTGAAGTCGATTCCGTCTGTTGGCGTTACTGACAGTGGGCCCTGAACTTACAGGTTTAAATTCGAATTTCAAGTTTGAAAAATTCGAAAATGTGAAAAAAATTCCAGGTGTTGCTAATGATATAGGAAACAACTTTGCCAAAGCGATTTTCCAAATTCTTATTTCATTTGGCCTGTGTAAAAAAGACAAATTTCTAGATCTGACATCTAGATCGGAGATCTAGATCTAGAACAGTGCAGAATTCGAAAAAAGTCAACTTTCGAATTTAAATGTGAAAAAAATCTCCGATGTTGGCAATGATATAGGAAACAAATTTGCCAAAGCTATTTTCCAAATTCTTGTGTCGTTTGGCCTGTGTAAAAAAAACAAATTTCTAGATCTGACATCTAGATTTGAACCGTGCAAAATTCAAAAAAAGTCAACTTTCGAATTTAAATGTGAAAAAAATCTCCGATGTTGCCAATGATATAGGAAACAACTTTGCCAAAGCGATTTTCCAAATTCTTATGTCGTTTGGCATCTGTAAAAAAAACAAATTTCAAGATCTAACATCTAGATCTAGAACAGTATAGAATTCGAAAAATGTCAACTTTCGAATTTAAATGTGAAAAAAATCTCCGATGTTGCCAATGATATAAGAAACAACTTTGCCAAAGCGATTTTCGAAATTCTTATGTTGTTTGGACTGTGTAAAAAAGACAAATTTCTAGATCTGACATCTAGATCTAGAACAGTTCAGAATTCGAAAAAATTCAACTTTCGAATTTAAATGTGAAAAAAATCTCAGATGTTGCCAATGATATAGTAAACAACTTTGCCAAAGCGATTTTCCAAATTCTTGTGTCGTTTGGCCTGTGTAAAATGAAACAATCGTAAAACATTGTGACAAATTTCGGAATCTAAGATCTAGATCTAAAAAATTCGAATTTTTCAAGTTTTAGATAAAAATGTGAAAAAAATCCTGGATGTCAACAATGAACATTTATTCTTATGTGCAAAATTTCGGTGTGTAATATTGTTTAGTTTGGTCTATGTAAAAATGACAAATTTCGGTATCTAATATCTAAATCTAGATCTAAAAAATTTGAATTTTTCAAGTTTTAGATAAAAATGTGAAAAAATTCCTATATGTCAACAGTGAATATTTATTCTTATGTGCAAAACTTGAGTGTGAAATATTGTGTAGTTTGGTCTATGTAAAAATGACAAATTTCGGGATCTAATATGTAGATCTAGGTCTAAAAAATCCGAATTTTTCAAGTTTTAGATAAAAATGTGAAGAAAATCCTGTAGGTTGAAGCAGGGGGGTTTCGGACGGGGTTTCGGACGGGGTTTAGTGCTTCCGGGGGTTTCGGACGGGGTTTAGGGTTTCCGGGGTTTAGGGTTTCAGTGAGCTAGGGTTGAGCATAAATAATTTAGAAAAAATCAAATAAATATGAAACTTTCGCTCACTGTTTACTTATGCAGCTACGTTGCTAAAAAAAATTTAAAACTTGTTATATCCACAGTTAAATGAAAAACATTCACACAATTCAAGCTATCGATGGAATGAGCTAGGGTTGAGCACAACTAATTCAAAAAAAAATCAAAACAACATACAACCAGCGCACATGGTCTACTTATGCAACTAAGTTGCTATAAAAAATATAAAACTTGTTATATCCATATTTCAATTCCAACATTCACACGTTCACGATATCGATGGAATGAGCTAGGGTTGAGCATAAGTAATTCAAAAAAAAATCAAATAAATATAAAACCAGCGCACATGGTCTACTTACAGGACATAGTTATCAAAAAAAATATAAACTTTGATTTTCAGTCGGTCAACGGTTTGTGCAAAGTTTGACCAAACATTCAAATGAGCACAAATAATTCAAAAAAAATCAAAATAACATAAAACCAGCGCACATGGTCTACTTACATGACATAGTTATGAAAAAAAATATAAACTTGGTATATGAGTATTTTCATGAGAAATCCTTCACACAAATGACTTACCACGAACGAAGTTGCAGAGAGTTCAAGGAAGTGAGAGAGGGTTTGATGTTTTGAAAATTTAAAAAAATTGAAAAAATCACCAAAGCTTCATTTTGGTGTGACTAAGAATGACCCAGGCTTAGTTTTTCATTTTGGTATTTAAAACTTGTTTAAATGTTGGTCAAACTTGGGTTTGACCGATTTTGAAATAATCATAAAATATTCATAAACCTTCAAAAAAATGAAAATCCAGTGCACATGGTCTTAGTTTGTCATGTACTAACAGCTCCAACTGATAAATAAGGTCTAGATATATATCAAACAAGATGCTTCAATATGGTGTAAAATCTCACATCTCAAACTATGAACTCTCATGTGTGAAGAGAGGTGGTTTATGTTTTGAGAAATGACTCCATATTGGTCAAGGACACTATATTAGTGCAATAGATGTTAACCCTAGAGTTTGAGATCATTTGGAGAAGGTCAAAAAAATGACAGGATTAGAAATGGGGTTGTTTGGGCTACCTTTGGGGCTCTTTTGTAGCTCATTTTGGTGCATATTGATGCATTTTCATGCAATGCTTGAAATCTCACACCTTTGGCTATACCATATTGATGCATTACCATGAGTGTGTGAAATATACCATGAGTGTGTGAAATATGGCCTCGTTTCGACAAACTATGTCATGGTTTCCCATTTATTTGATTTTTTTAATTCAATTCAAATAGGGATTTACACCTACTTATCTACCTAAAAAGTGAACCCTTTTTCTAAGTGGGTAAAATGGCATATTCTAGTAGCCCTCTAACTATTTGACAAGGTTTTACATTATGAAAAATTCATTTGCCTACTCAAACATGGCAATGCTATTTGGACCAGAAATGTTTTTCATAAAATCGCAATATAGAAAGTTCCAAACTAGCGAAACCTTGTAACTACAAAGTTATAGTATTTCCCATTTGGCGCACAAAGATATAAAGTTTTCTTCCTAAATCGTTAGGAATATCCCGGAACGCACTGATGCCGACATGGCCATGTCCAGAGCACGCCCACAAGGTGCTCGACAAAATACCGACGGCGCCGCCCGGTCGTGGTCGTCAGATAAGCCATCCCTCGCGCATAAAAACTTGCCCGTTAGGACCATAGGCTCTCGTGGAACAAAATAGAGTGGATTTAGAGGTCGGGGGAGGTCATAAGGAAGCGAATCGAGCACGGCGACCTTCGGTCGGAGGCGAGGAAGACGGCGTCGATCCCGACGTTTTAGTCCATCCTGGCTCGCGTCCTTTCGCGTGGAGGAATAGTAGGACCCGGCGGAGCCCAATGTGGCACTGGTTCGAGTTGGGGCAGTCGGAATCAGCTCGTCCCCTTCACCACCGGCCGAAGCTCGCCGCGGATGATATCGAGCGCCTTAGAGATCCTCCGCCCCAATTGATAATACTAGAGCGACTAGGGTGAGCAACTGATCCTCATATGCATCTTTTCCCTGTCGGTTGCCTCCTGAGGTCATCGTGGACGGCGAAGACCGCGGGGTGGAGCTCCGGGTGAGGGAGACGACCATGAGCGGATGGAGCGTCATGGACGGAGAAGCCAGCACTTGAAGCGGCAGTTGGAGCAGGACACCACCGCGACGAACGCCGCCGCCGTTTCGGCCGCGCCGCCCTCGCTCCGGCGGCGTCGAGGTCGGCTCTGCTCCGGTGTCGAGGGCCGCCGGCATGGCCAGGACTGTTTTCCTATTTCCCTTTGTTGCCTTTTTTTACTTTCCTTTTGTTGCCTTGGTCCCACGTTTAAGAGAGAGAAAGGTGGGTGTGTTTGTTTATTTTCAGCAAGGGCATGTGGGTCCCACTCATCAGCAGCTAGCGCCTTGCCCAGTCCCACCTGTAAGAAGTAAACTGGTCCCACCTGTAAGACGCGGACCAAGTCCACTAACGCCTAACAGACGGAATCCGCTTCAGACTGGCCGTTTGGCCTCGCTATAGCAGCTGCAACTGAAGTAGTGGCAAAACTGTAAGCCATTTGAAACTAGTGGCAAAACTGAGTACTACCAAGCCTCTAGTGGCAATCTGTTAAATGACCCTTAAAAATGAGGACACTGAAAGTTTCACTTCCACTTGAAAAAGAAAAGGTGCGTAAGCATGCATGCTCGTGTTGACTAGTACAGTAGAAGGCAAGACTGCCCCAAAGTCAAGGCAATGATCAACCGGTACCAATCGAAGACAAAGTGAACTCCGATTGGCCGGATCGTGCAATTAGTTACACACATGCCCATGGTATCGCCACATACTACTAACTTGTACTTGCGCGACAGCGTGACTGACCTACACACGTTTCTACGGCTTGCCGGTGCCACGCGCTCTCTAGATTTCCATCCCTAGCTAGCCATGCCATGCCATGCGCCCATGCCTGATCGATCATATACGTACAGCAACCAAACCAGCTATATATATATATACAGGGGCTATACCCTAGTTTACAAGTTAGGCGCCCGTTTTGTCCTTTCCAGGAAATAGAAATGCGAGGCGACGACGGCAAAGGCAACAACACTGCACGATGATGATGCTTAATTGCAAACCAGCTATATACAGGGGCTATACCCTAGGTAGGCGCCCGTGAAGCTTTGTTTGTGGCTTGTTCTTTCCAGGAATAGAAAGGCGAGGCGATGACGCAAAAGGCAACAACAATGCACAATGATGCTAGTAGCTTGTAATCCAATCCAGGCGTGCGTGGGCGCCTCCCGTCGAGCCACAGTTGCTGGCATGTCCATCCTAGCATCTCCTGTGGATCGAGCAGCTAGCGACACTGGTGTGCCGGAGTGCCGGACCCCCCGGTGTGCGCGGCACTGACGTCTGGTGCACCACTCCAATAAGGGACGCCTAGAGTTGGCCTTGTGCGATCCGATCCATCGGCTTTTGGCTAGTCGGCTAAACTGGCTGGGACCGGCCGGCGACGATGTCCTGCGCGGCCGTGCGCGCGCGCTCGGCGCTCCAGGCCCTGCCAATGCCGACGTATCATGGACAGGTGCATGATGGATCGGAGCGGTCGCTTTCACTGAAAAGGGTGGCGGGGATGGCTGGCTGGCCCCTGCACTGCGCCGCTGGTGGTGGCGCCAACAGGAGATTTCGGGAGGCACAGGAGGGGGGACGGCGAGGTGGACGCTGCAGCGCGCAACGCGTGGCGGCGCGGCGAGCTCCCGGGCGCACGGCCCCGGTGACGGCGGGGCCGAGTCCCATGTGCCCACGGCGGAGTGGTCCGGCCGGTTGGAACTTGGGTCCGAGGCCATCCCCACTCTGTCCCTGACCCTGACCGCGCTGCCTTTCTTATCCGTACTCTTTAATCCTTTGATTTGCCCCTCATTGTCTTGTCACTTGGGTCGTGTGATCGTGTCGTCGTCAACTCTCGATCGCCAGTCCGGTTCAGTACCCGTGCATCGTCTCTGCACTGCACGGGGCGGTTTCGAGGCGTCGAATCTCGCTGTTTGCTCACATGGCGCCGCGGAATTGGTTGAAGACGTCCATCTTGTTTTTACGAGTGATCGGGTTGACAAAAGTGCACTGCACTAGTCGATCTAACAGCTAGCCCGATCAAATCCGTCACTCAACCAAAAAGGAATTAACACTAGTCAGCCATCGTTCTCATGGATTAAGACGGGAGGCTCGAGAGAGCCCAGCTTTAAATTAACAAAGCCACATAATTCTTATGGCTTGGGAGTTCTGGAAGGAGAGGAATGTAAGGGTCGTTTGGATCCCATTATTTTAGAGGAATTCATTTCAGATTACATGTCCAACGTGTTTAGCTGTCATGAAATTGGAATATCATTTCAATTAGAATTCCAGACAATGTCTTTACTATGTTAAGTCAATTTAGTCCTAGCCATAGGCAGCCCGGCCCGGCTGTGCCATCGGGCCGGGCTCAAGCCTGATTTTTTAGCCTGTTGGTCGGGCCGGGCTCGGGCCTGCTCGAAACAAGATTTTAGCTGGGGTCGGGCCTAACCGGGCTTGAGTCTGATTTCTATGGCCCGACAGTCGGGCCGGGCCGGGCTCAGGCCTGTATTTTCTGTGTCGGGCTTTTTCTAGGTCCGGCCCGAGCCCGACCCGGCCCGAGAAATGCCTAGGTCTAAGTCAATTCATGTCCCTAACCCTATCATTTCTCTGAAATTCATTTCATTTGGCAGATCCAAATGACCCCTAATGCTGTGTTTGGATGTATGGAAATGGGGCACGGAATTGGAATTGGGGCCGAATTAGCCAATTCAGCTGTTTGGACTGTCTTAGAATTGTGGCCTGGAAACTGCAGTCCAATTCCGAGCCAGCCCCGCCCACGTACCTTTTCGCTCCCAAAGATTCCGAGGTCAGGAGCTCGGAAAGGCTTGGAAACGCGAAACCCGCGTACCGCTTCATTCGCGTCGTGCTCCCCGCTCGCGTCATTCTCCTTCGTTCCTCTTCGTCGCTCACTCAGACCGGTGGGGGCGGCCGGCACCGGCAAGCCCTCCTTTCCCTCCTCTTCCTCTCCCCATCCCCGCCCTCCTAGCTCCCCATCCCTGCCTCCTCCGAGCTCCATAGCTCCGACAGCCATAGGCCCCTCCCTGCTCTAACCCTAGATTCGTAAGGGTTGACGGCGGCGGCGGGTGGAACCAGCGGGGAGGGGGGGGGGGGTAACCGGCGGCGGGGGAAACCGGCGACGAGGGGAAGGACGGCCTCTCCCTGGCCCTCCCGAAGCTAGCCTCTTCCCTACCCTTCCCAAGCCGGCCTGTTCCCCATCAGTTCATGCCGATGGAGATTTTATTTTCTTTATGTTTGATTTTTTTTATTAGTTCCATGTTTGATCTGTTTGGACTGCAGGACACATGCTATACGTACAAAAATTTAAATTATCCAAATTCAAGAAAACATCAAATTCCATGGTTTTGTACATCCAAACAGGATTTGGAATTGGTTACACCTTTTGATTCCAACAGCAATTTCCAAACACATCCAAACAGCAGAATCGAATTTGAGGCCAATTCATTTCCATCTCGGATTTGGAATTTTAGTCCAATTCAATTCCATGCCAACTTTCTATGCATCCAAACACAGCATAAGGGTTTTCAACGATCAATTCTCAACACCGCTGGATATTTTCTAGAAAATCAAAAGCGAGAGGAGGAACTGGGTGCTCGCAGAAGCCAAACATTTAGCAGAAATTATTTCTTGCAACCATGGCCTGAATGGCCTTTTTTATTTTTGGTCTAGGCCTAACCATGTTTGCTCCTTATTTATCAATAAAAAAGGCAAAGTTTTTGGCTCGTTCCAAAAAAATACTAATCAGTAGTTATTGGTTACTTCACAGCTGACCGAACTGGCCATGCGCACTAAAATTACATTTCTAAAGTGAACATTAAATACGACAATTAGTGCTATATTATCGCTGATAGTTAGAGAAAAAGTAAATGCCTACAACGCACAAACTTAGTAAAAAAGGACCAGCAAGCAAATTATTGATGAATACTACCAGCTGACTTTTTTTTGGAAGAGAACATAACCCTGGCTTATGCATCAGTTGATGCACAGAACAATTTTTATTACTAAGTCTGCCATTCAAACGTATGTATCACATAACCTTTATACATGAATCAACCATGCATCCGAACAAGCAAACATAAAGTATCTAGATAACATGTAGTCTAATACTATGCCGCCAACCAGCCCGACTGAAGGTATCTTGCGCGACCATCAGCAGCCATGTAAATCAACAAGCCATAAGGTCCAGCTGATTCGGCAGAAGTAGGAAAACCCATAGCATAATCCTGTGGGTGGTCATATAAAAAAACTACAAACTTAAGCTCCAGACTAGTTAAAAAACATATTATATTTGCCATTCCATATCAATCAACACAAAGCGGAAACCCCAATATGGATTCCAGTTTTTTCTTTATTCCGAGCGCAAGCCCTGTGCGACACGCTTTCCAGAATTGGAGGCAAGGCACCACGATGGGTACTATACCACCAACTCCGGCCGCCGCGCCATCCGCCACAACCACGACAACCGCCACCGCCAAAAACCACCAGGGCCGCCGCCCAAGGTCCAGAACTGATGGCGTGGATCACACATTCGCTGGGGAATCCCAAGAGGAAGGTATGATGCATTGTAGCAGCAGTTTCCGTTGATTACAAAACCAAGGTTGTCAGATCCAGTAGGACTTGGAGAAGGCTTAACAAGGTGTCAATGGCGCCGTTTACGACAATTGATGTGGACCTGCACACAATCACAAACAATTTACTTTGCCCCAACGAAACAGAGAGGTTGTCAATCTCTCCGGCTTGCTGAACACAAAGAATTAAATGTGCAAGTGTAAAAAATGACCAGCGACAAAATGAGTGCGGAAAGCTATTAAACCGGTTGTAAACAATGTAGGAAAATAGGACCGGGGTCCACAGATAACTAGTGGTATCTCTCCAGAAGATATGCATGATGGGTAAACAAATTACAGCAAGGCAATTGACAAATTTGTGGTGCATAACAATGCTATCATAAACAATATAACTAACAATTACTTGGCCAAAGCATCCACTAGCATCGGAGAGCATGCAAGATCATAGATAAAACATAACACATAGATGAACAAGAGTAATGATTTTCACAATTCATCGGATCCAAGCAAACACATCATGTAGCAATTACAGATAATATGACCTTGATCATGTAGGGCCACTCACAAGATCCAAACAATGGAGTACAAGGAGAAGAGACAACCATCTAGCTACTGCCATGGACCGTAGTCCCGTGGTGGACTACTCACGCATCACTCCGGAGGCAGGCATGGTGGTGCAGATGCCTCCGGTGACGATCTGCCCCTCCGACAGGGTGCCGGGAAGAGCTTCAGGACCCTCCTGATCTAGGGTTGGCGACGGCGACGGCCTCGGATGTTTTCTGGCAAATAGGATCGGGTATCGAGGGTTTCCGAGACGAAGACGATTTATAGGCGAAAGGGCAGCTCGAGGAGGCGCCCGAGGCGGCCAGGTGGGACCCAGGCGCGGCCCAGGTGTTGGCCGCGCCTGGGGGGCATCTGGGGCCTGTGGGCCTCCGTGCAGGCCCCATTATGGCTATGTCTTTATTTCTTCGTAAAAATAATTCATGTAAACTTCCAGTTGATTCCGAGAAACTTCCCCGAACAACTTTTCTGAAACAAAAATAGAGCAGAAAATAGGAACTGGCACTGGGCATCTTGTCAATAGGTTAGTTCCATGAATTATGCCAAAATTATATAAAAACATTATAAAAACATATGGCAATGATATATAATCAAGCATGGAACATCAAAAATTATAGATACGTCGGAGACGTATCAAGCACCACCTAGCTCGTCGTCGGCGACACCACCGTGGTGTCCTTCCGCCTTCACAGTCAGGCATTGCCACGCCGCCCATGGTGATGTCGCCAGACCGATCCCGCCCAGGCCCAAAGACTGGGGGGATCTAGGGCTGTCGGCCACAGCCATGGGGGCGCAGCCTCCAGGAGCAGCCACCACCTCCTCCACCCGCCGGCATCGCCGATGGAGAGCTGCAGCACCACGCCGCCGCCGAGTCGGTTTCGTCACTGCCGCCACAAAGGGAGGATCACCCGCATGGAGAGAGGCCCCGCCGTCGCCATCACTGTCACGCACGGACTTTGCCCGGCGGTGACTATGGCGGCGGCGAGGGGAGGAGGGTTGGAGGTTAGGGGCGACGGCTAGGGTTGGGAGCACCACCACCACCACCCGAGCAGATAGTAGGCTCTGTTTTTCATTTATCTCCTTTAAATGACGGAGCGTCAGCCTTCTTTGCGTGTAATCCCTAACTCTCGTGTATGATAGAGATGGTGATGTAGTTACACTTTTATTAGCGGTTGCTCATGCGTGTTTGGTGTAAAGTAGTTCTCATCTAAAGAATTATTTATCCTATTTTTTTTTGTAGACTAGGATTATATGCAATTTAGTTCTTGGGCTAGAACCCATTATAGTGAATGTTAAAACTTTCATCAGGGTACCATTTATATTACTGTACAGAGATTTCATATTTATCCCAAACTTGCAAACACATAAAATGACTCCATGCTGATTTTTTTTAGAAGTTTAACATTTTATTCCCCTTTTCCACTAAAGCGCCCCAGAAAATTGTCAATCAATATTTTTACGTAACGGATGGTGGTTTTAGTACACATTTATTATTATTAATGATAAAGGCAAGTCTAATTTGAATATCAACATAAGAAATACCAAATTATTGAAAAACTCTTTCGTTTCGATGCCCAATGTATACAAGATTTTTTTTTACAAAGTTATATATCTTTCTAGCTCCTTTCTAAGAAAATGAGCTAAAATTTCGAAAGTTTGCTCTTGAAATTCAAATGTATATGTTCATCCTATTGACTTTTACATGTCTACCAAGGGTTTGACAAAAAACACCCGACATATTCGGCACCAGCATCTTCCTATTGTCAAACCATGGTTACAATGGACACATGTCCAAATATTATTTGAGTGTTTTGTTTGTTGATTTCTTTAGCAAACCGTCGTGGTATGAACCGACGGTGAAGATACGGGACTACGTACGCGCGGGCATCGTCGATGTGGTTAGTAGAAGAACGACAAGGGAGACAAGATTTATACAGCTTCGGGACCCGGGAAACATCATCCGGTAATATCCCTACGTGCTGTTTGTGGCTAGGTCTTATTCCTCTCATGGTGGAAGTCGCCGATGAGGCGGCTCCTCTATTGTATAGCTCGTTGTGTTGAGCGTCTAGATCTGTCTAGGCCTATTGGGTCGTGCCCTCTTTGGGGCGCCTTGCCCCTCCTTATAAAGGTGGAGGAGGCCGTCTTACAAGTAGAGTCCTCTTAGGACTCGGCTAATCTATTACAAGTTGGAAAGGTGAGTCCTTTTCCTATTCTAACTAGAGTCGGCCTGCTGGGCTTCCTCCTGATGGGCCTCGTTGATCCTCCTTGCGGATACCCGTGTCCCATATCCCCGACAGTAGCCCCCGAGCTTTTGGATGACTCGCAGAGTCATGCGGAAGGTCTTGACTTGTTGAAGAAATGGGACACGGAGTTCGTGCCGGGTTCTTTGCCGGCTTGTAGATGTCAACGATGTCGCGGAACCCGGCTTCAGCCTTTGCCGAGTTGTCGATGTAGACTTTGCCGAGTTGTCGATGTAGATGTTTGCCGGGTTGTCGTTGTAGATTTTCCTGAGTTGTCGATGCCAGCTTCGCTTGCCGACTTGTGAATGCCGGCTCCTCCTGCCGACTTGTCATCGCCGACTTCTCCTGTCGACTTGTTAATGCCGACTTCTCCTGCCGACTTGTTAATGCCGACTTCTCCTGTCGACTTGTTAATGCCGACTTCTCCTGCCGACTTGTTAATGCCGACTCGGAATTTTTCTCCGAGTCCTTTCGACGAGCTGCTTCTCTTCTCTCGAGCTTGTTTACACTGGTATATGTATAGCCCACGGTGGGCGCCAACTGTCGTGGGGTTGTCACGGCAAGTCCTTCCTCCAGGAAGGTGAGTTCGGGGGCCATCGATGCTTGAAATACGTAGAAGAGATTAATCTCGCCTAGGGACACAGATTTACCCAGGTTCGGCCCCTCTTGGTTAGAGGTAAAGACCTACTTCCTGCTTCTCTTTATTGCTCTGGATCTAATATCGATTATAGGGTTCCGGCTCCTCTCTGGGGATCCGGCGACTCGGTGTTTCTCTCTACTGGTTGGGCTCATCGAACTAAGGTCCAGGACCCTGCTTATAAAGGCTGCCGGGTCACTGGACTTACAGATTACACCGAGTCACACTAGAACACGGAGTCCTACTCTACGCCTTGGCTTTCCAAGTTAAGGCTCCGGGTTGTACTTGGACTCCTTCCAGACGGGTCCTTTCTTTATCATGGGCCTTGGTCGGCTTGTCTCCAGCCCAGCCCATGCGACTTGATACGTGACTCGGCTTTGGCCTTCCTGGTCTTGGCGGGTCTACTTTCCGGGTTCATGAGCCTACCTGTAAAGTATCCCCCCATCAAAAGAAGAAAGTCCACTTTTCGTCCCTGAACTCTTGAGTAAGTTTACTTTTCATCCTAAAACTTCTATTTGGTCCAAAATAAACCTTGAACTNCATGTATGTTAGCTTGAACTTGGGCAGCCGAACTTGCCGACGGGGACCCACTTCGTCGGGAGGTGCTCAAGCAGGAACTCCGGGCGTGATGTCAGCCTGTCGACAAGGCCCCAAAGGCCGTCACGCTCGTCGGGAAGGAAGACGCACATGGAGAACTCCGGGAGGTTCTTCCGCAGCTTTTAGCTATACCCCGACGAGCTGTCGTCGAGCGACTTGTAGGGTAGCTTTAGAACCCTGAACCCGTCGTGGCAGGCGATCTGCTGGTAGAACCTCCATCGCCTCCGCATGAAGGGCACCTCTTCGACGGTGCCGCCATCGAGCAGGTGGAACTCCTCGTGGATGGTGTCGTCCTCGTCGAAGGTGTTGCGCCACTCCCCCTTGAAGTAGATGGCGTCGGCGACCACGTGTTGGGTCTCGGCTGGCTTGTACGGGTCTAGGACCTCCGTGATGAGGTTCCTCGTCGCCTTGGCCACCCACGCGTTGATCTCCTTTCTTTTTTTCGATCAAGGCTTGGAAGTCTTCCTTTCATGCCTTTCTTGTGTGTAAGGGTAGACCGAGGTAGGTGATAGGCAGTGTGGCGACCTGACAATTCAAAACTGTGCTGATTTCTAGCAAGGTGTTCCCATCACAGAACAAGGCGGAGACGGAACTTTTGTTCATGTTGCATTTCAGTCCCGAGGCTTGTCCGAATATATGATCTCCTTTCTTGACTGTACAGGCTGCACGCAGAAGGAGATTATTCCGATGTTTAGCAAGCTAGTTTATAATTCCTCGCAAAAAGAAGCTAGTTTCAGAAATCAAATATAAATCATTGTTGGATTTTGTCAATTTTATGGAGCAGATCTATTCTTATAGCACCGCAAAAACAGAGGATGAGATATGTGTATAGGTACATGATCCCTGAAGTCGACGGCCCACGTCTCGCCCTTGTAGGTGCCGACGACGGTGTCGCGGTACGTGGGCTTGAGCGGCAACCTCTTGTCGGTCCACGAGCCACGCGCGAACGCGACGGACGGCCCGCCGACGCCTGACCGGTCGGCGAGGACGCGCTCCACCACCACGCCCTTGACGAAGGCCTCGAGGACGACACGCGACGGAACGCCGGCGATCGAAAGGCTCTCGTCGAGCGTGTCCTCGGCGGCGCCGGCGGACATGAGAGCGAGCGCGACGTCGATGGACAGCGGCGAGAAGATGAGGTTTTGGCTGGTTCTGTCCGCCGAGACTCGCTTGAGCAGGCGCGCCGCCAGAGCCGTCTGCCCGTGCTGGCAGCAGGCCATCGGGTTGCCCTCCTCTTCCGCCATAGTGCGATCGATCGAACTTCTTTTGGCTACCAGGCTACGTAAGTATCGGTAACCTAGCTAATTGACGGGACGTTTTGCCGATGAAGTTGCTGTGTATTTATCGGGCCCGTCTAGAGTTTGGAGTTTTTTTTTTTTTTTTGCGCTTAAACCTGGGAGTTTTATTACTTAGTTAACAACCTGGTACAATCATCCAGCAAGCTGGGAACTAAGAAGTCTGGACTCTCTCCGAGCCAACTCTCTGTACCCGCCAAAGTGCTAGCACGCTTCGCACAGAGATGGGCAGGCACATTGAAAACTCTCCCTACATGCCGAATTGAAAAAGAAACAAAAGTTCCAACTAACTCCCCAATTTCTTGAATGATAGGCGAGGCAATCGACCTTGAGTTGCCCCGCAAGGTGCAGAGGTTTACCACCTCCAAGCAATCAGACTCCACCACAACATGTGAGTAACCTCGCAGTCGAGCAAATAAAACCCCCTCTCTGACAGCAAGCATTTCTGCAATCATCGGATCAGTAACACCATCGAGGGGCTTGCACCACGCTCCCAGAAAGGCCACATGCGACCTGGCCACGCCACCTGCACCTCCTGTGGAAAAAAGAGCACTAATTGTTGCGTCTGTGTTGATCTTCACCCAACCAGCATCAGGTGGCCTCCAACACTGCCTACTCTTCCTCTTTGGCAGCTCCAAGAGCGCCAACATTTCATGTACCCATTTGACCGCTTGAACCGGATCAAAAACTTCTGTATCGTGTGTCCACCGGTTGCGAGAAGACCAAACATAATACATAATCGTGATGATTCGACATCTCTCATCACTTTTAAATCTCTCATCCATGAGGATATCCGCTGCCCAAGTATGCGGATGCAAAGCTGGCATTTTAATGTCGAACCTCTCAAGGGCAGCGTCCCAGAACTTCTTTGCGTGCGAGCATGTTAACAAAGCATGCGGCAAATCTTCATTTTTGGCCGAGCAAACCTCACACCTGCCAATCTGTTTGATATGGCGATGCTTGAGTGTCATCGAATCTGGTAAAATGCCTCGCAAAACACGCCACCAAAAGACTCGCACCTTCGGCACCACCTTTAAACTCCACAGAGCTTTCCACAACTGTTCATTTGTCGATGAAGTACCCATAATCGTCCCTTCCTCTAGAGCAGCATGCTCGTTGCGAGTCGTCAGAGCCCGATATGCAGACTTTACAGTGTAGTTGCCTGTCTTGTCTAGTGCCCAAGCAAGAAAATCTTCACCGCCTGCAGCTCTTAAAGGAATATTAAGAATAGCCTCAGCGTCGGGTGCAAAGAAATTCTGCCTAATAAGATCCAATTTCCATTTTCCAGTATATGTATCAATTAAGTCCGAAACCTTCTCAAGTGGTTCAGTGCCCCTCCTCCCCATCGGAATAAAAGTAGCTGTGCCCGAGATCCACTTATCTGTCCATGTCGAGATTGAAGTACCCGACACCACACGCTTCACCAGACCAACATCCAGAGCTGATCGACCAACAACAATTGCCCGCCAGGTTGCGGAGGCACTTCTTGGAATAGTTGCCTGCAAGAAATCCGTATTGTGAAAGTATTTTCCCTTAAGTACACGTGCACACAGAGATCCCGGGTTAGTCAGAAATCTCCACCCATGCTTGCCCAGCATAGCGAGGTTGAACATTTCAAAATTCCGAAAGCCCATTCCTCCTTGGACTTTAGGTGCTGAGAGCTTCTCCCAGGAAAGCCAATGCATAGCTCCTTTATCAAGAGAACTTCCCCACCAATATTTAGCCATCATAGAAGACAGTGCTTTGCATATTTTCTTTGTAAGCTTGAAGCAGCTCATGCTAAAAGTAGGTATAGCTTGAATAATAGTTTTTAGCAGCACCTCCCTACCTGAACATGCCAAATGTTTCTCCGACCAACCATTCATCATCTTCCTGCATCTTTCATTGATATGATCGAAGGTGCCACTAGTTAGTCTCCCAACTGCCGTAGGCAGACCCAAATACCTCTCTGAAAACGCTTCTACCATAATACCGAGTGTTTGTTTCAGGGTTTCCTTCAGAGTTTGGGAGGTATTTGGACTGAAAAAGATTGAGCTCTTCTCCTTGTTAACCGCCTGACCCGAGCAGTCGGCATATATCCGGAGAATCTCATTCAGTCTGTCAGCGCTGTCGATCTTTGCATTCAGAAAAATCAAGCAGTCGTCAGCGAATAACAAGTGATTTACCCATGGTGAATGAACACTCACCCGAATCCCTCTATCAATGTAGGCTCCATAATTATTCAGTAAAGCAGTTAAACCTTGTGAGCACATGAGGAATAGATACGGTGACATCGGATCTCCCTGTCGTAGTCCTCGGGAAGGAGTAAAAAAGGGCAACAGTTCTCCATTGACCTTGACAGAGAATCTGACAGAGGTTACACATTTCATAATCAATCTAACAAAGCTGTCCGTAAATCCCAGCTTGTACATGATCGCTTCTAAGTAATGCCATTCGACCCTATCGTAGGCCTTGAGCATGTCAAGCTTGACGGCGCATGCCGCACCCTTGCATTTCTTTTTCCGTCGGATCGAATGAACCGTTTCATACGCCACCAGGACGTTGTCAGTGATTAGACGTCCTGGGACGAACGCACTCTGCTCCTCCCCAATTACCTCGTCCAAAATACCTCGCAGCCGATTCGCAGCTGCTTTGGCTGCTATCTTATACAGCACTGAACAGAGTGCAATCGGACGGTACTGTGAGATTTTCTGCGGATTTGTTACCTTCGGTATCAAAGTGATTGCCGTGTCATTTAACCCTTCCGGTAGACATCCGCCATTCAGAAAGCCCAGAAGGGCTGCCACAAGATCATCTCCTACCACCTCCCAATGGCGCTGATAAAACCCCGCTGTGAAACCGTCCACACCCGGAGCTTTGGAAGGGGCCATGTCAAAAAGATATTTCTTTACTTCCTCTGCATCAAACGCCTTCTGCAACATATCATTCATTGGCTCCGTGACACAAAGATTAACTACTGATAATAGCTCCTCCATCGGTCGGAACCCCTGTGACTTGTACAGGTTCCGATAAAAACCAGTAATCTCCTCTTTACACTAGTGGAGACTGGACCTATTGTCCCGGGCCGTGAGGGGCATTTGTCGCGGTTGGCCAACCGCGACAGCGGAGGCGGGACTAAAGGTCCAACCATTAGTCGCGGACCTGTCATCAGCCGGGACAAATGGTCCTCATCCTGGGTGTGCTAGGGGGCAGAACCTTTAGTCGCGGTTCGTATAACGGGCCGCGACTAATTGTTAGGGTTTAGGGTTTACTAATTCTCTGCCGCGGCAGAAATTTGGGCACTTTCTGTGCCGCGGCAGAGAATTCATTTTGTTTTATTTTATTCATTTATTTTCTTTTCTTCATTTCAAAATAGTTTTCGTATATTTCTACACTACCACATACAGTACACTAGTAGAAAAAGGGGCATTGGTCCCGATTCATACATAGAAACATAAGCCCACACGTCGAGATCACGTTCAAGTTACTAGACCGACATCACGTTTCTCACACGTCCAGATCACGTTAATTACATTGGAGGCAAAAAATAATTGCTTTTGTGATAAAATTCTCCAGTTTTCTTCAGGACCTCCGAGTTCAAAAATCCCGCCAATTCCTCTTGAATTGCTTTTAGGCGCTTCGCTGGCCCGCATTCGCTCCATCTAGATCAATATGAATATGTAAGTTGTTTATAACTGTATATATGAAATCATAATAAAATAATTTATGAATGGAACTCAACACAATATGGTAATAAAAAATTGCGCAAAGTGTATACATACATAAGCTGTTCTTTGTTCTCTATTCCGCTCACTGACAAAAGAGCGCATGTACTCAAAAACGTAGTATGCACATAAATTTGTCCCCTGTTGCTGCCTCTCACACCACTTTACAGAAAATAGAATTTAATCAAATAATAATCAAGCATGATAATGGTATTGAAACTACAATTAAAGAGTTGTGCGGACCTATATATATAGTACTACTTACCTTGGTGATATAAAAATACAACTTCGGTTTCCATTCCCCATGGAACCTTCACGATGAACCATTTCCAAACCCTGGCCGCCAAAAGAAAATGATTAAAGGAGTTATTAATTACTTAATATCAGAAAATGAATGAAAGAGGACGATATAGAGCGATAATGATTAAAATTACCTCTGGAGCATATCTTGCAAGCTTTGGTACTCTTCCATGTTTTTCCTTAACGAGTCCATGACTTGAACGACTCCTTGGTCAACTCTAATGATTAGCAGAATCCAGTGGGAACTGCGCACGTTTATATGTCCATAACTCATCGATTACATTAAACATGGAGTAAGCAAAATAGAATGTGTACAAGGTACAGTAACACTCACTGGAAGACGTAAGGAAAAAGTATTTCTTCGCAAGTATTTAGTTTCACTAACCACCGGAACAAGTTATTCTCTGTGTACTTGGGATGGTTATTTACGGTCACTTCATTAATATAATATGGGTCAATGAACCCGATGTCATAGATGCGGCGTTCCCTGCATTCGACAATCTTCATTCTACAGTACAAAAAAATGTAGTGAGATAATTACAGGCAACGAACGAGCAGAGCTAGAGACTTAATTAAATTGCAGAAATAAATCACTTACAAACAATAGCAACTGACGAGGGATTTGTCGAGGGAGTCTTGATTGAATAACTGAAAAATTTCAGAAAACGGAATATACATCGCGTCATCCGTGAAGTAATGCTCTTTCTTATATGACACCCAGAAGTACTCATGCCCGGCCGCTACGGCTTTCTCGTACCACAGATGCAATCGACGCAATTGTGTTGTTAGAGAATTGACCTGCTCAGGTCTGACCAGGGACTTCCCGTAGACATATGTCCATGCATACTGATACTCTTGGGGCCCGCCTATGGTGCCAGTGTCGTGGTGAACTTTCTTATCGGATATCACCTTCAGCGGGGAGATCGACTGTTTTGCCTGTTCTCCGAGCTGGGCCACCTTTTTCCTGCATTTTGCCGCCTTGAACCGCTCTTTCTTTAGGCGATCTGCCGCCTCCTTCTCCTCCTGCATCCGCTGCCTCTTTAGGCGATAGGCAGCCTTCTTCTCCTCCTCCTCTTAACTAATTGTCTTCTCCAAAACACGATCATAGTCATCTCGCAATTTAGGCGGCTCTGGCAGGGGACCCGTTAGATTTTTTATAAATCTCTCAACTTTTTCTGCTGGTATTATCTCTTCAGGCGGGGGCCGTTTCGGAGCTAATTGTCGGGCCACATCGGCACGCACCGACTCCTCGAGTTCCTCTGGAGTTAAGTCGTACAATCTCTTTGGAAGAGGCTTTAGCAACTCGCGTTCCGCTCGAGTTAACTTATCTTCACGCGTCGACGTGAAGGATAGTTTCCGCTTTGACGAGAAGGTCTTAACAAGGGACGGAATCGACGGACGGGACGTCGCGGGCGATGGACTCGCGACGGATGGGGCATCGAGGGATGGATCTTGATGTGGGGAGGATGGATCTTGTGGGGGTGGATCTTTACGTGGGGGGGATGGATCTTTAGGTGGGGGGGATGGATCTTGAGGTGGGGGGGATGGATCTTGAGGTGGGTGGGATGGATCTTGAGGTGGGGGAGATGAATCTTGAGGTGGGGGTCTGCTACTCGGAGGAGTCAAGTTTGGAAACATGATGTTTTTCTTGTTCCAGAGAGCGATACCCTTCTCGACTTCTCCCAGTGTCTTCTCGCCGTCACCTCCAGGAATGTCAAGTTCCAGATTAGCATATAATGGCACAACTTCATCCACCCCGACACGAGCATAGCCAGGTGGAATCCCTCCGAGATGGTAGCTTGCTCCAGCTGGATTAGGTAAAGCATAGCCGACCGCCACCTTGAAAGACACGTTCTTCATTGACATGTGTAGCTCACAGTTTGTCTTCTCCGTGATATCATCCACGGGGTAGTGAGCCGCCGGCGGTTGGAATTCAGAATTTTCTACATTCGTGGAACCCACGCTGCTTTTCCGCTGATCAGATGGGGCGGCTTCAACATGACCTTCTAGCTGCAGCTGAGATGCCTTTTGCTTACTAATTGAGTCTAGTTGCTCCTGCTGCTGCTGCACCTTGCATTCCAGTGCTGATAACCGGTCAGACTCCTTCTTCTTTTTTCTCTGACGGCTTCTATAAGTATGAGCATCTTCCGGAAAACCTTGCTTCAAGGTGACACCGGCTCCATAGCCTCGTAATCGTCCAACATGTTCAGGATTCCCGAGTGCTAGTGACAGCTCGTCATTCTCTCTGTCGACCACGTACTCTCCCCTTCGAACTTTATCTATTGCGTCCACGAGTTGTTTGGTTATATACTCAATTTTTTCCTTCCATTTTCCCTGAGCAACAATCAACCCTGTCTGTGGGTCCAACCCTGCCCCATGCGCGAACAACCAAAACTTGGACCTCTCGGGCCAGTCATGTGTCTGTGGAATGATCCCGTTATCAAGCAGTCGTGCTTCAAAGGCTTCCCACTTAGGCACGGCAGCCCTGTAGCCACCTGCCCCCAAACGGTGGTGATATTCCTTCTTCGCAGCATTTAACTTATTCTGAACCGATCGGGCCACAGCGGCCTCCGATTTTCTTTGCTCCACAAATGTGGGCCACTGCTGTTGTATCTTCACTAGTGGTCCAGTGAAAACTGGATCTTTCTTCTCCGCCTTTAGATAAGCTTTCCATAAGTTTTTCTTCCAGGTCCGGAATTGTTCGGCCATCTTACTAAGAGACCACTCCTTCACTTTTGTCTTCAAGTGCTCGGGTAGATCTGGCGGTAGGCTGACCTTTGTCAAGAGCGTGTCCCAACACAATTTTTTTAGTCCCTCGTCGACATAAGTAGTTGGGTTGTTTTCATCCTTCGGCTGAATCCATTCTTCAAGGTTGATCGGGACAATGTCCCTAACAATAACCCCACATTGATTAATGTATTTGCGGCGGCAATCTATGGGTTCCAAAGGTTCGCCACTAGCACTAACTTGGTCGATCACTATCCTACGACCCTCCTTCAACGGCTTCGTCGGGCCTCGTTTCGGCACTGCTGTAGATTTGCTCGATCCGGAGGGCTAAAAGAAAAAATGGTTCGTTAATAACTGCAATACAACTCAAATAATACATCTAGTGTGATCGATGTACAGAGGCTTAATATACCTCGTCGGAGTTTGTTAAGGGCACTTCCTCCTCTCTACAAATTTCTTCTTCGTCAACTCCCTCACCGGATTCGTTCAGAAATTGGGAGCCGTAATCTTCTGCAGTTACGGCATCTTCTTCACCGACAGGCGCGGCCGCACGTCCTGCTATAATCTGAAGCATTCGCATTTCGCACTCCTCGTCTCTGCCGGCGACGTCCGGACAAGTTAGATCCATCTGCTCTTCACGCTCCTCGTCTCTGCCGAAGGCGTCCGGAAAATTTGGATCCATAGCTCAATGTCCCTGCAATCAATTTTGTAAAAAGAATATGAATATCAAAATTTGCATCTAACACTATTTGTGAATGCAAAATTATAGCAACTACTTAACAATGTTAGCATTAGCAGAATAATTGTAATAACATTTGAAGAAAATTTGAATGTTTGCTATCAAAATTTGAATGTTTGCTATCAAAATTTGAATGTTTGCTATCACAATTTTTATGTTTGCTATCAAAATATTTCCTACCACAATATTTTGCTAACACAAATTGTTTCTAACACTAACAGTAACTAAAATTCCTAACATAATTTTTTGCTAACATAAATGGATCCTAACACTAACACTAACAATATTTCCTAACATAATTTTTTGCTAACACAAATGAGATGAAGAAAGAGGCGGAACTAAAATTTACTATACAAATAACTAAAATTCCTATGCCGAGCATATATAGTACTATACAATTTACTATATACAAATAACTAAAATTCCTATGCCGGGCATCTACAAAATTTCTATGCACATATTTTCTCCACCGACACAATTTGCATACAATTCTCCACCGTCTATTTTGCATATCTAACACAAAACTAAAAAATCATCTAAAAATTGCATCTAATGAATTCAAACTATGCAAATATCAAAATGGTACTGAAAAATTGCATCTACTAAATTTAAACCACTAACAAAATTTTCCTAACAATTGGGCTAATATAGCTATGCAGGGGACGGAAATTACCTCGATCCGGTGGAAGCGGCGGCCGGCGTGGGGAGGGATTCCGGCGACGGCGGACTTCTGGCGCGACACCAGAGCGTGGCGGAGCAGCGCAGCGGGGAGAGGCCGGCCGGGGCGCGCGGCCGGGGATGGAGAGGGAGCGCGGCGTCCGTGGGGAGCGACGGCGTGGGGAGGGATTCCGGCGACGGCGGACTTCTGGCGCGACACCAGAGCGTGGCGGAGCAGCGCAGCGGGGAGAGGCCGGCCGGGGCGCGCGGCCGGGGATGGAGAGGGAGCGCGGTGTCCGTGGGGAGCGACGGCGTGGGGAGGGATTCCGGAGCGACGGCGCGGCAGCCTGGCAGCAGGGGAGAGGGCGGCGGCGTCGGGGAGAAGAACTTGGAGAGAATGAAAAGAATTTTGGAGGAAACCGCTCAAATCCTCGCGGAAAGGACCTTTGGTCCCGGTTCCAGCCACGAACCGGGACCAAAGACCCTTTGGTCGCGGTTGGTAACACCAACCGGGACCAAAGGTCTGTCCGGGCCGCGAAATATTGCGCGCGAAGCCCAGCGGGCCTTTGGTCCCGGTTGGTGTTAAGAACCGGGACCAATGGTCTTTTTTTTGTTTCTTATTTCTAGTTTCTTTTTCTGTTTTCTTTTTTGTTTCTTTTATATACTTTGTTTTCTTTTCTAAGTATATGAATTTTTACATGCTTTTGGAATTGTTTTTTTCTAGTTTATTTTAAAATGTTCCAATATTTAAAAAATGTTCCAATATTTGAAATTCATTATCTTTTTATTATTTAAAAATTCATATATTTTTATAGTTTCATTTAATTATTTGAAAATCATGTTATAAATTCAATATCTTTTCATCTGTTTATCAGAAAAATGCAATTAAAATATCAATATTCATTAATTAAACTTATATATTCATTGAAGTCCGAAGGAGGCGGGCCGTCCCCCTCGTACCTGGCGAGACCCAATATTTTGCATACATATGCATGAATATCACACACATCTCCGGAAGTTGATAGTTTAGGTCGCAAGTTTTCAAAAGCAAGTAGTAACCTAAACTACGATCACAGACAAGAGAACTGCAATGGCGATCACAGACTCTGAAACTAACTTCGACCGGTTCCTGAGCCGCGGGGTGCTGAGCCGCCGGCGCTGCGCATCCAAAGAGAAGGAACCCTCACAGGGTCATAGCTCACGTGAGAAGGAACCCTCTGAAGAAACGACCACCTACTGTCATACTGCCTATCCAATAGATACATGTAGCGACGGACATGCTCATCCTCCTCCCTGATACGGCGACGTACCACCTCCTCGGAGGCCGGCTCCCTCTGCACCGAGCGTGGCCCACGCGACTGCCACCACAGAAGATCCGGGTCGACGACGTCACCCGGATTCCTCACCAAGCTGCGCGTCCCGGAAGGTAGCACCTCCCAGTGCCAGCCCGGTGGAGCCCAGTCCCGCACATCGCCCCTCTGGTCCAACATGGACATCGTCGCCGACCCCTAAGTCAAAATTTTGTTACAATGGAAGAGTGATGAGGTTGCAGATATGAGGTTAGATGTGATATGGCAATGGCGGCCAAGCCTACATATATATAGTGAGAAATTACGGGAAGACGAAGGCGGGAAGCGGTGGAAGAAGCACACGGATCGTGTGTTTCCTTCGAGCACTTGTGGGCCGTTGGATCGGAAGCACACGGATCGTGTGTTTCCTTCGAGCGCTTGTGAGCCGTTGGATCAGGGCCTTTAGTACCGGTTCGTGTTACCAACCGGGACTAAAGAAGCACACGGATCGTGTGTTTCTTTCAAGCGCTTGTGAGCCGTTGGATCTGGGGTGTGTTTCTTTAGAGCGCTTGTGAGCCGTTGGATCAGAAGCACACGGATCGTGTGTTTCCTTCGAGCGCTTGTGAGCTATTGGATCAGAGCCTTTAGTACCGGTTCGTGTTACCAACCGGGACTAAAGAAGCACACGGATCGTGTGTTTCTTTCAAGCGCTTGTGAGCCGTTGGATCAGGGGTGTATTTCTTTTGAGGGCTTGTGAGCTGTTGGATCTGCACTCCCACCTCATCCACATGTACACCTTTTAATCGCCTATAAATAGCGACGTCCCTGCAGCGAAACGGCACACAACGAGCGTCTACCTTTGCCACCGAACCCAATGGTTGGATTTAGCCTACCCGCTGGCATGTTCCCTAACACAAGCCCTCGGGTAGGTTGAATCCAACCACTGGATTAGGGTGACACAATGATGAATTGCCGAGGAGGTGGGAGTGGTGGCGGTGGAAGTGGTAGCCATGCCCCTCGGTCGGATCCAAGCAGCTGCAAGGCGCTCTGATGATCTACAACATTCTCAACACTTTTTGGGACGGTCGTTAGATCATCAGAGACGTCTTGCGGCTGCTTGGATCGAAGGTCGATTTGCTGCTCACTTCACAGCCCTCAACAAAATACTTGCGGCTGTTCTATCTACAAAATACTTCAGTTCATCGACCGAATACAAATCATTCGGATTCCCGTCATACAGCCCAACGGTGCATTTGATATGCAGGCACTCACAAGCCACCGTTGGGCTGTATGACGGGGAAACCGTGTGCATTTGATAAAAGATTTAATACATGTTGATCGACCGAATACAAATCAAGCGGTTTCACCTGCATACGCCCTACGGTGTTTTGTTCTATCTAGGAATCCTTCAGTTCTACGAGATAAAAGGTTCATACAAGTTCATCACATTAAAACCAAAGTAAAGTAATTGTAATGCATAGTCCTCATAAAACATACATTAATTGAAACTAACATACAACTATCTAAATAATTTAAATCCAACACCAAATGCGATCAAAATCGCAACTAAGGTAACTACTGAACCAACAACATAATGGTACCAAGCCTCCTGACTAATGGCATATTTTCTAATCTTTTTAATCTTCAAGCGCATTGCATCCATCTTGATCTCATGGGCATGTGCGACGTCGGCAAGCTTCAACTCGTGTTCATCGATGATGTCGGCAAGCTTCAACTCCAATTTCATCTTCTCTTCTAGGCATTGCAGACGAAGATCTTCACTTCTTTCCAATTTTGCTTTCAAATCATTGTTTTCTTTTACAAAAAACTCGACAATAGGGTCGGTTGGAATTTCCGGTTCAACTACCTCCTAGATAAAAGTGTCTATGTCAAGTTGGTAGGTATAGTTGTTATAAACACGAAATGAAACAAATAGTTATGAAAATATACCACATCCGAATCATAGACCGGACGAGGGACGACGGGGGCGGATATCAAAACCATGACACTATACATATAAAAAAACATAAGAAAATTATACAAGAAATAAATATGCTTTTAAATCATACAAATCATTTTTCTTAAAATAGAAGATAAAGAAAAAAGGCTCACCGAGGTGGTGCCGGTGACGAGACGATGCGGGCTATCGACGACGGTGAGGACGGGACGACACTAAAATCCACAAATAATAAATTAATTTGAGCTCAAAATGCATATAAAAAAATTACTCTCTAGCTTAGGCATTTCATCAAACACCTTGCTAGCAACACAAAAAATAAAATGAGCTAAAATGAGCTAAAGTTGCAACTTCGGAGGAAAGGATGATGTTGCTAACCCTTGAATAGATGGGGTGCCTTCAATGCTCACAAATGGAGTAGAAAAATGGGCATTTACTTGAGTGAGTGAGAGGAAATGGAGGAGAAATAAGTGATGAACTCGAGCTCAAAAAATGGTGGTGGCCTCGGGTGGAAGAAGATATATGTGCAGGGAAGACCTTTGATCCCGGTTCGGGTCACAAGCATTTGTCGCGGCTCGTATACCAGGCCGCGACTAATGATCGCGGCAGAAATTTGGACAGTTTTCTTTGCCGCGGCAGAGAATTCATTTTCTTTTCATTTTATTTATTTCTTTTCTTCATTTCAAAATAGTTTTCGTATATTTCTACGCTACCACATACCGTACACTTTTGGAATAGAAGAGAGAGGGATCGACAGAGAGAGTTTTAAATCCTTAACTTTCGAAATTCCATAACTTTTGATCCACTTGGCCAAATTCAACAAATTTTTAGTCATTACAAAATCCTTAGAATGTGTAGAACTCTTTATAATAAAAAAATTACTTTTGATACGTGCACAAACTTGCTATTGCTGAATATTAGTACGGTCCAGAGATAATTAACAATATAAAGGGAAAACAAGTGCTAAATAAATCCAAAGATCACACAACTTTTTATAATTTCAATCAAACGTCTCACATATGACAATTATTGTTGAGACGATCTAGATCGACACATTGAGACATACGCACATACCACCGAGACACCTCCTAGCAATCTCGTAGCCTAGGCGAGCGTCCAGAGCGGCATACTTGATGCGATAAAAGCTCAATGGAAAGTTGCCCCAACCTCTCGTGAGGTCCTCTTCTTCCTCCTTTTTCTTCTCGTCCTCCTTCTTCTTCTTCTTCTTCTTGTTGATCTTCTTCTTCTTCTGAAGCGTTGTGCCAATAGTAAAATTGGCTAGAGCATAGAGACTCGGAAGATTAGGGTACGTTGGGTTAGGGTGAACGGCCCGCTGGAGGTCGACGGCGGACGGAATATGAATTCCGTAAGGCTCCAGCATACGTTGATCGTTGTTGATAGCCGCGCCGCAGAATTTGATGGTTTTGTCCATCAAGAAGTCCTTGAGGGCCTGCGGCACCCGATCAGCGTAGCAAATATGGAACACCAACGTGTCGGTCTCCACGGAGAGTTGCAGGACGGCGGCACGCTGCCTCTCCTTGGGTGCGGCGTCGGTGAACTCGCAGTCGAGGCCCACGATCTTCTTCGGTGCGGCGTCGAGGTAGCGCCTCTTGACGTCGCGGATCCATCTCTCCACGGTTGATGCGCGGAGAGTGACCACGACCTTGAAGTTCATGTTGACGGCGTCGTCCTTGTAGTGGAACACCTGGGATCGAGGTGGGCGCGCAAGTGGCTCCATGGCGCGCGGCAGCGATTCGAGAGAGGATTTTTGAGTAGAGAGATTACAGAGAGGAGATGGTGCATTTGGCAAATGGCACTGTAGCTCTCTTATATAGAGATAGCAAGGGAGATGAGGAGGCCGTGGTAATTAATCCAACCGTGTTCCCAAAATCCATTAATTTGATCAACCTCTTCGTTTCCCCGTGTGATCAACCTCTTCGTTTCCCCGTGTGATCAAGCGCGGGAACTCAAAGGCCTTCGAATCACGAACCGTCGCGGGTATTACTCCCGGTTCGAGACACGAACCGGGACAAAAGGTGGGGGCACATGTTCGCGGCAGCCGCAGATGACATTTGTCCCGGTTGGTATCTCAATCCGCGACAAAAGGTTCCTAACGAACCGCGACAAATGGGCCACAGATTTCAGGGCGACGTGGCCGGACTTTTAGTCGCGGGTTGAGACACGTCCGCGACTAATGGCCCGGGCGAAAGGCCTGTTTTCTACTAGTGTTAACATCATCCGGATCCTCACAAGTTAGACCATCCGCACGTTGTAAGGATTCAATACGATTAATTCTTTTTCTGTGCCGTGCTTGGGCTTGAAAATATGCAGAATTACGATCTCCTTCTCTCAGCCACTGTACACGCGATCTTTGTTTCAGCCAAACCTCCTCTTGCCGCAACGCTTCCCTCAGCTGCTTTTCAATAGCATTCTCTTCCTCTGAAGATCCACGCCCTACTGAGGCCATACGCAACTGCTCAAGACGTTTCTGCAGCTTGATCACTTTTTTGGACATGTTTCCAAACTCACGGGCTCCCCAAGCCCCAAGACCACGTTGGACTGAAGACAGAGCTTCAACCAAACCTTGTAAACCACGATGGCCCGACCCTCTTTGCCACATATTGCTCACCAGCATATCATACTCAGCGTGGGATTGCCAAACATTCTCGTACCGAAACACTCTTGCAGCACATGTTCTCACATGTGATCGATAAAGAACTTTTTAGTTGGGCCATCACATAACAATGATAGGACATACTTGAGCTAATGTGCCTCACACTCGTGTATTCGTACAACTCCAAGAAAGACGCATTTGCAAAGACACGATCCAGCCGGGCCTTCACATTTGCATCTCCCTTCTGTTTATTGTCCCATGTGAAAGGAACTCCGCTGAAGCCCAAATCTTGGAGGGAGCAATCATCTATCACTTCTCGGAATCCTCTCATCTGCCACTCGGGCCTCATATGTTTGCCAAACTGCTCATCAGCTTGCAAAATTTCATTAAAATCCCCCAAACACATCCAGGCATCATGCTGGATTGCGTGAAGAGTACGCAGGAACCGCCAACTTTGGTATCGATTTTCTGTTCTTGGTTCCCCGTAAAAACCAGTGAAACGCCAAATCTTGTTCCCTTTATCAACTTTGACATCGATATGAGAACAACTATAGTTCTGGAGGGTGACAGAGACATCTGCCGACCAGAAAAGACCAACTCCTCCACTCAACCCATCACTATCAACTGCAAAACACCCTGAAAAACCAAGCGTGGTTTTCAGATCTTCAACACGATTTCCCTTTATTTTAGTTTCCATTAGGAACAACAGGGAGGGACCTTCCTGCCTCACAATTTTGCGAAGCTCCCGAACTGTCGATGGGTTCCCAAGCCCTCGACAGTTTAGACTTAAGCAATTCATTGGGACGGGCAGGGCTGTGCACCAGCCACTGCCGAAATTTCAGAATTTGTTGGGGTGGGCTTCTTCTTCTTAGGTTCATGGTCCTCAGTGAGCTCTTCCACAAACCCATTCTCTCTCACACGTCCACCTTTACTAGGAACGATTGCCAGCTCATTTCCTTGAGGAGGCTGCTGTACATCAACCTAGATTTTCCGGTACACCTGCTGAGTACCAGCTTTCCGCTTATTCAGAGTACCATTATTGTTCAGCGGCGAGGTCACCTCATTTTCTTTCTCCTTCTGGCCATTCCCTCCACGAGAGTCACGTCGCGAGCCCTGCGATTCTTGCCAGTCCTTCGATGAATTCTCCCTAGAATTAGCTTTCCTCCAATCTTCAGATGCACGGAGGGAAGCCTTGAACGGAAGGTTACCATACTCATCCCTCTTGCCCGGGGTGGGACAAAACGGATCAGCATGTCCAAGCCGGCCACAAGAAAAGCAGAAGTGTGGAATATGTTCATATGCAATGTCATACCAGTCCGTACACTTCCTCTTGGCCGATTCAATCAAGATCCCACGCCTGAGAGGTTTATTCACATCAATAGAAACTCTAGCTCGAAGAAAACCTCCCACTGGATCAATCTGAACCACAGAGCATGCCTTGTCAATCTGTCTTGCAACACCCAAGCCCTTGGTAGTATTTCTAAGATTGTATGGGAGGTTAAAGAACCGAACCCACACCTTAAGCTTGTCAAAATTCAGATCTGAAGGTCTCATCCACCCTTCAAACTCGGACAGAATCACAGCATTCTTGTTGAGATGCCATGGGGATCCTTCCCACACCCGATCCCGATCACTCTGAGACTCAAACTCCGCCACAAACGTGTTCTCTCCCAATGGGCAAAAACTAACCCTCTAGGGTTTCCCCACGCCGGCCGCAGAGCGCTGGCTATCGTCTGGATATGAAACAGATTCCTGAACAGTATCTTCCCAGCCAGCAGCCACTAGGGCTGGACATAAAGCTCGAAGTCCGTTAAGCTTATTGAACACTCGGTAGCTCGACTCGTTTGAACTCGACTCGTTTTCTTAATGAACCGAGCTGAGCATCAATTTTAGCTCGCTAACACTAACGAGCTAAACAATCAAACTAACGAGTTTCATGAGCTACTCGTTAAGCTCGCTAATTTTCTCTGCATAGCTGCCCGCTGCCCTAGCCCAGCCCATCTAACTATGAGTGTGTGAACTATTAACTGTCAATTTGTCACTTTTGAAGTACTTCTATATATATGTTATATTGTACTCATGTCCGACTATGCTTTATGCATTTTAAGTAGCTGATTAATTTGATACATCTCCTTAACGAGTTTAACGATCTGTTCGCGAGCGCTCGTGAACAGATAATGAACCGAGCCGATCTTTGAATTTAGCTCGGTATCCTTAGTGAGCTTAACGATTCGAGCCTTAACGATCACGAACCATAACGAGCCGAGCCTTAACGATCCGAGCAGCTCGTTAGTCCAGCCCTAGCAGCCACGTCCTCAGAGCTTCACCATCCTCATCATCCATCACCAGGGTTGTCGCCTCATCCTGCGACAGATCGAGTTTCCCCATCGCCTCTTCCATCTGCGCTCGCGCCGTCCGTGGAGACGGAGCGCTTCCTCTACCCGCACCACCAGAGGAAGGGGATGAAGCCATCGACCTCCTCTACGAGAAGCACCCCGCCGATCCGATCGACGTGCGCCGTCAACTTCCACCGTCGCCCTAGTCGCCGCGAGAGGTTTTTAGGGTTTCAGGGGAAAACGTCATTGGCCTTCTAGAGTTTGGAGTTTGGAGCTGTGATGTTGTAGAGCAGCACGGTACACATGTGATCGCGGTCTTTAGAAACTTTGGCGTTTGATGGTACAACAATTCAAAATTGACAAACGACATACGGAGTAGTACACAAGAGCGTACTGTCGGGGATATACCAAATAGGGGTATCATGCCGGCAGACTTATCAGGCGGTCCAGTATGCTGAAGCGCAAGAAGAAGGCAAAGCCGGCTAAGGAGGATCCAAAACGAAGGCCCAACAACCAGCCGCCTTCGTGCACAAGGCAAAGCCAACAAGCCGTGTTAGTCTAGGACTGCTATTACTTAGTCGGCAAGTCTTTTCCTTGTAAGACCGGCCTACGGGAAGCCTTCGGGCACAATCTCATAGTGTAGACAACATATAAATACACACAACATCATTGTAACCGGCGTTTATTGCCTTATAGTGATTTATCAGCACGTAGGATCACGTCACCGTCGTGTGATCTGAAGCTGGGTAAACTGTGTGTAATCCCGTCACCGGAATCCCGCTACGTTCTCCCCCACCTCTTTCTACCGTCGGCGTATGGCACCCCCTGTTAGCGATACCTCGACACGTACAGAATTATGTAATTAACCTTTTTCTTCTTTTTATCGCAAAAAAAACATTTTTCTTCTTTTCATTGTAAACTGGGTTATTTTACTATTCATGATATTGTAATCAGTGGAAATACTATGTGTCATTTGTTCACGGAATACAAAAGAACATGGATTCTAGCACCGATCTTAACATCGGATTTATTGTTCTTGGCGTCGACTAACAATTATTAAATCCTTAAATGACTGAAAATTAGCAAAAATCCTTGAAAGATCAATTTGAGAAGTTAGCATGTTCTAATAAACTTGGTTCTAACTAGTTTGCCATGTTCATGTTGTATTTGTTGACCTAAGTAGGGTAAGGAAGACATTAGATTTTTCTATATCACGATTCTTTTAGCACAGTGATAGTCACAAAAGAAAGTAAAGATTAACTAAATGAAATATCATTTGTAGACTAAAGGATCAAGTTGTCTTAGGAGTGGAAGGTCTAGACATTAAAAATAAATGTTTACTCAGCAAGTGGTTGTGTAAACTTTGAAATGAGGAAGTAGTGCGGCAAGACCTGCTACAAAATAAATACTTTCGTTCTAAAAGATTATCACAAGTGCAAAAAAAATTAACTAACTCCTAATTTTGGAAAGGGTTAATGCGAGTCAAGGACGATTTTCTTTTGAGAGGGTCTTTTCAAAACGGAAATGACCGGAACACTAGGTTCTGAGAGGACACTTGGATTTGTGACTCACCTTATAATATTGTACAATGAAAACATATTTCGGTGGCCAATGTTATATTGATAGCCCCTCATAATACAGTGTTTCGAAGAGTAACTGGGAACAAATGATTGAGATGGACTCATTTGGTCCAATAGTTAATGGATATTGTTTTGTCTGCTGGTCTGGATGTGTTTAGATGGGGGTTCACCATGTCCGGGGCCTTCTTGGTAAAATCCGTGTACTTTGATTTAGGGCCTCTTTGATTTGCGGGATTGCCAGAATGCAGGAATATGAAAAACATATAATTAGACTGTCATGTCTAGTAGGATCCTGCATGATTTGGAGCCTATGGGAACTTTCGTCAAGAGGTGTTTGAATCAAAGGAAAAAACAAAGAAATTAGAGCAACTCCAGTCGTTGGACCCCCAGGCCGATTTGCCGGCGCTTTTTTGGGCCGACGAAAAAAATCGGCTTGGGGGCGGGCCGATTCCCAGCCGCGGCCCCAGGCCAAATAGAAAAAATAATTGCAGAAAACTAAAATTGAACGAAATTTGTTCAAACTTAGGCGATATTTGTTCGAACATCGGCGGATTTCATACAAGATAAATAAAAAAACATAAAAAACAATAAAAAAACGGCGGCGGCGGCGTCGTCTACATGCCGAAGTGGCGGTAGAACACCGTGTAGTCCCCGCCGTCGTCGCCACCGGGCGGAGGAGCACTAGGGCCTGCGCCGTCGTCGCCGTCGTGGTACTGGTGACTCGGGCCGGTGTCGTCCTCGTCGGTGTCGTCCAGGACGACGAGATCCGGCTCCGGCGCGGCGCGGCAACGGCGGCGGCGCAAGGAGCTCCCTCTCCTCGGCCTCAATGCGCCGTTGGCGCTCCTCCTCCGCCCGCTCGTGGTCGCGGGCCGACCACGAGAGCGCGTCCTCCAGCTTCGCCGGAAGGACGTCGTTGAGGCTGTTCGCCATGGCGATCCTCACGGCCTCCTCCTCATCGTAGGCGTCCTCCGTCTTCACGGCCTTCTTCTTGAAGGCCTTCTTGACGACGCGGCCGAGGGAGCTCCCGCCGGTGTCGGGCTCCTTCTTGGGCGTCAGAAGGCGGGAGGAGCTCCTGCCGGTGCCAGGCTCCCTGATGACGATGCCGCGGGAGCAGCTCCTTTGTGGCGGCTCGCCCACCGGCTCGTCCTTGACGGTTGCGAGCGGTTGCCGCTGCGGCGCATCCACCGGCTCGTCCTTGACGCGGGAGGACGGTGTGCCGGACTGCTAGTGGAACGGGTGGCGCCGGAAGAGGAGGACGACGAGAAGGACATTCTCCTCGGCGTCCATCCTTGGCGAGCAGAGGAGGTGCGCGACAGGTCTTGCAGGCGCGGCTCGTTGTCGTCCTCGATATAGCCGAGGACGTAGGCGAGCGACCGGCCGGGCACGCCCCACCAACGCTTCCGGCCGTCGCTGTTGTTGCGCTTGGGCGCAGGCGGCGGGCCGGTGTAGTCGTGGAGCTCGCGCTCGCGGCGGTCGGTGAAGTACGCGTTCCAGGTGAAGTTGTTCTCCTGGTCCCAGGTGGGATCCGCCCGCTGCTCCTCCGTCATCCGCTCGCGGGCGGCGTGGATCTCGGCCAGCCGATCCTCGCCGGCGGGAACGGGGGGGACGAGGTAGCCCATCTGGCTGAGCCGCCAGTTGCTCGGGACGCGCATGCTCGGCGGGGCGGGGTAACCTGCCTCGTACAGCAGGCGCGCCTCCCCGTCCTGCAGCCAGTTCCGGCCGAAGCCGTTGGCCGCCGCGGCTTCTGCGGAGTACCAGTCCATTGGTGCTTCGACGGCGAGCTTGAGCTTGAGAGAGGAGAAGGAGGCGAGCTTGGGCGAGATTGGGCGTGGGAACGGCGGGGGGAGGGCGGGGTAATAAATACCGGCGGGGCAGTAAGTGTGGCGCGCCGTAACTCCGCCGCATGTGCGATTTGACTCAACGGCGGTACGCCTGACCGGCGGCAGAGCACTAATGTGACGCGGGAGACGAGGCGATGAGGACGACGAAGCGGTGTGCCGCTTACAGGGCGGGCCCGCCGGAAGCTTCGCGCGCTTCCCTCGGTTTCGCGCCATTTTCCCTTTCGTCGGCGTCCCCAGGCCGAACCCGGCGCGCTGGGTTCGGCCTGGGACGCCGGATAAAAATTGGGCCAAATCCGGCGAAAAAAGAGTCCTTGGGGGGCGCTGGGGGGGGGGGGGGGGGGGGGGGGCGACTACGAAAAAAATGGGCCGCCGGCGTAAAAAAGGGGGTCCTGGGGGGCTCTCGGGGGGACGGCTGGAGTTGCTCTTATAACATGATGTTTGAGTGGATGGAAAATTTCCACAAAACATAGCGCAATACAATCCTATGGAAAAATCCTAAGTATCCAGTCCTACAAATCATATGACACACATAGAAAAAGTTCATATAGATCAAAATCCTACAAAATTTCTATGCTATTCCTTTGAATCAAAGGAGTACTTCATGAATGGCACACTAAGTTCCTTTGTAAGTACTTGAAAATAAAGGTACCACTAAAATTAAAAATTTATGTGGTTTATCCACCAAAAAGTGCTTCGTACTAAATAAGACTTGACTAAGAGAAATTGGGGGTGTAACAAATTGCCTTTTTTTAGAGCGAACAATACAACACATGTTTATAACTTGTCCTCTTGCAACAATTATATGGCGGAATATTCTACATGAATTTAATCTATCCCCTCGAACCAACGTAAAGAATTTGTTTGGAAATTATTTGAATGGAGTACATAAGATAGATAAAGGTCAAATTCGAGTAGGTGTTTGTGCTTTACTTTCGGCTATATGTGACTTTTTTTAACAAATCAAAAACTCTTTCTTTTTGTAGGTTATACTTTTGACTACACATTGGATTTGTATGTTATGTTTTCTCAAATCAGCGGAGCACATGCAAGCCATGGATTTCAAGTGCAGCAGTTTAGAAACAATTGCATGGGATATATACAACCAGCGTAGCTGACAGCTTGACAAGAGATATCTTACTGATACATGGCGCCAGGTAATTTTCGACTGATACATGGCACCCGGTAATTTTCGACTGATACAAATGCGCTTCATGTTATTATTTTTCTACGGTTAATCTAATGTACACACGCATGCATATTAGTCTTATGATGGGGCGGATGTTGCATGCGGAATTCCCTTATAGAGAGAGCATATGCATGCATACCACCTCATGCTGACATCATTGTATTAATTATTAGATCCAAAATTTTAAAATGATTTATCTTCTAAACTGTTAATCTGATTAGCGATCCGTTTGTACCGCTGAGTTCGTCTTGACGAGGACTTCAAAACTATATCACATATTGCTATATTTTGACGATCTTTTTTTCGTTGCATTAGTTGCCAGCATAATGTAACATAATTGCCAACTTAGTATCAAACAGTTGCCACAACAATTATGCATAATTGCCGGATAACTTTTTACATGTTTTCTAACATCGTAACAATATCAAAAGTTATAAATCATGTATTGTAGTGTTTAGATGATATTATCTAAGAAAAAGTTATATCATACAACTTTTGCAACGATTTAGAATGACACACAGGCGACCGGCAACTAAGTTTTTTTGGTCCGGCAATTTAGTAGTGCATATGCTGGCAAGTATGTTAAGACGGTCGGGCAATTACTAATAGAAAAAAAAATTGTCAAAATATGTCAACATGGAATCTAGTTGATCTCGTCGTGACTAAGCCAACGGTGAAAACGAAATATAAATTGGATCAGCGGTTAACGAGATAAAACTTTTTAAAGTTTGAAATCAAAAGAATCTTTAATGACGTCATGGTTGCATGCAAAAAAAAAAAGGGAGAAAAGCCACCGCATGCTAAGCTTCCGCGCTGCTCACTAGTCGTGTCCATTTTTCTATACATAGGTGTTTGATTTGTATCGACCTTATGTGACTTCTTATAAACATCTTTTAATAATAAAATAAAAGAGCTGAGGCCAGGAATAGCCCTTTTCCGAAGTAAAAAAAAGTAATGCAAATTGACAATTTGGCCACGCCCCACATTGCCCGGTAGTCCCGTAGCACGACGAGACGTGCACCCACGGGTTTGACAATGAAGAAGGCCCATAATGTTCTGTGCATCTTCGTGTCCGGTTCAGATCTAAGTGACCTTGTAAGAGTTTGTGTGCCGGATGTAGAGACATGTACGAAAACTGCAATTGTGCCTGCTTGACTCTTCCCTCTAATAAGGTTCGGTACACAAAATAGCATCACCAGTTCATCACCACCACAACCATCTACATAATAGACCTACATTTACTACATACTCATACACTGTTACACGGACACTGGACAATTATATGTTACAAGATGACAAGTCAGAATAACTGATCGAAGACGAAAGACACAACAGGTGGTCTCCATTCCTCAAATGGCGTTGAAATGGGTCTTTCGTCGCTTCTGATGAACCAAAAAAAAATCTATGCCAGGCTGCATTGGTCTAGACAAGAAACCCAACAATCACCAAACGCTAGTCTAAAGTTTCCAAAGTAGAGTGATAGTGAGAGAAGTTCAGGGTTTACCAGTCTGGATGTGATCTAATTCCAGTAACCATGTTCATCGTCGAAGATCATAAAGCTGCTGTTCCACGAGTTGTGCTCGGGGTATGCGCTGTGATAATCGGAGGTTGGATGCCAGTCACTATTAGATGACCTGAATTCTTTCTCAGGCTCCACCTCAGCAAATGTCACACGCTTGCTGCTCTTCTTCGGTTCAGGTTCATTTGAGTCTTTCTGTGGCTCAGGTTCTTTTGGATCTTTCAATGACTTCTTCAGCTCTTTCCAATCTTTCAGTGACATCTTCAGTTCTTTAGAATTTCTGAGTGCCTTCTTCTGTTCTTTCGAGTCCTTCAGTACCTTCTTCTGTTCTTTAGAATCCTTCGCCGGCTTTGAATCCTTTGATGGCTTTGAGTCTTTTGCATCTTTTGATGTCTTTGGCTCTTTCGACTCCTTTGACGATTTCGATTCTTTCAAACCTTTCCACAATTTTCCAGACTGTTTAGGTGACTTGCCAGCCTACAACCAATGATACAAGACATCAGCACAATTTTGAAAGAGCAAAATTCGATATAGCCAGCCTGCAATTTTGAAAGAGCAACTAGTGCACTGTTCAAACAAACCATTCAGATTTGAGGGAAATAAATTTGCATAACAAGCAGCGCTTAAATGATTGATCAGTTAGCTAAGAGCATACATAAGAAAATCATCAAGATATAGCCTTAGAACAAAGCATACTAAAAGTATCACAAGTACTGGTGAGGTGAACACTGCTGGTTGTGACCCTGGTGAAATTTAAAACCAGGCAGCGCAATTTGAGTTGCAAATGGAGTATCGTCTAAACTTTGTGTATATTGAATCGTTCAGCTCTTATCATTCTTGATAAATTTCCAAGAAATCAATTCTCAACAAAATTCAGATTGTAATTTTAAAAACAAAAGGAGGCTGTGATTGACCTCATCAATGACCCCCAGGTAAAAAACGAAACCAGTAGTGCTATCCCAGTTCCTAGAGGCCCAGGCATGAACTGGCATGTGAGCAAGTGCATGAAGCAGGAGCATATACAACAATGTATGTATAGGTCATGTACCTTGTCTGTTAATTTCTTCAGCGCTTCAGGTCCATGTTCTGCAATGTACTTATCAAGTGCTGTGAGGAAGTCATCTGATTTGCCGAAAAGGCCCTTTTTCTGAGGGACATACCAAATGTTGACCATCTGATTTTTAACAAACACAGGCCTCACATATTTTTGGTACACATAGGCTGCACCACTGAAGTATGGCAAGACAAGCCAGGAAATAAAGATCAATTTCATAGAGGACCAAAAAGGAAACCTGCAAAAATCAAATATGTTAAGACTAACGGTTTACAGCAAGTGTACTACGATGACCAATAGTAAAACATGTTCAAACTAAAAAAAGATTTCAAGTAAGAATGAGTAGGTAAGTTCAGTTAAAATTAACATAGGACAATCAAAGTTGCCATTGTTCCAAACCATGCAAGTTAGACCAGAGGTATCAAACTTTTCAGACAGCATGAACCGATAAAACAATCAAACACTTAATTTTGTTTCCTTTTTCATGGGAAGCACTTTCAGAGTGAAAGTAGATCGCTAGCTGGTCCTATGCAATATGGTTTTGGACTATGGTTTCTGTTATCACAATTTCTTTTGCTTTTGTACTGACTAATTATCAGTTTAATACAAGCACTTCCGGAGTGAAAGTAGATCACTAGCTGGTTCTATGCAATATGGTTTTGGGCACACGAGTTATCTGCCCTCATACGGAATGCTCGTCTTACAAACTAAACAAAGCACCAAAACCTTGCTCCAAGGATTGGCACGCAAATGATATATAATAGGATACTTCGTATTGTGCATAAACCCAATGCTGAGAAATACCTTTACAAGACCTAAAGTTCACAGATATTTCCCATCTAATACAACCAAATAACCCTAAAATTTACTGCTTAGGTTTTTTGACATTACAAAAAAGAATTGAAAATACAGCAGTACCTACCACTCGATAACTGATGCGAATGTAAGCTCGAACAATGTTATTAATGAGTATAACACCCAATATGTGAGCCATTGCTGGTCATCCACAGGGGATTTGGTTTCGATAGCCCTAACTGAAGCATACCTGTAATTAAACTGAATTACATTTGTGCTTACTATTATCAAACAGAATTAAGTAATGAATTTATAGGAACAAAATAAAAAGGGCAGGCAACTCACAAAGGATAAGCTAGTGCCACCAAAGGCCTGTAAGAAAGAGGTAATAAAGGATTAACTTACAGAAAAATAAAAATATATAAATAAACTTTATAAAAAACAACAATATGCATATAAACAAGCCAAGGACTTAAAAATGATGGAACTCCACATTCATAAATAAATAAATAAATAAATAACAAAACGACAACCAGTGTTTCCAGTCTACCTGCATCACATCAGGAGTATGTGTAAGGAAGTAATATCTCTACGAAAAGTGAACCTATGTACATCCTAGATCACATGAGAAAGAGATTAATAACTTGAATCACATTCCAGATCATATGCACTGGTGTTCAAATGGAACTGGTAAATTTCTGTTCAATTGCTTTTACAGTACATAAAAAAACGAGAGTGCACAAATTGCGCACCATATTTTTATAGAAGAGAGAAAATATAGTTACAAGAATCCTGGTTTCCTGCGTACAAGATAACCTAGGGCACACCCACTCCATTACAACACAGATGTTACTCTCTCGCTACTGTCATAGATTTTTACAGTACATCACAGTTCCATATTAGAAAAGTCAACGGTGTCTACTCCAACATATCAAACTAAAACACTATATCCTTAATGAATGTGACATTTGCACCATGAATTATTGTGCTTTTACTCGACACAGATTGTTTTCTTTCAAAAAGGGGAAAACCCCGGCATCTGCATCGACCGATGCACAAATATATAGTACGACACACATGTCGTTGCACTAAAAAATTACAGTGTCCTGTTAAAAAAATACGTCCCCGTGACAGTCTTCTTTTAGATACAAATCATATTCACTACACGACATGAATAATGGATCTACTAAATCATAAGAAGCACCAGCAAATTGTGCAGAGATCATTCTTCAGCACGAGACCTAGCTTATTACTATTAGGTAGGAGCACAAAGGAATCAGAATGTGAAACGGCTGACAAATAAGACAGGCCCCAGACAAAGAAAAACTAATCTTCATAGTAAGAATAGAGCGACCAGCCTACAATCGCACGCACCAGGAAAACTACAAATCCAAAAGCAAAACATTATCTAAAGGACTGGGAAAGGTCAGGATCCCACACAAAGTGACGATACTCTGCAGCTGACTTGCACATTCAGACTTCAGACTTGGCAATGCACAACAAAATAAGACTACCGCATGCATCATAGATGAACTTTTGGCATTGACAAGCATGAGCATTCAGAAGGTGTGCGGGTTGCATCAACGGAGATGCTCTTCTTGCAAAATCAAGTGAAACTTCAAACCCACAAGAAAATAAATCAGTAATCCTACCAACAAGGCATTGACACCGGTGCCATTTTAGGAGAGAGGAAAAGAAGGGCGGGAGGAACCTAAAATACACTGAAAAAAATCAACAAAAACGGCGAACGGAAGGGGGGAAACACTGACCCTGCAAGAACATCGAAGTTCTTGGCAAGAACCTTGAGCAAAGATCCGGTGCCCATGCCTCCCGCTCTTCCTCGAATCGGCGCTCCGAAGTCCTGGAAGTCTGGAGCTGTATCCGCGAGAGAAGGGGACGGAGATAGATAGCAATGGCGGCTTCTAGGGTTCTTCGAACCTACTTTTTTTCCCCTCTTGTTCCCACCCTTTCGGTGCTTTTGGGGTCTCGAGGGGAGCAAAAACGGGAAAGAACGCGTGCCAGTGGTGGTGGAGAAGACGAGACGGAGACGGAGACGAGACCCGCTTGGAAAGAAATGACGAAACGGCGCAGAGGCACGCGTACAGAGGAGAGGGGTTGTGGCGCTAAAACAATTATCTCCGGGGTGTTGTAGCAAAATATGACGCAGTAAAATATTATGGGATGTTCTAGCAAAATCTAGCGTACAGCCCAAAAATAGCACGACCGTGATGCCGCTCGAGTTCTTTGAAGTAGCTCCTTTTGTTTTAAGGTAATATGAAAAGTGATGAAGCAATGAACTTAGGTGCAATTTCATACTAGTTCTGGGGTACTGTACAACAAAGAAAAGAAGATACAGAGCAGGCCATAATTGCACGGCTTCGGTTACTTCTCCCTTCTGGCGAAGACACACCCGCCGCCAAGGGCTCCATGCTGGGCGCAACTCAGCAGCCGAATAATCCACCGGTTGACTCGATACTTTGTTTGTACCTGTAAAAATATACTTCAGATATTATTTTATGGTAAATACTATTTTATTTGCTATTACTCCATAATATAAGTCGTTTTGGAAAGGCAATTTTTGCCTACCAAAACGGCCAGTGTATATTATGGATGGAGCTAGTAGATTATATATGAGGTTTTCGTATAATTACTATAGCCATATTTTAGGAATCACAATAAACATCGATTGATCGAGAATTTGATGCTTCTAACTTTTATTGCAAAATATGTATCAATTGATGATCCTTTTTTTATTAGTTTCCTATTTTTGTGTGCTAATCATCATCCAATGGTTCTAATGTTGTATTTGATTATGTTTTCAGTTACAAGGAAGACGCGTCCACATCAGCCACACCCACATCATACTACGGGACTATGCTTTATACGAGAAACTCTCAAACTATGAAGATAGAAGCGAGATATAAGTGTGAATCCAAACTCATACTAAACGAACCAACATGTTTGTAAACATGTGAACCCAAATTTAAGTGTTAGTAGTCATGTTCCCATTGGTACATACCATAATGGGAAAATGTCATATGGCGTATCATCAGAATATGTCATGAGTTTACCACTAGACGCGCATGCATGAAAGTAGATGTAGTGAATCGGCCACTGCGATCACCTATACTCGTCCAACTTGTGGATCTCACATGCTCCTTAGTATTAAGCGTCATATATGCAACACGCCTTGATGCTATCCACACATACAAGGTGGAATATCGGGCGGAGGATTGCTAGATCCGTTTACACGACTTAAGATTTGATGGCGGTTAGTATTTCCAACGCTTGAAATCATTGGCATACATACATGGTCTTTCGGTTGTTTGTTCCTCTGCCTTGGTCGTGTGTCAGAAGGATAGTGGAACTAACTGATGTATAGTGGTGACATAACCAAGAAAAACATCCCCTGCTAGCGTGTTGAATGATGCGTTGGGTGGTGCCCCAAGCGAAGGCGTGGATGTAGCAAGTAGCAGTTTTTCCTCGTTAACGAACCGAGGTTTATTGAACCAGTAGGACTTTGAAATCAACAACAAAGTGAATGTTGAAGATCTATGGCGCTTAATCTTCAACATACGTGGACCTGCACACACACAACCAAAATACTTTGCCCCCAATGGCGGAAAGGTTGTCAATCTTTCCAGTCTCGCAGAAAATAAAGCGGTTAATTGTATAGTGAAATAGATGAAAATATGAAAATGGGCCAGTGGAGTAATGATGATGAAAAGTGATGAATAAAGGTTGCAATCAATGTAAAAAGATAGACCGGGGGTCATGGGTTCACTAGTGGAGTCTCTCAAGTAAATAAAACACTCATAAGATGGGTAAACAAATTACAACTGGGCAATTGACAAGATTATAACACAAACTTAATCTAGCTATGAAAAAGATAACATGCTAATATTTATGTAAGCATCACGACAATGAACAAATACCGTTGAGTCCAATTGCATTTTTGTCTAAAAAGTTCACTGTGGGATCGCTATCCAGCCTGTCACCCAACGGTATTAAGTTGCAAGCAACAGACAATTGCATTAAGTAAAGCGCATGAAGTAAGCAATATTAATATCAAAAGAGGCATTAACACTGATGTTTTACCCTTAGTAGCAACAACACACTCTCGCCCTTAGACGTTTCTGTCACTCGTGCCCAGGAACAAAAGGGGGCATGAACCCACTATCTAGCATAAATACTCCCTCTTAGATATACACACAATCACTTGGCCAAATTAACTATGCACATCGAAGAGCATGCAAGAATATAAATCAACATATAAGAATCATGCACAATCTGATCATAACTTCATAATCCATCGGATCCTAGCAAACACATCACATAACATTACAATAGTTGATCTTGATCATGTTAGGCACCTCACAAGATCATAAGACATGAAGCACAAGAGAGAGAGAGAGACTACCATCTAGCTACTGCCATGGACCCGTGGTCCAAGGTGGGACTACTCACAAATCATTCCAGAAGAAGGCATGGCGATGAAGAGCCCTCCGGGATCGATCTCCCCTCCGACAGGGTGCCGGGATCAGGTTCAGAATCACCCCCGAACTAGGGTTTATGGTGATGGCGCGTCGGGGTGACTTCTCTGGAAAATAATGGCCGCCTCGATGTTTTTAGGGTTAATGTGATTTTATAGGCGTCGGAGGGGGCCGAGGGGGTGCCCACAGGGCAGGGGCGGGTCCCACCCGCGGGCTGCACTAGGGCTGCGGCAGGGGGCCGCTCCTGGCCTGTGGGTGGCCCCCGAGGTCACCCTTTGGTCTCTAGGTGACTTCCGTCGAATAAAAATTCCCCGTAAATTTTTGTCCAATTTCGAGAAAAATTCCAGAAGTAAATTTTCTAAAATACAAAAACAGGAAACTGGCACTAGGCATCTTATCAATAGGTTAGTCCAACAAAATGCATAAAAATTATGTAATATGATAATAGAAACATGTGACAATATCACAAAACTAGTATGGATCAATCAAAACTTATAGATACGTTTGACACGTATCACCCCCCATGAAAGAAAAAATGCCACGTGTTTCACAAATATCGTCAATTTTGTTTCATGGTGCCTCTCATTTTTCACGAGGTCTCACATTTTAATGCACACCATTATAAATTAACATAGCCAATGAGTAAACATTTCTGAATGCTTGCGCAGTTTCTCGACATATATCAGTATGATGGTATATATTGTACCAAATGTATGATCTTAAATTAATATGTATGGTTGGTATATGTACATGCAATCTATATTTCTTCCACTTCACTCAAGAGCATATTAGGGATTTGAAGCAATCACTAATACAAAAAGTAAGCATTAGGAAGTGGGAATACTATCAGGTGGGCTCGACCAACCCACTAAAAAACCCAACAAGACTAGAGAAGACCAAGTGTTGGCATAATATGAGAACCAGGCCAAGGGTCTCAGCTTTGAAAGTGCATGGTTGACCCCATGTGTGGTTTTGGTAATTAATGACAATCTCTATGGACTAATGTTTGTATTGAGCTACTTGTAGGTTGTGTCCATATGCGTTGCTTGATCTCCATTTGTTGGAGTCAAGGTTAAGGGAAGAAGATTATATGTTGATCAAGGCTAAGTGCGGGTTGATCAACACTCAAGTCCAAGTGAAGATATGCCAAAGAGTGCTTCTCCCATATTGGTGTATGGGGGAGCAACATATGAGTCTTCACCAAGCAAAGCGCAATCAAGAAAGGTGGTCCATCTTGAGAAGATGAAGATCGTCATCGTCGACCTCAAGTGGATTATGCGCAAGGCAAAGGTATGATCTTGATAGGGTTTCTATTTTACCGGTCTCATGATGTTAGTTGAGAGACCGGGTTATAGGGTAGAGAGCCGTACTATTAAGAGGGGCTCTCGACCGAGTATCTTGATCGTATCATTCGTGGAGAGCTCAAACCTTTGCATGCTTGCAATCATCTTTATTGATTCATATTTGGCTCTTATCATGGTGTGGTCTCGGTGCTTGTCGTGCTCGTCATGACAAGACCAAGTTCACCAAAAACGGATTTCGTATGCGTCTTCTATTGCGTTTCGGGTTTTGGAGATTTTGTTGGTTCGTCCTTATGGAAGGTTTCACTCTTCCATTTATTAGAAAAATCTCCCTTGCTTGTTTTCATATTTTCACTTTTTGTAGGGTAAGCTCTTGTCGTACTCTTTCCAACAAAATTGGATTCACCTCGATCGGAGTTTCCTTGCGAAAGTTATTCAGTTTCTGGTTCTGCTGTTTTCCAGTAACCGGTAGTTCCGGGGTACTAGCCGGTAGTACCGGCCGGCCCATGGCCGGTAGTACCGGGCCTAGTACCGGGGCTACTTCCGCTTAAGTTTTTGAGCTTCTGTCTTTTTCCGGAAGTTGGCCCGGAAGTAGGTCCGAAACTACCGGGCCACCCGGAAGTACCGGACCATTTCCCGGAAGTACCGGACCCGCGGGATCTGCTAAGAGCCGTTATGAGCTGAATCGTGCCTGGGCGGTAGTACCGGCCGTAATGGCGGTAGTACCAGCCCTGCGCGATTTTGTACATAATGGTTAGAAATCGGGGAACCTATTTAAAGGGGGCTTTCTTCCCCAATGGTTCCTTAACCACTTGAACCCTTTGCACTCTCTCTCCTCCATTGTTTGACCTCGAAAAAGCTTGGGTTTCTCTCTATCCCTCCAATAATTCTTGCCCATCTTTAGGGATTCAAGAGAGGAGATCTAGATCTACATTTCCACCAAATAATCTCTCCTCTAAGTGAGGGGAACCCTTTGGATCTAGATCTTGATTCATTTGTTGAGTTCTTCCTCTCTTGTCCCCCCACAAGCATTAGTTGCTTTTGGTGGGATTTGAGAGTGAAGGATTTGAGCACTTGTGCTCTTGCTTTTGCATTAGTTGCATCGGTTTGCTCTCTCCACGAAGATTCGTGGAAGTTGAAGGTTGAGAAGCTTGTTACTCTTGGGTGCATTGTGTTCCCAAGAGCTTGTGCCTCTTGGGTGCATTGTGTACCCTAGACGGTTGGTGGTGTCGCGAAGGCTTCAAGTTGTGAAGCTTCGGGCAAGATTTGGGAGCCCCCGATCCCCAAGATCGTTGTAAAGGCTCCGGATTCCGCCTTGAAGGATTTCGATAGTGGAAGGTGAACCTAACCCTTAGGGTGAGGTTCATCGGAGAATAGGGTGGGGCCTTTTGTGGCATCTTGAGTAGGCCTTTTGTGGCGAGCTCACACCCCTCCAACGAGATGTACTCCCTTAACAAGGAGGAACTCAGAAATACATCCTCGTCTCCGCGTGTCTCGGTTATTTCTATACCCGAGCTCTTTACTTATGCAATTTACATTGTGATAGCCTTCGTGCTTGAAGTTTTATATCTTGCTATCACCTTGTTGTTTGTCTTGCTTAGCATAAGTTGTTGGTGCACATAGGTAGACCTAGTGTATTTAGGTTGTTGGCTTGTTAATTTAAACACCTAGTTTTATTCCGCAATTGTTAAGCCTTAAACCGGAAAAGTTTTAATCGCCTATTCACCCCCCTCTAGGTGACATCGTTTGTCCTTTCAGGCTTGTCATGCTAGGTTGGACTCCTTGAAGCATCACCCATAACACAGACGCCTTGAAGCGTAGCCCTGGAGTCAAGTCCTCCAATCATCATCATTAAGACTGACATTATGTAGCTTCCAAAATGGGCGTTTCCAGTAGGCAACACTATGTATTAATATTCTCGTTTCTATTGTAACCATTGTAACCATAGTAAATTAATACCCATTGTTATCATCGTAACACGGTCATGTTACCCTATATAAGGTGCGGCCTGGGAATCATTTGGACAAGTTCGAGGCACAATGCAATGCATCAGGATTGGGTCTTTATATCCGGAGCGAGGGGCCGAATCTGGGTAAACTATGTGCTAGTCCTGTACTTAGATTTCCACAGACACCTTCCTCACCATTTTCGCTGCGATTGTCATCCCCATGGCTTCAGGCTCAAGATTACGTCGACACGTTAGATTTTTTTTAGTAATCCCCTATATATCTCATGCCCATGAGGGAATAATGGCACATGGCATAGGGGTAATACAAGATATGCATTAGAGATGAGAGGGAAATCATGAAGATATGTATATATAATTCGATTGTACAACAACAACATAATGAGAGGGAAATCATATTCCTCCATTAGGACCGGGTAACCTCGTAAAATCCACGCCCCCTTGCATGACTCGATCCTAGTCAACTAAGCAATTGAATTGCATTGAGAAGAGATTATCCTCAATTGCACGAAACACTACGTCATTTACTAGGTTTCATGCAGCTGGCATGTCGCCATACAAGGCGTCATGGCTGGATGTTTACACCGTGAACACGGTAGCCTTGCTATGGCTAGCCATCTAGCCTTCGCCACCAACTCCTCTAGGTCTTCCTCCATGGCAATGTCCTCTTCCTTATCATCCCTTAGATGCATCGGTGTCGTGGGGTCACTCTTTGACTACCCCACGGTGGTGATACCTGGGTCACGCCAAGACTAGGACCCGACATGCGGCCTATTAGAAGATGACAACAAAGGCCCACCTGGCAGCCCAATGAAGCCCAACAAGCTACGACTTGAAGTACAAGACAAGAACCTCATGTAAACCCTGCCTGGCTCCCTTTATAAAGCAAGGCAGGGGCACCCCATAGGGGGGATGCCCACGGGACACACAGATAGGCATAGCCCTAGCGAGACCACGTCTCATACCATCGCCCTTGCGGTCACCATATAACTACACATCATCATCTATTCAGATCAGACAAGCAGGATGTAGGTCTTTACCTCACCATGAGGGGCCGAACCTGGGTAAATCCTTACTTGTCAGCCGACGCAACTACCAGCGTGCCATCTCTCTCCCCTTCAATCAACCCGGGGTACACGACCCAGGGATTTGCCGAGTCTCAGCCTCGTCAATTGGCGCCGTCTGTGGGAAAGAACGCGCGCTGGATTCAACGTTCCGGCGGCTCCAATCTTCATCGACAACTGCGGCCGATCGCATCTGGCCGGCTCGGCGCAATCAAGCTCGTCAGAAACCGCCGCCTTAGTTGCCGTCATGCAGATCGCATCTAACCGCTGGTCGGTTCATCCGATTCGGATGGTGGGAATTCGTCGTCAACAACGAATCCAGGCGGTCGGCTCCCTTCGTGCTGATCAGCACAACCGGCAAGCATCGACGACATCACCACGGCTCATGGCCCGATCTACATCGACTACATCACGGCGTTCTGTGGAAGCAGTGGCTGCCGGATCAATGCACAATTGCCTGCAACAAACAGCGGCCCACGCGCGGACCTGGCTCCCGCATGCACTCGTAGAAAAAGAGAGAGAGGCAATTCAATTTGCTAGCAAGTATACTCCTCCACGTGAAGATCAATAAAAAAAGAAGAAAAAAAAGAAAGAAGAAGATAAGAACAGTTGGATCAAGTTCCGAGGAACCTGGGAAGCCACTGCGTGACCTTTTCCCTTTACTCAATCTGATCAACTCTTTGACTATTCTATACATTAATTACTTTACTTAATCAGCCTCCACATTCATATATGTTTATCTTGTATTGCATGCCCGTTTGGAGATGGAGTCATGCTGGTGCATCGAGCACGGACGCGGACGACCACGCGACGACTCCGCGACAACTTCAGTCGGCCACCGCTGACTCGCAACTGTCGCGACTCCTACCTCGCCGCGGTGTTGTCCACTGCAGCCCGTTTCGACCTCAGCATCATCGACTCCAAGATCGACGCTCGCGCGAGTCAGCTACAGAGCTGCTAAACGAAGATTACATCGCCACACCGCAGTACCGTGGACAACGATTACGTGGAAGGCTGCGATCACGGACTCGCTCGTCGCTGCAATCGATTTTCTCCACGGCAACCAGTGCGACACTCGCCGTGGTCGACTCCAACCTGGCACAGGCACAGCTTCGTCTCGCCATCCACAACTCGACAGTCGCGGCGCCCATGACTCGACTGCGACGGCGTCCAGCTCGGGAACAATAGGCGCACATCTCGGCGACTCCGCTTTCGTCGCCACCGCCTCCGACACTCGGGGGCTGGCGGCCCCGCCTTCGTCGACTCCGCCTCCAACACTCGGGGGCTGGCGGCCCCGCCTTCGTCGACTTCGCCTTCATCGGCTCTGCCTCCGACACTCGGGGGCTGGCGACCCCACCTTCGTCGACTCCGCCTCCAACACTCGGGGGATGGCGGCCCCGCCTTCGTCGACTTCGCCTTCATCGGCTCTGCCTCCGACACTCGGGGGCTGGTGACCCCACCTTCGTCGACTCCGCCTCCAACACTCAGGGGCTGGCGGCCATGCCTTCGTCGACTCCGCCTTCGACACTCGGCGACACGCGACTCGGGTGCCTTCGTCGACTCCGCCTCCGATACTCGGGGGCTGGCGACTCCGCTTTTGTCGACTCCGCCTCCGACACTCGGGGGCTGGCGGCCCCGCCTTTGTCGACTTCGCCTTCATCGGCTCTGCCTCCGACACTCGGGGGCTGGCGACCCCACCTTCGTCGGCTCTGCCTCCGACACTCGGGGGCTGGCGACCCCACCTTCGTCGACTCCGCCTCCAACACTCGGGGGCTGGCGGCCACGCCTTCGTCGACTCCGCCTCCGACACTCGGCGACACGCGACTCGGGTGCCTTCGTCGACTCCACCTCCGACACTCGGGGGCTGGCGACTCCACCTTCGTCGACTCCGCCTCCAACACTCGGGGGCTGGCGGCCACGCCTTCGTCGACTCCGCCTCCGACACTCGGCGACACGCGACTCGGGTGCCTTCGTCGACTCCGCCTCCGACACTCGGGGGCTGGCGACTCCTCCTTCGTCGACTCCGCCTCCGACACTCGGGGGCTGGCGGCCCCGCCTTCGTCGACTTCGCCTTCATCGGCTCTGCCTCCGACACTCGGGGGCTGGCGGCCCCGCCTTCGTCGACTTCGGCTTCATCGGCTCTGTATCCGACACTCGAGGGCTGGCGGCCACACCTTCGTCGACTCCGCCTCCAACACTCGGGGGCTGGCGGCCCCGCCTTCGTCGACTTCGCCTTCATCGGCTCTGCCTCCGACACTCGGGGGCTGGCGGCCCCACCTTCGTCGACTCCGCCTCCAACACTCGGGGGCTGGCGGCCCCGCCTTCATCGGCTCTGCCTCCGACACTCGGGGACTGGCGACCCCACCTTCGTCGACTCCGCCTCCAACACTCGGGGGCTGGCGGCCACGCCTTCGTCGACTCCGCCTCCGACACTCGGCGACACGCGACTCGGGTGCCTTCGTCGACTCCGCCTCCGACACTCGGGGGCTGGCGACTCCGCTTTCGTCGACTCCGCCTCCGACACTCGGGGGCTGGCGGCCCCGCCTTCGTCGACTTCGCCTTCATCGGCTCTGCCTCCGACACTCGGGGGCTGGCGGCCCCGCCTTCGTCGACTTCGCCTTCATCGGCTCTGTCTCCGACACTCGGGGGCTGGCGCTTCACCTTCACCACCTCCGCGCGTTGACCCCAGTCCGCTGCGTCGACTACTTCCGCTGCGTCGACTACCTCCGCGCGTTGACTCTGGTCCGCCGCGTCGACTACCTCCGCGCGTTGACTCCGGTGCGCCGCGATGACTACTTCCGCCGCGTTGACTCCGGTCCGCCGCGTCGACTCCAGTCCGCCACACTTACACCTTCTGCCGTGTCGACTCAGGTCCGCCGCGTGGAAGCAAAATCGCCTTGGCCGCACCCGATGCTCTCCCGGGTGCTGCGCCACACAGGCCACAACATACTCGCCTTGGCCGCACCCGATGCTCTCCCGGGTGCTGCGCCACACAGGTCACAACATACTCGCATTGGCCGCACCCGATGCTCTCCCGGGTGTTGCGCCACACAGGCCACAACAAAATCGCCTTGGCCGCACCCGATGCTCTCCCAGGTGCTGCGCCACATAGGCCACAACATACTCGTCTTGGCCGCACCTGATGCTCTCCCGGGTGCTGCGCCACACAGGCCACAACATACTCGCCTTGGCCGCACCCGATGCTCTTCCGGGTGCTGCGCCACACAGGCCACAACATACTCGCCTTAGCCGCACCCGATGCTCTCCCGGGTGCTGCGCCACACAGGCCACAACATACTCGCCTTGGCCGTACCCGATGCTCTCCCGGGTGCTGCGCCACACAGGTCACAACATACTCGCCTTGGCCGCACCCGATGCTCTCCCGGGTGCTGCGCCGCACAGGCCACAACAAACTTGCCTTGGCCGTACCCGATGATCTCCCGGATGCTACGCCGCACAGGCCATAACAAATTTGTCTTGGCAATTCACAGTCATCGACAAAACAAATCATTCAGTAGGCCAACAGGCTGAGCGAGCATTCACCACCAGGCTGAATAAAAATACACAGTAAGCCACCAGGCTGAATAAAAATACACGGTAAGCCAACAGGCTGAACGAGACTCTACTCATTATCGAGTCCCTCATTCACTCCCATCGGGAGTATGGCAATAACCGGCTTTCGACTGAAGGCTAATTAAGATTAACCTCAATTATAAGCAATTCAGCTTAATCTCGGGGGCTACTCCCATCGGGAGCGCTGTCGCACCCCCGATAGCATGAGATCAATATTCAGTCGAAACGTTACTAACTAAACCATCCTCTGTAAGCCCTCAATGGCCGGAGTCGAATCGTTTTTACTTGTCCCTTTCAGGAACCTGGTGGCGTGCGCAGAAGGAAGGAGTCCTTTACCCGACTCTACGATTCGACTAAGCACTCGGGGGCTACTGTCGTGGGGTCACTCTTTGACTACCCCACGGTGGTGATACCTGGGTCACGCCAAGACTAGGACCCGACATGCGGCCTATTAGAAGATGACAACAAAGGCCCACCTGGCAGCCCAATGAAGCCCAACAAGCTACGACTTGAAGTACAAGACAAGAACCTCATGTAAACCCTGCCTGGCTCCCTTTATAAAGCAAGGCAGGGGCACCCCATAGGGGGGATGGCCACGGGACACACAGATAGGCATAGCCCTAGCGAGACCACGTCTCATACCATCGCCCTTGCGGTCACCATGTAACTACACATCATCATCTAGTCAGATCAGACAAGCAGGATGTAGGTCTTTACCTCACCATGAGGGGCCGAACCTGGGTAAATCCTTACTTGTCAGCCGACGGAACTACCAGCGCGCCATCTCTCTCCCCTTCAATCAACCCGGGGTACACGACCCAGGGATTTGCCGAGTCTCAGCCTCGTCAATCGGCATGAGCATATCATCAATAGGAACCTTCTGAGATCGTGTCGATCTTTTGCTTCCTTCGGATCCTGATCTCTGGGACGATGGTGGAGTTGCCACCCTGGTCGACGTCTTCTGATACTTAGATGATTTTTCCGATGCTATCTTGTCATTTCGTTGGTCGATATGCACCGTTTCCCTTTCCATATGGGGTGAGGTGCGTGCAAGGACCCCGCACAGACACGGTGGTGAATGCAGCCCGAATATGGAAAGATATACGAAACTCTTGGTCATCGTCTGATAGGAAGTAAACCCGGGGAAAAATGTCTTTGAAAATGCTAACGATAGGAATTAATTAGCTTAATAAAGCTCGATTATTGGGAGAAATGAATGTGAACAACATGAGAACTTTGAGAAAATCATGATGCATTTCTTATGCTTCAATATGCGACCATGACCTTACTTTGAAAACAGCAACATATTGAAAACATCCTAATATTTTGTTCTAAAGATCACATTTTAATTGTGAGCATATCACACTGGAACTTTGTGGAGATGATGGACTTGGGAAGGTTTGGCCCTTAGGCCAACTCCAACGCGCCGACCCATTTCGTCCGGAACGGTCCATTTCGCTCCTGATGGGTCGAAACCAAGGCCCAACGCACCGACGCAAACAGACCATGGGTCCGTTTTTCGTCCGTCCCGCACCCGGCCCGACGCAAATCCGCCCCAGTTCTGGGTCAGGTTTGCGTCCAGACGGATAGGAAACGGAGCGACGCGGCGCCCGTTCGCATCCGTCCACACCTGGGCTCGACCCCACTTCGCAGTGATAGGAACCGCCCCCAGTCCTTCTTTTTATCCACTCGTGCGGTCCCCGGCCGGATCCCCACTCCCATTTCCACTTCTGTCCCGATCTGCTCCCTCGCCGCCGGCACAAACCCTAGCCAGCTACATCCACAATGGGCTTCTTCGGCCGCAAGACGAAGAACGACGCCGAGGCCGGATCCTCGTTGGGGCAACGCCGCCGCGCGGCCCCGGCACGCTCGACACCGGCTCCCCCCGCCGCTCCGTTCCAGCTTGCACCGGCGGCGGTGGCGAACCGGCGGCGCGTGAGGTACCAGACGTACCTCAACGCCACCACCTGCCAGTGGTACTGGGACAACGTCGTCCCTCTGCTCTGGCTAGATGTCCATCTCCCCCGACGGATGGCACCTGAATCCGGAAAGGATTCCGGTGCCTCCCATCTCGACGAGCGGCCAAGCCAGGACGGAGGAGATCCAGCGTCGTCGGGCCCAGCTCCCGCCGAACCTCCGCGCCGGCCGGGCGTTCTTGGTGAACAGTCCCTTCTGGGACACTTGGTTCAAGGACGAGCACGACGTGCGGCGCCGGACGGCTTTCCTATCCGTGCGGCCGCCACCGCCACCACGCGGCTATGCTCCACCACCGCCTCCCCCACCAATGTGGGTGAAGGAGGAAGTGCAGGAGGAGGAGGAGCAGCAGCACGACGAGCCCACCGAGGAGGAGGAGGAGATCTTCAAAAAGGTGATGGAGGACTCGCTGCGCACCTACGCCGAGGAGGAGCGCCGGTTGTGTCCAGGCCTGCACGACGTGCTACTCCTGTCTGCCGAGTAGGTCCACAATCCTCCGCCGCCGCCGTAGTGGTTCGAGACCTTAGACCTCGATCTGCCGCCGGTTCCGCCTCTCCCCGAGGGGCTCATCGGACAACACTGGACATGGACTTCCCCGCTGCCCCAGCTGTTTCCGCCGCCGCCGGAGCAGCCACCTACTCCCCCGGCGAGGGTTCCACCGGCCCATCTTTGGGCCCCGCCGCCATTCATTGACCACTGCGACGAGGACGACGACGAGGAGTAGGCCGCCGGTAGCCAGGGCAGTAGCTAGTGTGGTTTTTATTATTTTTTCTTTGTATAATTATGTGTAAACAGGCTGTTTGTGACCCACCCCTTATCTATGTATCGAAAACGGCCCTTTTCTAGCCTGCTAATGATAAAAAAAAGAAATGGGTCGACCGCGTTGGGTGCACTACCCTCGGCCCGAACACAACCGGAGATTTCCTGTTCGTTTCATGGCGCAAACAGACAATAAACGGACGAAAAAACAGATCATTTAGATCGGCGCGTTGGAATTGTCTTATCCAAGCCCACCCTGACCCAGAGGCATGGTCCCCGAGCTGATGATCATCCCATAATCGATCCCCACTTCCCGGGTCTCCCCGTTCATCTCCCCGAGCCCCCTTTTCTTCAATCAGACACCGGAATCCCCGTGGGTCCGACGGCGACGCGCACCGCCATGTGTCACCTCGCTGGCGCATGCATCCCACAAGTGTGCGGGTGAGGGTGGCCGCCACACGCTCGTCGCGTGCTCGCGTCCCTCCCCCCTCCCTCCTCGTCTCGTCTCCTCCCCCCAGTTAGGCGGCCCCCCTCCCGCTCGCGCTCGCCTCCACCCCCCTCAGCCCGTGCCTAACGCCGGCCGGCTGGCCCCAGCGGATCAAGATCCACCGAAACTGAGGTAGGGCAAGCGAAGACTGTTTCTTCATGCATGTGAATTCATTCAGCTGGATTTGGTAGGGGCAGATCGTATATAAGGGTTAATTTGCGGTCTAGCCATGGCTCGTTATGCTGAGGGTTAAGGTGGTGAGAATTATGGGTAAGGCGAGGAGAGCTGCTTTTTTTTTTTTTTTTTTTGGAAGGTGTGGGTTGAGAACTTAGATTGCCTAGCGCAGCACGAAAGTATTATTTTTGTTTCTTGGTGTGTATGGGCTGTCTCATGGTGCTCGTCGTGTAGCTTTTCCTGTTGGAATGAAAAGCTTACATGTGGAGTTTGTATATACTGATTCTCTAGAGATCATGGAGCTAATAAGATTTAATTGATTTTATGATGCACTGTATGAGCGGTTGATGGTTTGAAAAAGTTGGTATGATGCAGAAAAGGAGTTGTTGAGTTTTGGGTAGCTGGGTTATGGTAGTTGATTAATAGTATCGTTTCAGTCATTATTGGTATGGAATTATATGGATCCATATAGGCTTTGTGTTGTTGACAACTTGACATGATCTTTCTCGGAATGAAAAGTTGGTATCTTGATGGTATTATTTGCAGCTACTACTATTTATTATCTCCTCTAAAAATGTCTATGATTTCGTGCATATGGTACTTCTATGTTCAGCTCCACTTTTCTTCCTCTTTTGAACAAATGTTCAGCTCCACTTGTTCTACTGATAACAGTGTACTAGTTCCTGATGGTATTAAGAACTCTTGATCCTTCATGGTAACACTTCCCAATAAACCCCGGAGTCTGTAAATGGAGTGAACTTGGCATTCCTTATAGTAACTTCTTGTTACTTGGATTTGAGTTTTATTTCTTTTGGTGCTCTAACAGACATTTCTGTTATGCAGGAACCAGAATCTTGGGATGGTGGCTGATACGGAGAGCTCCGGTTCACTGCCTGGCAGCTCAAGTTCTGCTGGGTTGGTCCTTAAATAATTGTCTCCTTCTATCCATTCTTCCTTTACTTAGCTAGTTATCTAATACATTTCGCTTTGTTGCTTTGGCCAATTTGCGTACGATGCACATGATCAATTTTCTGTCATGCTAGATTTATCTGTTTTATGAGATTATGACGTAATAGACATAGGGATGCTTGTAAGCTACCATACGAATGAACCTGGATGCATCTACAGCTAGATTTTTTGTTCGTCACTTCTTCTTACCTTGGGTTATTGTCAAGGAACAATTGCTAACCTCCATCTGACGATCACAATCTTCTTGGACCTAACCAGCATCGATAACAGTAATAAAAGCGAGCATCACTCCCGATAGGTATATCAAAAGTTCAAGTTGCGACAGTGGCTTAGCTAATAATTAAATGTGCTGAAACTTGCCTCCTTTAATCGTTTGTTACCATCCTCTTAGTTCAACATTGTTCTCCTCTTCATGTTCTATATTTGTTTGATGACCAAGCTGCATGCTGAGTAGTTTTGTTACCAAATGTAGTTGTTTTGCTAACCTGTTAAAGGACCATAAGTTATGTGTTACGTATTCAGTTATTCTTATAGTTGAGGAGGCTCATCTGCTCCAATAGACCCTACACTTTCACTTGATAATCTTGAAAATTCGATTGCATCTGCATCATGTCAGGGCTAGATCGTTTGATGATTTTGGGTGTATGGGCCCACTGGAAGTTATGTTATTTCCAGTTATTTGGATTATGTTCTCTGAGCTGATACCAGCTTTAAAAGAAAAATGTTATAGTACAAAGCACAAATGGAGTAATCCAAGAGATTAGTGTTTCCTATACATACAAACATAAATAGAAGGATTCTTCTAGAACTAAAGATTATTTAGGAATTAGTTTGACCCCTGCTCCTTTATCCTGTGATCAGCCGTATGAATGCTGGGACAGTACTTGCCATAAAGACTTGCAGTTAGGCATTTGTTGTATGGACTCCACTGTATGCTCCATAAATATCAGGAATAAGTGTATCATGAGTTACTGATAAATTGTCTCTTCCTTGAAGTTTAAAACTTCAGTGTTGTTGAGAAATTTGAACAATATGTTTGATTTAAGGACTTTACATGATATTTAATATTTATAGATATGTTTCATGATACTTTGATATTAGAATATCTTTCGGCTCTGGTACTATTTTGAATTCATGCACCGACCAGTTCACCAAATATTCTAAACTGATGGAGAATGGCAGGGAATATATTTCAATTGAGTTGCTTAGCCCTAGTCTTTGTTAATCTCTTGAAGTTGGCCACATTCGTATTATTCTGAATCAAGGCATGATCACTATTTGGACATCTTATTTTCCTCTAATATGCTACCTCCTCCCTCGTATATATTTTTCTCTTATTCTAAAGATTTTATTTGGTGCAGCTGTCTTGAGAAAAGATCCCAGGAAAAAGCTCCAAAGAAAAATCACAAAGCTGAACGAGAGAAACTAAAGCGTGACCAGTTGAATGATCTTTTCATTGAGCTCAGCACTATGCTAGGTTAGTACATTGTAATTAATGACCATCTGTAACATATTTAATTTGCTTTTTGAGGAAAAAATACCAATTATTGCACACTGATTACTTCATTCTGTTCCCTCCACTTGGACTCATATGCCCTTTTAATTACTTGATGGCAACTGGCAAACAATACACTATATATAGGTCCCGGAGAGGACAAAGGTAAACCTTAAAATTAGGTTATGTGTTTATTCTTAGTGTTCACACGTATCTGATCCGTAGTAAGCGTTCACCATTCGTAGTGTTGATGCGGCCACTGAAAGAGCATATGTTGATTCCTGTCTTTAATCATCTGCTGTTGTGTCATAGGCATGCACAGGCTGCACACGTACTGTGCACCACCATCTTCCTGTTTTCCTTTTGGGTGAAATCATCTCACTATTTATCCTGGCAATCCTTTCTAGGATTCTAAAAGTCTACATGGGTCCCATTTTGTTGAAATTGTTAAATATTCCCATGTGAAGGGCTGTGGCTTTCCTGCTATGTTCCAAGCTCACTTTTGAGTGGTCCACCACATGTTGCTCCGAGAACACAATTCTGAAAGGGAAAGTTGACATCAACTTGTTCCTTGGAGTTTAGACCCTATAGAAGGTTGTTATTAGTCATTATGAAAATTTCTAAAAGCCATTATTTGCATTCTCCTTTTGTATTCAATTATCCATTGGCGTCAGTCATGCTAGCACTATCCAGTACTCAGTATTGGCCTGTACATTTCTGCATGCTTATTGTTGTTGCTTGTATAAGAATATTCTACTCTTATTGTTTTTCTAATAGGCATTCTGCTATTACAGATCATGATCGACAAAATAGTGGAAAAGCCACAGTACTGGGCGATGCTGCACGGGTACTGCGAGATTTGGTTACTCAAGTAGAATCTCTTAGAAAGGAACAATCTGCTCTTCTAACTGAGCGTCAATATGTGAGTTCTCAAAATATGAGTGCTTACGTACTTCTGTTCAAAATTTAAACATATCGTATGTTCCATGGATTATTGTGTTAATTACCTACGGAAACAAATTATAGACCAACTCTGTCCGTTTCTTTAATTAATGAAAATAACACCGTAGGGGCTTCCCCTACGGTAACTTAGTCTTAAAAAAAAAATAGACCAACTCCAAAAGGGTCAATGAAGACCTTTGGAACACAAATATGCCTTACATAATAACTGCATGCTTCGTCACTACAAGGATGAACATCTAGCGTGTGTGTTGCCTCCAAAAAAACATGTACCATCTGCTGTACTTGTAGCAATTGCCTTCATTGCAGTTAACTGAAATAATTTCCATTAACGTGTTTCCTTCCCAACTAGAGTTTGCTACTGCTACAATATTGCTGCTTGCTTGATTTATCAAATGCTCATAGTCGTTTCAGGTTAGTTCATTACCTTTACTGTTTAGCCTAATTTACACTCATCAACAGGTCGGTTCAGAGAAGAACGAGCTGCAAGACGAGAATGCTACACTCAAATCCCAAATAATAGAACTACAGAATGAGCTTTGTGCAAGGATGAGAAACAACAGCCTTAATCCAGCAGCCTTGGGATGTCACATCCAATAGGGAGCAGTAGCGCTAATTTAGCAACTCAACCGACACGACATCATATATGGGGCAATGCTTCTAATTTAAGCGTCCTTCCGATGACGCACCCAACGAGCACACCATCTCCACAGCAGAATCAGCTCCATCAGTCTGTTGGTTCTGGTCAGGTTGCATCACGGCCTCGGGAGCTCCAGCTGTTCCCAGGGATATCAGCATCCATGGACCGAGAATCTTCCCGACATAGAAGCAACTCAGCTACTTCTTCGACCCTTGCTACTTCCTTGCCTGGACAGCTTCGCCTCAGTCTTCCACGGGCATCACAAGAAGAAAGCAGAAGCAGCGGTGCGCCAGGAAATAGAAGATAGTGAAAAACGGGTTAGCCAGTTGACAGTGTTACTTGGTGATAACAGCTCTCCTGTAAATACCAAGAAGTTACTCACCTTACAGGTTCAGACATAACAGTGTATTTGTAGTGTATTCAAATAACATACAATTATGATTGGATACAATTTTTTTGCAGACTAGTAAAATTTGTAATCTAGAACTCGCTAGTCTGCGATATATTTTCGCGGAGGTTCTCAACTGTAAGATGGAACCAGATTACAAAATATTACAGATAGAAATTTCTAGTTTGAAGTGAAAATAAGCAATTTTAAAGTATCTGTCCATAACTGCAGTCCTGCGTATCCCCAATTGTTCTGATTGCTAACTTATTTCATCCTTAAATTGAGTAAATATCTGCAACTTTTCAAACCTTGCGATTATGATAATAACAGTTCAAACTGGAAAACTGCGGTAAAAACGACACCGTGAAAATGCAAATTCTTAGTGTAATAACACCATTCTGAAATCTGTCACACACAGGCAGAAACACTAAGTCCTTGTGTCAAACATTAGAATTGTTCATTCTACCGTCTCCAAAAAAAAAAAAAAAAAAATTTTGTTCCTACAAATGTAATTAAAGTAGTAAACCTGCTGATCTCCCTGCTACACTCTAGAAACACGCGCATGAACTTGACAACACATGCCCTATCCCAAATCCTGCTGCCCGCCCAAATCAGGTTTGCCTCCTGAGCTCCAGCGCAGACCATCAGCTCAGCTCACTCACCATTTCATACGTCTGAGCCCTTGCCCTCTGAACCATCTTTCTTCTCTTCGGAACTCTCATCGCCGACCGCAGTCCAATACCGCTTGACGGCGTAGAGGACCTTCTCCGGGATGTGCGGGCTGTCCTCGTGGTTTGCCATCATCGTCTTCCACCGCATCCCCGTCGCCACCTTCTGCACCTGCAGCAGGACGTCGATGTCGTCCCGGAGGATAACGGTGCCCTCGGGGCGCAAAATCCGGTCCATCTCTAGCATGATGTCCTCCATCTTGCACCTGATCCAGCCATCAGATTGTCAGAAAGGCACATCACTGTTGACAGCATTTTCAAACGGGCACTCATTTCTTCGAGTGATTCACCTGTCCCTGTAGAGGCTGAATACTCCATTGGCATGGATGAGGTCATAGGTCCTTGGGTAAGTAGAGAATGCCTCACACCTGAAGAAGAAGGAGCAGACATCAAGAAACAAGAAACCCACCATTTCTACGATGTTTCAGATTAGGCAGGCAGACAAGGGAAGCTTGCCAGTCATGGTAGATGCCGATGAGGCCCCTCTCGTAGATGACGCCGAGGGTGGAGAGCTCGGCGGCGGTGGGCACGACGTTCATGACCCAAGACTTGGGGGAGAAGATGGCCGCGGCGAAGCCACCCACGCCGGCATTCATGTCCAGGATGTTCCGGTACCGCTCCGTGTCGAGCTTGTAGTTGACTTTCCTGTACGCCTTGACATGCTTCTCCCACTGCCGGTTCTCCTCCTCGTACGACTCCACGGTGAAGCCAGGGACGACGCCGGAACTTATCCGCGGCGGCACGGCCTTCAACCGCGCCGGGAACGGCTGCAGCTGTCCTCCAGCGCCTGGGGCGGACGGTGTGATGCACATCTCCATGTTCTTGTACCTGTACCCAACATTTTTTCAGTGCAATCCTTGCCGTGTGCCGCTAAAAACGACGTGGCATGGTATAAACCGTCCAATCAGGGATCGACGGCAAAGAAGACGATCTTGACTCTCGACTTTTATGAGACTAAGAGTGTGCTGGTAGTGGCATTTCTATTACCAGACGTCGTCGGGATTGGCCTGGTCGCAGGTCCGTACCGCCGGCGGCCTGGCCGGGCACGCGGCCGTGTCTGTCCGCTTCCGCCACACGCCGACCTCGTTCATCTCGGTGAGCTTCTCCCAGCAGAGCATCTCCGCGTACTCTTCGATTCTCTTCTGCTCGCCGGAGAGGTCCTCCTCCGTGCGCTCCCATTTCCGGTAGTTGGCCCTCCAGTTGATCGGCGGGCCGGAGAGCACCCAGTACCCGCCTGGCCGGAGAACCCGGTCCACCTCCATCATGTACATCCCGCCTGCATCGAAACTCGTCAATCTCATGACATTGGCATGCGTGTATCGGTGTCTGGAATCTGGATACACTGGAAGCCGTGCCGTCGAGTGCTGGCTCACCGTTGCCGGACCAGGGGATAAGGCAGCGGGAGCAGTGCGCCATGTCGAAGGAGCTCGTAGGGAAAGGAAGCTTGACGGAGCCGAGGACGCCGATGAAGGCCGGCACGCCGCGCTCCAGCGCGAACTGCACCTGCGCCTCGTGCGAGTCCCGCGGCGCGAAGGACATGGCGATCACGCCACGGGAGTCCAGGTACGCTCCCAGGCTCGCCACCTGCACGCACCACATGGATCGATGTTACTAATGGCAGTAGGCGGGAGAATGGGATGGATGGAGAGTTATTGATGGCTACTTACGCCGCAGCCTGTGTCGAGGACGGTGCGGACGGTGCCGTCGGCGAAAGGGACGACGTTTGCGAGCTGGTCGATGTACTTGTCGGCGCCGTGGGGGAACTGGGTGCCGCCGCCGGGGAATCGGAAGACGGCGCCTTCGTACTGGACCCAGTTCTGGACGGCCTTCTCGACGGTGAGGCTCTTGTACGGCGCGTTGGCGTAGGGCACGTAGTCGCGGCTCTTGGGCCACGGGAACGGCGTCACGTACCCCGGCGGCGCCGGCACGAGGCACCGCAGCCGCTGGCCGTCGGACGGGCAGTGCCGCTCCCGGTACACCATGTTCTTGCGTGGGAACTTCATGGCCCGGTCCTGGTCGTGGCACGGGGTGTGGTCAGCCAGCGCTGCCGCGCACGGCGCGAACGTTGGCGGCGGCTCGCCAAGGCCGGACGTCGTCACGTTGGCGCCGGCGTGGTGCGTCTCGAAGCTGAGCCCGGCCGCGGAGGCGTCGGCGCAGGCCGTCTGCCGGGTCACCGTCAGCGCGATGCGGTCTCCCTTGCCGTAGCCGCTGCGCTGCCAGGCGCCGAGCACGTAGAAGAAGCAGCACAGCAGGACGGCGACCACCATGGCCAGCGGGCTCCGCGCCTTGTACTCCCCCGAGTTGCCCTTGATCGCCATGGTTTTGATCACCGATCGATCAGAACCTACAACACATCAAGGATAAACCAACCAATATGGAACAAGAAATTAACACCCATCAATTAATGATTAATTTGGTAATTACATGCATGTACCTTGATTGGTATGATCAGAGCGAAGTGGATCAATCAACAAGGCGTGATGAATTGGGAAGCTGTTGTTGCATCTGATCGATCTTAGTTGAGGAAGACGCGCGGGAGAAGAGGAGAACAGGTACGTAGCAGATGTGGTTAATGTTCGTTCAGAATGTACAACAAGAAGGGAGGAAGAAGCGGATCTTGGAAGTTTTGGGTAAGGAGAGAGAGAGAGTGAGGGGGAAGACGGCCTAAAACAAGGGAGAAATAGATTTATGGAGCATGCAAATGCAACTTAAGGCAAAGTTATAACTTTTATAGAACAAAATCAAAAGTATTTGGGTAGATTTCGGAAGCTCAAACCAGTTGTAAATTCCACATGTTTAAACCAGGTAATTTGGGGAATTGTTCCAATTTTATCTCGGTATCGGAGTTGCCACTTTTATTTACCATCTATAGCAAAGAAGAAGAACTAGCATACATGGTGAGAAAATATTAGCCACTATAAAACAAATGGAAATGAAGATGTGCTGGTCATAGTGTGGAGTAAGTTAGACTATTGTTCATATAGGGTATCATAGATGAATTCATTTATTACCTTATGGACTCATTTCTATTGATAAATGTTATGTGATGGTAACATGATATATTTAATACTCTGCCATGTCAACAATACTCCTAGTTGGCATTTCATCAGTATACATGTTACTAGCTATGTTATTCCCATTATGGGAGGTCTAAGAAACAAGCGAGCATCAATCAGTTACAAGCGGCGGAAAGATGAATAGGGCCCGAGGGCGTCGCCCGCGTTGGGCCGGACTAGCCAACTGATGTTTTCCACAATCCACACTCACCAAGCTCCAGATCCGGCAATATGTACCCACTTTCTGCTAGAACCCGGGGGTGTGGGGGTGGAGAGCTGAAGGGAGAAGCCCATACCTCACATCTGATTGGGAGAAAGAGCTCCACATCAGAGCCGCCACCCGCCGCCGGCGCACCTCCCGAGAGGTAGAGGCACCGCCAACGACGCCAGCTGCAAGGACACTGTCGCCTGCAAAGGTTGCCACACGCCTAGAAGCCGGAGTCCTTGCCATGAAACCGAGTGATGCATGCCTTGCTCATACCGTCACTGGGTGTCCATCCGAGCAAACCCGGTGACCTCCTCAGGTGGTGGCGACGAAGGGAGGGGGAAATGGAGTGGCGGTGTGATGGGAACCCTAGTTTTTGCCCGAGTCCCCTGATGGGCCTACACGGGGGGCCTTTTTTCAATTGGGGGATCCTTTCCACACCATCACATTCGCCTCGTGTTTGCTGAACTGCCGACAGGAGCAAATACTGATTTGACTACGCAAGCTAAGGCGACATCATCCATTTAGAAAAAATACTCCCTCCGATTTATAAAAAATGTCGCTTATTTTATACTAAGTTATTACAAACTTGTACTAAGTGGGCGACATTTTTTTTAATGGATCTGAGGGAGTAGTAGGAGTAACTCGTGAATTTGACCGAAAATAACCAGAAACGGAAAGAAATTCACGAAATAAACGTTGGCCGAAACTATTTCACGAAATAACCTTTTTGTGTAGCGCCTCGCAATCAGGCGCTATACTATGCGGTGTAGCGCCTCCGCGCGAGGCGCTACACATCCTGCCAGCGTGGCGTCCGTGGGGCCCAATCGTGGTCGTGTAGCGCCTTTGTGTAAGGCGCTATGATGCAGTGGCATAGCGCCTTACCGAAAGGCGCTATGCTGCGCACCGTAAAGCCGCGCGACGGCTCACCCTAGTCACCACTCGCCGCAGACACAACCGCACCCGCTAGGGTTAGGCGCCGCCGCCCCCGCCGCGCTCCCGCCGCCGCCCCCGCCCCCGCCGCGCTCCCCGCCGCCGCCCCCGCCCCCGCCCCCGCCGCGCTCCGCCGCGCTCCCGCCGCCGCGGTCCCGCTGTTCTCCCGCCGCCGCCCCCGCCCCCGCCGCGCTCCCGCCGCCGCCCACGCCGCGCTCCTCGTGGTCCTCCCGGCGGAACTCCTCCGAGTTCGTGGTCATCCGGTCGTGCTCCTCCGATCTCGTGCTCCTCCGCCTCCTCCCCCGACCGGCAGGCCGAGAGGAGCTTCGAGCAGCAGCAGCAGACGCTCTACTTCGCCGACCGGGAGAAGACGGAGGCGGCCATCTGCGAGCTGCAGTAGACGAGGTAAGGTTTCTGCTCAGTTTTGTTTGTTTCATACTGTGATAGATGAATGGATGAATATAGGAAGGATTGCCTAATGAATGCTCTGTCTGTCTACTAGAAATATGTCCAATCTAACTACATTTGAATATGGAAAACAGTAGTATTTTGCATAATAAATTTGACTTGGGTTCTCTTATGTGTGGTGGGAGAGTCGAAAGATGAAACTGTCCAGAATAGAAAAGAAGAAGGTGCAATCATCCAAATTGGCAATAAAGTCACAAACTTAGTCACTACTCACATGTTTAGGTAGGTACTGAATTCTAGCATATGGAATGTTGTTCAGACCATGTTGTTAGTGTGTTCTCCGATATGGTGTCTATAGCATTAGCATTAGCATTAGGATTTGTTACTTTTGCTTAAAATGTGATTGTATATGTTAGAACCATGCTCCGATATTCGGCACATAGTCACATGTTAGGGTTTCCCAAGTGTTTGGAATATTACAACATTTCGGAATATATGACTCACGTAGTATGAATAATATGTAGGATGGTGTGGTTACTAAATAATCACTACGATGTGCAACACCGGGCCTATTTGATGGCGGAGAAGGGAGAGGTAATAAAATTACTTTTACACTTGTATGTATCAATTTTCTATTGTTTGGTAGAAGATTATGTTGTAATTCTTCTATTTGCCTTATTGTTTTGCAGGAGCTTGTACCGTTGAAGATTCGGTCTCATGGGGTGTCGTCGGGTGATATGCCGTACGATGAGCGGTACACTGAGTACATCGAGAGGTTGGGCCTCCTCCCGTTCATCCAGATGGTTAGCCGGTCGACTCCTAATCTTAACCCGCCAGCCATCACGGCTCTTGTCGACCGGTGGAGGCCGGAGACGCACACTTTCCACCTTCGGACCGGCGAGATGACAGTCACCCTACAGGATGTTTCCATGATCTTTGGACTTCCTATCGAGGGGAAGCCTTTGTGCATGAGTACGGATTCTGAAGGGTGGCGCGCGCAGATGGAGGCCCTTATTGTTATGGCTCCTGAGGAGTCCGAAGACAAGAGTAAAGACAGAGTCCCAGCCGGCGCTACTTATGTTTGGATAGTGCAGAACTTCTCGCATTGCCCGGTGGATGCCGATGATGATGTGATACAGGCGTATGCTCGCGTGTACGTGTGGTATGTTATCTCTCGGACTCTTTTTGCCGATAGCGGTGGAATTACCGCACAGTGGATGTGGCTGAATGCGTTGACCACCTTTGACTCCAAATGGAGCTGGGGTTCTGCTGCACTTGCCTACTTGTACCGGCAGGTAATATGTTGTTCGGCTTTAATTTACATTTCCATGTTAAACATGTCTTAATTTAACCTTGTTTGCATTTATGTGCAGTTGGACGATGCTTGTCGTAGATCGGGCAAGTGTGGAATTGGGGGTCCTATGGTCCTCCTATCGATCTGGAGCTGGGAACGATTCCCAGTTGGACGCCCGCGAGAGGTGGGGTACCTTCCTTGGGCCGACTACGGGGATCACCCTCTACGGCGTCCCACTTGGGCATATAGGTGGGACGTAGTATCGGAGGCTCACAGCGACATCAATACCATGTACAAGCAGTACACCAACGAGTTTGATGCGCTTACCCCTGAGCAGGTTAGTATCTTTGTTTACATTTGTCGATCACATGATTTTGATCTTTCTCCAAAGTGATGGTTGTGTACTTCGTTGTCAGGTGGAATGGGAGCCTTACGGAAGTGGTGATGAGTTCGGTCAAATTCTGCATTTCTCGTTGAACCCGAAGTGCTTGGAGGAACAACGGTTGTGGCTGATGCGCTGCCCGTTGATATGTAATTGGGCGGTCGAGTTTCACTTGCCACATCGTGTGATGAGGCAGTTTGGGTTGTTCCAGGCTCACCCGGCTGTGTGGGTAGACACGGACCAGTCCCTTCACGGGTAAGATACTAATTTTTTTTGCTGTTCTCGCCTCAACATGGTGGTACTGATCGTGTGTATCTTTTCTATATGCAGGTTGGACAGAAAAAGACAGAGGAAGGTGAAGAAATGGGACGTATTTCACAAGAAATATGTCATCGACTTCGAGACTTGTGTGGAGAGGGCTAAGGAGAGTGGATGGGGCCGGCAAAGGGCGCACTGTCCAATTGCATTCAACAACTACATTCGATGGTTTCTTGAGAGTACGAGGGTGGAGCTATGCCCGGCGGCTTTTGAGGAGGAGATTTGAAGAGCCCACCGTGTTCGACGAACTTGCCCAGAGGGAGTACAACAGGCTCGTCAGGTCGGGCAACCAAATACCTTTTTCTAACATGCTCAACTTTGTGGTAAGTGTTTGCTTTCCTGTTTTCCTTGTAGCACAAGTACCTCTCTCTTCCTTGCATAACTTGTTAACTTTGTGTCAACCATAGCGCTCGGAGATAAAGGAACAAGCCGGTATAAGTGAGCAATTGTTGAGGACCGCCCCGGCGGGAGAAAAGGGTGAAGGTGCACTTCGAGATTTCGTGAAGGTACGTATCCTAATCTTGTGGACTTCAACATGGCCTATATACACTTACTGATAGTAAGTCTTACAGCGGTCGGCCCGACGGTTACGCCGGTTGGCGAACCTACTCGGTTGTCGTGATCCCGAGTACACAACACCGTCGCAGTCTAGGTCAAACTCGCGTTTTGATCTGGAGGACGATATTGAGGATGAGAATACCTCGACGGCTCATGATGAGGTATGAGATTGAAGGATGCTAAATTCGCTAATGTTATTTTTCAATTAACTGAACCATGCACTTGTTGTTTTCGAAGATTCCGGATGACATGACGCTGGATCAGGCTCGAGACCGGTCCGCTTACTTGATGAGGTCGAAAAGGGCACCTAGACGGGTATTTAGCCCAAGTGACTACGATGGTAAAGGAAAGAACAATGTTGGTGAGGAGGAGCGGCCGCGGAGGTCAGTAGCGGGTCGGAGGATGAGGTTCAACATGGATAATGAGGAAGAAGAGTCTGGAGATGAGGTAGAGGAGGAGGAAGAAGAACCGCAGCCAGTACGGAGGAAGAAGATTCCAGTAAGTAGAGGAGGTGGACGCGCAAAGGCCCGGGGACGGAAGTAGGAGATGCCATGTTGTTTCGTATCGGAGTTGTAATATTATCGCACTTCTCTGTCGTGTCGAACTTGTCGTGTCGAACTTGCCATTTCTATTTCACGGCATGGATGTGTTGTCGTTTGTGAACTAGTGAATCTGTGTTTTATGTCTGTGTTTGATTTCTGAAGTTATGAATCTGTGTGTGATTACTAAAGATATGAATCTGTGTTTGATTCCAGTAACTAATTTAACAGTGTAGCGCCTCGGCCCAAGGCGCTATACATGTGTAGCGCCCCAGGCTAAGGCGCTATGCTGTGCAAATGAGGTGCTCCAGAGAGCTCCCGAGAGCTGTCCCAGCGAGGCATCGTCGAAAACGGCTAAGTCATGGTGCAGCGCCTCGATCCAAGGCGCTATACATGGGTAGCGCCCCAGGCTAAGGCGCTATGCTGTGCAAAATGAGGTGCTCCAGAGAGCTCCCGAGAGCTGTCCCAGCGAGGCATCGTCGAAAACGGCTAAGTCATGGTGCAGCGCCTCGATCCAAGGCGCTATACTATCACTTAGTCGTTTTCGGCGATGCCTCGCTGGGACAGCTCTCGGGAGCTCGCTGGAGCACCTCATTTTGCACAGCATAGCGCCTTAGCCTGGGGCGCTACACATGTATAACGCCTTGGGCCGAGGCGCTATGCTGTGCAGATTATTTGCTCGCAGAGAGCTTTCTCAGCAAGGAAACCTCAGCTATAAGTTTCACCACACATGAATAGTTAGACAGAAATGAAGTTCGACAGAATCACAGAAATAAGGTTCACAAAAGTAGGTTCAATGGACAACTAGGTTCACAACATTGAGTACTACAAGGTTTAGTCGAGAACAAGGTTCGACAAAGGTGAATAAGATGATGAGCACCACATAGGTCTACTGCGTCGAGGCCGGTCCCTTTCCCTTGTCCTTCCTCTTGGAAGTGAACTCCTCCTCCTCGGCCGCTTCTCTTGCGAGACGAGCCTCATGAAGCACCCTCTCCTGAAATATCTTTGCTTCCCTCTCCTTCTTTGCCCTCACCATTTCCCAATTCTTGGTCCATGATGCTTCAAAATCCCTTTGACGTTTCTCGGTTGCTTCTTTGATCTTTCTCTCCTGACGGCGTTGATACGCGTAGTACTCCTTGCTCAGTTGTTCTTTCTCCTCTCTCTTCTTTTCTTCCTCCTCTTTCTTCTTTCTCTCCCGTTCGGCCGCATCTTGCTCTTTCACCTTCCTCAAACCCACCTCCAACCAACCCGGCCTCTCACCTTCCTCGTCCGAGTCCACCCAATTGATTGTTGCCTTGTTCGGTTGAGACGCCGCCATACCTAAAAAAATTTGGAAACAATTTATTAGTAAGTAACATGTGATGCATAAATAACAATAAACATTTATTAGTAAAACTAAAATGGAGATACATACGGAAAGGGTCCACTAAGGTATCCTATCATACTCTCCGTTCTACCACCACCGCGGCCTCTACCACCACCAACACGGCCTCTTGTGAGCCCAAGTCTTCTCCCTCTTTGTTGTCTAGGAGTTTGTTGGCTCACTCTTTGTTGGCTTCTTCTTTGTTGCGTAGGAGCTTGTTGGCTATTATGAACTTGGTGGCTAGGACCATATTGTTGGTTGGGACCATTTTGTTGGCTAGCACCAACTCCTTGGCTAGGACCACTATGTTGGCTAGCACCAACTCCTTGGCTAGGACCACTATGTTGGCTAGCACCACCACGTTGACTTGGTTGGCTTGAGCTTGGTTCACTACCCTTTGCTCTCTTCCTTTGGGTGCATTTTCTTGTGTTGTGCCCGATAGAGTTGCACTTGCCACAACGGGCTCGTTCAGGAGGTTCTTGGAAATGCTCGTTGCGACATTCTCGCCCACCACGACCCCAACCGTCCATGTCGCCTCTAAAACGCTTTGTCTTGCGTCTTCCCCGTTTGATCACCTTCCAATCCTCATGGGGCCAAAGTTGAATTCCATGATACTCCGGCCATTGTGATTGGTCAAAATATGGGTGAAATCTAGGTGCCCATGTCCTCTTGGTAGTCAAGATAGAGAACTCGGACTCTCTCACGGTGAGCGGGTGATTGACATCGACATGTCGAGTACGAGCTGCCGTTAGCAAGTGTGAGCATGCGAGATGGAGCAACATTGGTCTCCCGCACGTGCAATCACAATTCTTGAGCGAGACCTTAAACGCCCGTCCTCCATGTTGGACACCATCGGCCGTGGTTCCTCCGGGCTCGTTCACTTGGTAAATCATCTCCTCATTATCATAAATTGTGGCAACTTGCGAGTCCGCCTTCCTTGATTCGAACTCGACGAACTCATCAACCTTAGGCGGATATTTCAACTTCTCCATGTGCTTATCCGTTTCAAGTGAGTAGTTCAAAAAGTACTCATTCAACTTGGTGAACGTGTATTGAACTATTGCGGTCACGGGCAATGCACGCACACCCTTGAGCACGTTGTTGAAGCACTCCGCCATGTTGCTTGTCATTTGACCGTACCTCTGGTGTCGGGGATATGAACCCCGGATACCCCTAAGGGGACCATTCCTTCAAGAGCTGCAAGGGCCGGCTACAGCGTGCCGCCTGAAGCCCGCCGGATGAAACAAGCCGCTTAGCCTACCCGGAGGCGGACGGCCGGCTAGAGCAGCCGGCCTCTACCAACCGACCAGTCCGTACTGGTAGGCCCAGATCGTCCAGCTCCTGTCGGACGTTACGGCTACAGTGTAATGATGATATAGCTCCAAGCCGGCTCCAGAGTAGTGATGTCATAGGGGCAACTATGTAATCTCCTTGTAACCCGAAACCCTAGACGCTGCCTATATAAGGCATGCATGGGCCTCCTGCGCGAGGCACGTAAGAAGCAAGCACGTTAGACAGACACACACAAGCACGGATACGTAGATCATCGTCTACCTCTAGCCGGCTGGACACTTCTAGCCGGCACCACCGCCATACAGCTCCAGGAGCAATCTTGTAGCTCGATCTGTGATCAATCAATAGAAACAAGAAGAGCAGGACGTAGGAGTGTTACCTCCACAAGGAGGGCCCCGAACCTGGGTAATTGACGTGTGTTTGCATGTTGGTTGCCCAATCCCGCGCGAGCATCCGATCGTCGCCTGCCCCATACTCTTTTCCATCCTTGATGGATATGCCGTGCTACCCACCACGACATTTGGCGCCCAAGTTCTGCGGCAGGACCGGCATCCGGCTCGACGTGGCCTCCGTCGCACACCCGCAATCGAACGGGCAAGTCGAACGAGCAAACGGCCTCATTCTAGCCGGCATCAAACCTCGCCTGCTCGAACCGCTCGAGCGGGCAGCCGGCGCGTGGGAAGAAGAGCTGCCTTCCGTTCTCTGGAGCCTAAGGACGACGCCGAATCGCTCAACCGGCTTCACCCCCTTCTTCCTCGTCCATGGGGCGGAAGCCGTCATGCCAACAGACATCGAGCACGACGCACCCCGGATCGTGCTGTACACGGAAGCGCAAGCTAAGCAAGCCTACGAAGACGGAATGGACCTGCTCGAGGAAGCACGCCAGCTTGCCGAATCAAGATCGGCAATGTACCAGCAACAGCTACGCAACTACCACAGTCGGCGCATCAAGAATGTCCGCTTTCGTGAAGGCGACCTCGTGCTCCGACTCATCCAAGACACCAAAAACATGCACAAGTTGTCATCACCGTGGGAAGGACCATTCATCGTCAGCAAAGCGCTCATCAATGATGCCTACTACCTCATCGACGCCCGCGAGCACAAGAAGGACACGATGGACAAGGAAGGCGATGAAACGGAAAGGCCATGGAACGCGGCACTCTTGCGTCGATTCTACACTTGAGAAACTACAATGTATGTATCACCTATGCTATCAATAAAAGAAACGAGAATGATGAACACATGAGCAGTTTTTGCAACTTTTTCTGCATTTTCTATCCGGCTTTTCCGGCAGCCGGCAAGATTGCCTTTAGCGGCCGTGTAGCGTGGCTAACCCCTAAACGGCTAACTCTTCGAATCCGGTTAAGGCCGGCAAGAGAACAAGCTGGAGGGGGCCAGTAACGTGAAAAACGCGTAAAGGGAAGTATTGCCGGCTGAAATAATGTTCTTCTGCAAACTCGGCCAAGCCGGCAGTCGGCAACCGCTTCTCCGAATACGGATGATTAACTACACAAAGCTAAACGGCTAACTCTTCGGATCCGGTTAAGGCCGGCAAGAGAATAAGCTGGAGGCGGAGTGTATGCGAAAGACGTAAGAAGTAGAAGTTGTTACCGGCTGAGAAAACTCTGGCCTAACAAACCGAATCCTAGCGTTGAAGTAGTGTGCATGATCCCGCTAGATGGTGAAGTGCACACGAACGGCGACGGGAAAGGCTACAGGCGAGTGTAAAGTTGAGTTAAGCACAGTAAAAGTATATTTCATGATCATAACAGCAAACTAATCGCTTCGACATCTCCTTTCACACGCGGAAACGCCGCCAACCGGCTTCGAAAGCCCAAGCCGGACACAGGCACGACAAACAGGAAATGGAAATTGCACACAAGCAAAAGTACAGGAACAGAAGCATTGGAATTAAACAAGGTCTTACAGATGGAAGCTGGATAATAAAACAAAAGAGGGAGGTCCACAGGCGGACCTACCCCGCGCAACTACAAGGCGGAGCCGGCAGAGCTCCCTAAGCGGCAGCCTTCGCCTTCCCGGATCCGCCGATCCTCTTGCCGGCCCAATGCTTGATGCAGAGGGTGCCGTCGAACACCTTCACGAAGAAGACGCCCTTGTCACGTCGGAGGCGGAAGCAGAGGATGAAGCCGGCTTCGAGCTCGTAGAAGTCGGCGAACTCGTCCCAGCCCCTGACGAACTCCACCCGGTTGACGACAGCATTGCCAACCACTTGGGAGGTGAACCGGACGGTTACATCCCACGGACCCTGGGAGGCACCCTCACGGAAGAGCTTGAATTTGAAGTGACCAGCGCCTGGCAGCGCGTCGGCGAGGGCGTCGGGAAGCCTCTGCACTGGCCCAGTTACTGGCGAGTGCAGGATCAGCAGGAACTCCCCGATGGGGAACACACCCCAGGCCGGGCGCCGCGGGTTCTCCAGCGAGTCGGAAGAAGCGGAAGACAGCTCTGTGCTCTCTTCCTCGACGTCGGCGACGGCGGACGGAGCGTATTTCGGAATCGGGTCGAAGCCCGGAGGTGGAAGAACTGGGGCGGCTTCCTCCTCGCTCGACGTGCCGTCAAGAACGAGGAGCTGCTGGCCACGACCGGCGACGATGCTGATGTCGCCACCGGCGGCACCCGCACTCCTCACACCAGCACGGCCGCTACCCTTGACGCGGCCAGCAATGCTTCCGGTGGCAGCGGAGGCGACCGCTCTCCCTCGCCCTCGGCCGCCACTCTTGGGGGGACGACCGCGAGGACGCTTCGCCGGAGGCGCAGCGGGGGTCTCCTCGGCAACAGCGTCCATGGGCTCAGATTTCACCATGGCAGCGAAGCAAGGAAATGAGAAGAGGAATGCGAGAAGGAAGCAAAGAGGCGCGAATGAAGGAGGAGGAAGAAAACGGTCAAGATTTATAGCACAAACAAGGGGCAACGTGGGAGACCCAACCGTCGCCCACGATCCCACGATCTACACGTGGCGACGAAACAGTTGACGGGACCCTTCAGTAACTGCAACCGGGTCCACGCGCGGAAGCCAAGGAGACAAGCCCAAGCCGGCAAAACATACCCGGGGGCTGCGCACCCGCCAAGGCGGCTCCGCAGACCCGGACGAACATAAAAACACCCCGAGTCATGGACTCGGGGGCTGCGAAGCCGCAAGCCGGCAAAACATACCCGGGGGCTGCGCACCCGCCAAGGCGGCTCCGCAGACCCGGACGAATATAAAAAACACCCCGAGTCATGGACTCGGGGGCTGCGAAGCCGCAAGCCGGCAAAACATACCCGGGGGCTGCGCACCCGCCAAGGCGGCTCCGCAGACCCGGACGAATATAAAAATCACCCCGAGTCATGGACTCGGGGGCTGCGAAGCCGCAAGCCGGCAAAACATACCCGGGGGCTGCGCACCCGCCAAGGCGGCTGCCCAGACCCGGACGAACATATAAAAACACCCCGAGTCATGGACTCGGGGGCTGCGAAGCCGTTAGCCGGCAAAAGATTCCCGGGGCTGCGCAGCCGGCAAGCCGGCTCCGCAGACCCGGACGTATATCTAAATCACCCCAAGTCATGGACTCGGGGGCTGCACGATATAACGACGACAGAAGATAAGCGATAAACAGGAAATATGGAATTTCGACCCGGATTGATGCTCAAACCGGCCCAAAATTCGGGGGCTAGGGATGGTGATAATCATCACCAAAAACAAACACGAACTATAGCACAAAGGCCCAGCAGTAGCAGAGGAAAGCGACACTCACAACAACAAACTATGGCAGGAAGCAGAATAGCAAATTTTTACATAATGACCTTCAAAGGTGTCCAAGACAACAAAATGGTTAATGTGGCAGGACAGCTGACGGCACAGAATAACAATTACACCCGGCATCCCGGGGAGGCAAGCGAATCAGATGGTGGCGGCGTCAGTAGCGGCAGCGTCGCCGGCTTCAGCATCTTCAGTCGGCTTCGGCGTCGAAGATGGCTCGGCTGGTACCAGCGTCGTCAATTCAACCGCCTCGGCAATCCGCTTGGAAGCCTCGGCAATTTCTGGACGCAAGCTCGCAAGGGACGTCCCGTCGCGGAAGCCATCCATCAGCCTGCTCGGCTGCAGGCCAGGGTACCACGACTTCACCACGGCTAGGGCCATGTCGGTACCTCCACGCGCCGCCATCTCCACTTGATCGTTGATGCCGACAGGCGCTCCTTCGAGCCGGGCACATAGGTCGTGGAGAGCAGCCGGCAAGGGAGTGTCCGGCCACAGATTCTCAAGCACGCCTTCTGCCGCCTCCTTCAGCCGCCTGAATTCCTGGCCGAATCGCAGGAGACGGGAGGCGGTAGTCGGAGCAGACCTGGCAGCGGCACCAGAGGACTCCGGTCGAGAGCGAGCCGAGGCAGCATCTTGTTCAAGTTGCGCATCCACCTCGGGATAGAGGCCTGCAGTTCAAACCAGTAAAGCCGGGTAGAAGACCTAAAGCAAAAACCAAGGAGAAAGGAGACCTCACTCACCGAGGATCAGCTCGTTTACGTCTTCAACCTCCTTGACCAAGCCGCTTACCAGCTGTTCATGCTCAAGTTCGCGAGCCTTGGCCTCCCGGACGATCTGGTCGGTATTCTCGACGGAAACCTTCAGTTGATCCTTCAGCTTGGCCGCGTCACCGCGAAGAGATTCGACCTCGCCTTGCCTCCGACGCTCGGCCTCCCGCAGCTTTGCCGCCTCCTCGTCCAGCCGGACGACCTCGAGGCGGCGCTCTTCTAATGCCTTCTCCGCCGCTTGGAGATCGGCCTTGGACGAGGCCAAGGCGGCATCCTTCTCCTTCAGTTGCTTCTCCAAGCCGGCGCGGGAGGTGGAGTCACCTGTGGAGATCAAGTCACCGTCAAGCCGAGACATGCAAGACAAAGTGCGGAAAGGAAAAAGGGAGCCAAACCTTTGGCCGCCTCAAGCTCCCGCTTGAGCAATGTCGCCTCCTTATTCGCCGCGGCAAGGCCTTGCTCCATGGAGGAGCAGAGCAACGTCACATTGGCCAAGTTATCCCTGGCCACCCGCTCCGCCAGTTCGGCGAGGGGGAACTTTCCCGACGCGTCGGGCCGAGCCGGTACCGGTCCGGAGTACGTCGGAGAAGATACCAAAGTCGATTGGCGAGGGCCGGGGAGCAAGGCCGTCGCTTCCGCGATGGCTTTGTCCTTGGCTGTCACGGCCACCGTCAACGAAGGAGTGGGGAAGGCGGTATACCCAGCCCCGACGCCGGGCTGGGAACCACCTGGAAAGCGCCCACTGGCGTCTCGGCGTCTCCACCTGAAGCCGGAGGATTGAAGTCCACTACAAGGGGGGACGCCTCCTCCAGCACTCGGCTGGCCGCCTCCGTCGTCTTCGCCTCTGAAGGCGGATCAGCCGCCTCCGCCAGCACTCGGCTGGCCGCCTCCGTCGACTTCGCCCCCGAAGGCGGATCAGCCGCCTGCGACGCGGAGACCTCGGTGACAGGCACCGATGCCGACTCCTTTACCGCGACAATTGCCGTCTCCGCTATGGGGAGCGGTGCCCTACGAAACAAGGAAGGCGTCACCATCAAGTGCAAGTTGCGAAGATTCCCACCAAGAGACAAAGACTTACCCGACGCACGAGCCCAGCACCTTGGCCGCCCTCCTCTTCGTCCGCTTGGGCGGAGGGGGAGGCACAGCGTCGGACGGGCGCTTCACGCCTCCGGAAGGCGCATCGCCGCCTTTCGCCGGGACGACAGGGCCCTCAACCGGCCGCTCCGTGCGAGCCGGCACCACCTTGGCCCCGGCAGAGGCCTTTGCGGAATCGCCGGCTTCCGTGCCCGCTGCCGCCTTCTCCTCGGCCGCCTTGGCAGCCGCTGTTGCCTTGCAGCCGCCTGGGCATCCATTGATGCCCGGATCGAGTCCGCCTGCGCCAGCTCCGCGTAAATAGCCTTCTCCATATCCTCAATACCCGAGTCAAAGCCAAGAACAAAAGGAGGGGAAAGATTAACCACCTGGACGCGGGTCTTGCCGGCGGCGGGTTCGGTCCTCTCACGGCGCCGCCTTCGTCCTCTCCTCGTCCTCCCTCGAGGCCAACAACTGCTCCACAGTAAAATCAGCATCAGATGCTCCTAAGGCTAAGACTGCCTGCGCCGACTGAGCGTAAAACTCCTTCTCCAAGTCATCCGGATTCGAATCGTAAATGAAATCACCACCCAAAGCAAGACCAATCACCTCATTGTTGGCCCCATCAGTCTGGGCCTCCTCCTCCGTCATCTCGGCGTCAACCTCCGCCTGGACTTCGGCCATGATCTCGTCCGCCTCGGCCCCGGTCTCAGGCGTCTTCGCCCTCAGCCTCCCGGCTGGCGACAGGCCGCCTGTAGTAGGCGGGAAGACGACGAAGCCCGCTTTTTGGCGGGATGCACGCCTCGCTTCCCGAAGGCGCCCTTCCGCTTGGGCGGCGCATTTGCATCGACATCGGCGGCGACTTCGACCGCCTCTCCTTCACGGTCCGCCGGTGGAGGACCACCTTCTTCCGCGCCGCCGCCTCCAACTCCTTGGTCCGGCGGGTGGATATCGCCGGCTTGGAGGCTGGCACGGAGGAAGAACCCTCTGAGTCCGGTTCAGAGCTGGTGGAGAGGTCCGACTACCACACGCCCAACATTGTCAGCCTGCCCGGCGACCCCGGGCCCAGAAGACTTACCACGGGACGACGAAACCGGAGGCGGATCGTCATGCTCGAGGTCCTCGTCCCTGTAGGCGGCCGAGTCGGAGTCGCGCCGCAGCAGGGGCGGGCTCGTGCGGTCCGGGTGGCGTCATCATCGCCCCCATCATCGCCGCCGGCATCGGCACCTCACCGGACGACTCGGNCGACCCCGGGCCCAGAAGACTTACCACGGGAGACGAAACCGGAGGCGGATCGTCATGCTCGAGATCTTCGTCCCTGTAGGCGGCCGAGTCGGAGTCGGCGCCTGCGGCCGAGACCGGGCTCGTTGCAGTCCGGGTGGCGTCGTCGTCGCCCCCGTCATCACCGCCGCATCGGCACCCCTTCCAGACGACTCGGTGGTGTCGCCATGGGTTCCTGTGGCGACGCGGGCATCGCCGCCAGATCCGCCTCCAGCAGCGATGTCCGCGTCACCACCCGCCGCCTGCTCCTCGGCGGCGCTGTCCTCCTCCAGCATGGCCGTCTGCGACTCAGAAAGGGGACCCTGGACGTCAGGCTCGAAGACTACTTCAAAATCTTCCACCATCTGGACCTCACAAAGCTACCCGGCAAGCCGGCTAGATCAGGCGGCAGCCGGAAAGGAGAATCGGAAGCAAACTGAGAAGGGAAGAAGCTAACCTGAGGAGCGCGATCCGAGCGGTCGAGGGGATCGAGCCCGAGGCTCCAATTTTCCTCAAACTTGTCGGTGATAAGACGGGAAACCCACTCGACTAATCCCTTCTCCGCCGGGATGTTCATGGAAGCACAAGTGGGGTCCGGATGCCGGAGTAGAAGCACATCTTGTGCGAGCGCTCCTGCAGCGGGAACATCCGCCTTATTGCCCAGGCCAGGGTCAGGTCCCTGGATGTCAAGCCGTCCGACACCAATTTCGCCAGGCGGGTGAACACGGTGGTCTGCAGATCCTCGCCGACTACCGGCTTCCGGCTCCAGGACCTGTCCGCCGGACGCGTATCGGCGAAGGCGGGGAGTTTGATCCGGTCGACCTCAGTGGCGTTCTTGACATAGAAGTATGTGTTCTGCCACTTCTTGATGGACTCGGGCAGATGGATCTTGGGGAACGGCGTGTTCTTCGGGCTGATGGAGACGCTGCCGCAGTCCCGCGGCAGCCCCGCGGTCACCTGAGACCGCAAGAAGAAGAACATGCCGAAGAGCTCCATACTGGGCCACATGCCCAAGTAAGCTTCGCAGAGCGTGACGAAGCAAGACAACTGCGTGATGCAGTTAGCCCCCAAATGGTGAGGCTGCAGCCCATAGAAATTCAGAAACTCGTTGAAGAACGAGCTGACGGGGAGCCCCAATCCCCGCTCCACGTGCGTGTAGAACATGACAGATTCACCCGGTTTGGGCTGCGGCGAGATCTCTCCAGGGGGAGGGGCGCGCGCCTCCACATCGCCGCTCTTCCCCATGGACCCATTCCGGTGAATCGTCATGAGGAACTTATCGTCGATGATGGAACCCATCCAGGCACCAGTGCTCGCCATTGAAGTTCGGTTGCCCGTGGTGGAAGAAACGGAAGCAGGAGCAGCGAGACGGAGAAATCGGCAAGGAGCAGGAAGGCAAGAGCAGGCGAAGAAGACGAAGCGGGAGAAAGGAGCGGGAGTGCCGAGCCTCCCCCCTCTTTTCCCCTTTAAAAGCGGGGCAGACGGGACCGCTCCGCTTCGCGCGCCACGTGGGGCGCGGGCAGGCCGTGCCGTCCGCAAACAATCCCACTATCAAGCAGCAGCCACAGAAGATCCAGTCTGTCGAAGACCGACGCGACGTGCCCCTGACATCGGGCAGAGTGCAACCGTCACGACCGGGCGGCGAAACGTGGCTGACGCGTGCCACGACCCGCGACTCCCAAGACATCCAGACTACCGGAGACCGGCTACCCCAAGCCGGACGGTCCGCCTCCGGCCATTGACACCTTATCCGGCGAACTTCAAGCCGGACAACTTCAACTACAACGACAAACAGAACATTGAAGCTCGAGAAGTCTACCCGGCAAGCCGGCAAGACTCCACGATCTCGGGGGCTAGTGTCGGGGATATGAACCCCGGATATCCCTAAGAGGACCATTCCTTCAAGAACTGCAAGGGCCGGCTACAGCATGCCGCCTGAAGCCCGCCGGATGAAGCAGGCCGCTTAGCCTACCCGGAGGCGGACGGCCGGCTAGAGCAGCCGGCCTCTACCAGCCGACCAGTCCGTACTGGTGGGCCCGGATCGTCCAGCCCCTGTCGGACGTTACGGCTACAGTATAATGATGAGATAGTACCAGCCGGCTCCAGAGTAGTGATGTCATAGGGGCAATCATGTAATATCCTTGTAACCTAGAAACCCTAACCTAAACCCTAGATGCTGCCTATATAAGGCGTGCATGGGCCTCCTGCGCGAGGCACGTTACACCGAGACACAGGAACAGACCCTCGTAGATCATCGTCTACCTCTAGCCGGCTGGACACTTCTAGCCGGCACTACCGCCATACAGCTCCAGGAGCAATCTTGTAGCCCGAACTGTGATCAGTCAATAGAAACAAGAAGAGCAGGACGTAGGGGTGTTACCTCCACCAGGAGGGCCCCGAACCTGGGTAATTGACGTGTGTTTGCATGTTGGTTGCCCAATCCCGCGCGAGCATCCGATCGTCGCCTGCCCCACACTCTTTTCCATCTTCGATGGATATGCCGTGCTACCCACCACGACAGACGGCGATGTTGTTGATGGTGGGGGTGCAAACCAGCGGGATGGTGCCAACAGCTGAGGTGGACTTGGGGTGGTCGCCGGAGTCGAAAGTGATGGGGTACTGGGACCACTTGAGGGGCCTGGAGGCCTCAACCCCGGGAAGCGCTGCCGCGACCTCGCGAGCGAGTTGCTTGAAGTGACGGTTGGAACTGGGGGCCTGGGCCCCGCCGAGGATGCAAGCAGCGCCGCGAGGCACCTGGTAGCCCTCAGGAGTCTCGGCAGGGAGGTTATCGTTCGCCGGTTCAGCGGCGTTGGCCTGGGGGTTCTGCTGGTAGTTGTTGTCGTAGTTGTTGTTCCAGCGCCGCCCCCCGCGGCCGCCGCGGCCGCCGCCGCGGCCACCGCGGCCTCCATTTGCCTCGCGAGCCTCGCGAGCCTCGCGAAGCCTCTTGATGTCGAAGCAGTCCTCGGTGGCGTGGGAGTGCCTGTTGTGGTAGATGCAGAAAGGGCGGTCATCCTTCTTCTCGGTGCCCGCGGCTGGAGTGGCAGCGCGAGGCTGCTTGGCGTCGGGTTCGGCCGCGAGGACCGCGGTCGTCTTGCGCTTCTCGGAGGATTTCTTCTTCTTCTTGGAGCTCTCAGTGGGGTCCTCAGGCTCGTTCTTGACGAACAGGCGGCCCTCTTCAGCCTTGGCGCACTTGTCCGCCAAGTCAAAGAGCTTGACGACGGTGGTGATGTTGTCGTGGATGCCAAGCTTCTCGAGCATCCGCACGTCCGTGACTCCAGAATGGAAAGCCGAGATGACCTGTGCGTCTGTGGCGTTGGGAATCTTGTTCCGCACCTGGCTGAAGCGCTGGATGTACTTGCGGAGGGTTTCGCCAGGCTTCTGGCGCACGCCGCGGAGATCGTTGTACGTGAGGCCGCGCTCGTACGTGCCCTTGAAGTTGGCGATGAAGCACTTGCAGAGGTCCTCCCAGGAGCCGATGGACTCGGCGGGGAGGTTGGTGAGCCATGAGGACGCAGAGTCCTTGAGAGCCATGGGGAACCAGTTCGCCATGACCTTGTCGTCGCCCCCGGCGGCCTGGATGGCCAGGGTGTAGAGCTGCAGGAACTCCAACGGGTTGTTCTTGCCGTCGTAGCGTGGAGGGAGGTCCGGCCTGAACTTGGTCGGCCAGACGACGCGGCGAAGGCTGCGGGTGAACGCAACCGTGGTGCCATAGGTGACCACGCCGTCGGCAAGAGTGGCGCGGAGGTGACGCCCGGCGGCGGCGACTTCCTGGACGGCGCGGTTGTGGCGTTGTTGGCCGCGCTCGATGTTTACGCGGGCGTCCTCGGGGGCTCGCTGCACGATTTGGCAGTCGTGCGGCGACGAGGCGTGTGAAGCAGCGCGGTTGTCGCGGGGAGGAGCCCCCGCCGGAGCAGGTTGCGGTGGAGCTGGGGCGGGCGCGGGTTGGCGAGGTGGTGCAGGAGGAGCGCCTGGCGCTGCGTCTCCCGCACGACCAGAGGGGACCAGCGAGCGAGATGGCGCGGGAGCGGCGACGCGGGCGGCGCCGATGAGCTCGGAGAGGCGATGAAGCCAGGCTTCGTGAGCCTCCGGGTTGGGACGGTACCGCAGCAGCTCCTGCGCCATGAGGAGCGCAGTTGCCGGGCTGGGCGCAGGGCGGCCCAGCGAAGAGGCAGCACCGTCGCGCGACGGGTGAAGGGAGGAGGCTTCCTCTTCGCCGAGGTCGTCCTCGGTGTGGACGTCGTCGTCGTCCGCTGGGTGCTCGACGCGGGGCTCGGGGTCGACGTGGCGCTCCGGAGCAGTGCTTCCACGAGGACGGCCGCGCGGCCTGCCGGCGGGAGGAGCAGTGGCAGCGCTGGCCGTCCGGCGAGCGAGACGCTCAGCGCGAGAGCCAGCCATGGTGGTGTCGAGGTTGAAGACGCGCCTCAGCCCCCTACCTGGCGCGCCAAATGTCGGAGAATAGGCCCAGGAACCGGGCGTATCTCACGAGGTAAGAATCGAGCAAGGGGCTGAACACGGAGTCAAACAATCCTCAACGTTCCACGGCGACGGTGCTCGTCTGGCTCGTTGGAGGAGAACACTGCAGAGAGGAACGCGCGGTATTACCCAGGTTCAGGGCCCTCTTGTGGAGGTAAAACCCCTACGTCCTGCTTGGCTGTATTGCTTGTAGAGGTTTTTGGTACAGGGTGAGCTTGTGGAGCTCGAGATGGCTGCCAATGGCTAAAACCCTAGATCTGCCCTAGCCAAAGGAAGATTGAACCCTTGGCACGGGAGTGCCCTCCCTCCTTTTATAGTCGTCTTGGTCCTCTTCCGCCCAAACATTTGGGCGGGAAGGGTTGCCACATCCCGACGAAGGAGGAGGCACGGTGGACCATAAAGGTGAAGTCCACCATAAAGGTAGAGCCCATGGACGCGGTCCACGGCAGGGGAGCAGCGTCACCAAAGCTGAAAAGAGGCACCGTCCAGCCAGGACGGTGGGCTGGCGCAGCTGGCGTGGAACGGGTCCCGCGGTGACGTCGCTGTTGGAGCGTAGCTGCAGGCGGTCTCCTTATCACCAAAGTGGCAAGCCTTGTTGTCCGCTTTGCTGGGCGCTGCTTTGTTGACCCCTTTATTCATCAGAACGGCAACTGGGGCGCTGGCGTCATCACGCTTTGGCGCGCCAGTGACTCTGCGGGAAGCGCAGAGCCCATGTGCGCTCTGCCGCGGAGGCAGAGCTGGCTTCGAAAGGAAGGAAGCCTCCCGAGGCAAAAAGCCTCGGCAAGCTTCAAGGCTTAGTCCTTAGCCAAATCCTGGTGGCGCCTTGAGGCGCCTTCTTGTAGAGAGATTGCCTGTCGAGACTCGACAGGCTTGGAGAGCCTCTACAGGCCGAAGCCTGGTCCTTAGCGAAAATCAGGCTGAAGAGTCCCTTGGGCCCTGGCGGGCCGGCCCGTGGTACCCTGGTTTCCACTGTGCCGACAGTCTTAAGGAGTACATGGATGACTTTCATGCCTTGTCTCGATATGCTCCTGAGGACATTGACACAGATGTAAAGAGGAAGGCCAAATTTCTCAAGGGTTTAAGTGATGAGCTGAAGATACCTCTGACTGTGGCCTATGCACCAACCTATCAGGCACTACTTGACCAAGCAATCACCCTTGAAGATAGCATGAAGAAAGCTGAAAACAGGAAGAGGAAGATGAATGCAAACAGGCACCACTCTGAACCCTCCTTTAAGAAGCACTTTGTTCATGATGGGAACCATGGTCACAGACATGGAAACCACAATGGGGGCAACTTTCACAAACCCCATTCACACAATCACAATGGAGGATTCAAGGGAAACAATGGAGGACACAAGGGAAATGGACATACTGGACATACACATAACAATGGACAGCATCGCCCAAACCCTGAACCCAAGAAAGATATCAGCCAAGTACTCTGCTTCAAGTGCAACAACAAGGGCCACTATGCCACAGATTGCCCTGAGAGGAAAGTGGACACTCCTACCAAGCCCAATCCTTTCAATAAGGGACATGTGAACCACATCAATGTTGAAGAAGTCCTTGATGAACCTGATGCTGTGATCGGTACGTTCCTAATCAACTCTTGCCCAGCCTTGATTTTATTTGATACCGGAGCATCTCATTCATTCATTTCAAGAGAATTTGTAAACAAGCATGGGCTAGTTGAGGAAACCATAGGAAAACCTATAAGGGTAAGTTCTCCGGGTGGAGAGATATTAGCTAACTCCGGGTGTAGACAGTTGAAGTTGAGTATTGGAAAACATCAGTTTCCAGCAGACTTAATCATCCTAGAGACCCAAGGCCTCGATGTCATTCTAGGGATGGATTGGATGACCCAATTTGAGGGAATCATAGACTGTGTAAACAGAGCAATCATTCTCACTACCCCAGAAAAGAAAAGGATTAAGTTCAAGTCAAAATTTGAAATGAAGAAGGTTAGGCTTAATTCTCTTAAGGGGGTTAGCCTCGGTGATGTGCTCATAGTAAAGGAATACCCAGATGTGTTTCCTGAAGAACTACCGGGGATGCCACCGGATAGAGATGTGGAGTTTCTCATTGAATTGGTACCGGGGACAGGACCCATAGCCAAGAGACCATATCCCATGGCGGTTGATGAATTGAAGGAACTCAAGAAACAGTTAGATGAACATCTGCAGAAAGGATTCATTCGTCCGAGTTCTTCACCATGGGGAGCCCCAATATTATTTGTGGAGAAGAAGGATAGTACGCAGAGATTAGTTACGGATTATCGTTCATTGAACGAAGTAACTATCAAGAACAAGTACCCATTACCCAAGATCAATGATCTATTCGATCAATTGGAAGGTGCATGTGTATTCTCTAAGATCGATCTTCGATCAGGGTATTTCCAAATGAAGGTTAGGGAGATGGACATACCCAAGACTGCATTTACCACTAGGTATGGTCTATATGAGTACACAGTGATGCCTTTTGGTTTGACTAATGCACCAGCATATTTCATGAATATGATGAATAAGGTATTCATGGATTTCCTGGATAAATTTGTTGTTGTCTTCATTGACGACATCTTAATTTATTCCAAGAGTCACAAGGAGCATGAGGAACACCTACACATAGTGTTGCAGAGGTTGAGAGAGCACAAGTTGTATGCCAAATTCAGCAAGTGTGAATTTTGGTTGGAGAAAGTTGGATTCTTAGGACACGTGGTGTCTAAGGAAGGGATCGCAGTAGACCCAGAAAAGGTGTCCGCAGTGACTGAATGGGAACCACCCAAGAACGTGGGAGAAATCCGTAGTTTTCTGGGATTGGCAGGATATTATAGGAGATTTATTGAGAATTTCTCGAAGATTGCCAAACCAATGACGGAGTTATTGAAGAAGGATAAGAAGTTCGAGTGGACTGAAACCTGCGAAACCAGTTTCCAAGATTTGAAGAAGCGATTAGTTTCTGCACCAGTCTTGTGTCTACCAGATATAGAGAAAGATTTCCAAGTATATTGTGACGCATCGCGTCATGGGTTAGGAAGTGTCTTGATGCAAGGAGGGAAAGTAGTTTCTTACGCCTCTAGACAACTCAAGAAGCATGAAGTCAACTATCCCACTCATGATTTAGAGTTAGCTTCAGTAGTTCATGCACTGAAGACTTGGAGACAGTACCTGATGGGAAAAAGGTGTGAGGTATTCACTAATCACAAGAGTCTCAAGTATATTTTCACCCAGAAAGAGCTGAACATGAGACAGCGAAGGTGGCTAGAACTCATAAAAGATTATGAATTGAGTCTGCAGTATCACCCAGGAAAAGCCAACGTAGTAGCCGACGCATTAAGTCGTAAAGTTCATGTTAATGGATTAACGGCAGGAGAATTGCCAGAAGATTTGTGCAATGCATTTAAGGACCTTAGACTGGAAGTTGTACCCAAGGGATTCGTGGCATCATTAGAGGTACAACCCATGCTAATGGATAGGATACGAGAAGCACAGAAGGGAGATAAAGTGATGGAAGAAATCAAGACCAATCTGAGTGAAGGCAAGGCCAAAGGATTCCGGGAGGATGAACAAGGTACGATGTGGTTTGAGAACCGTATTTGTGTGCCGCGGAATGAGGATCTTAGGAAACTAATCCTACAAGAGGCACATGACTCACCTTACTCCATACATCCGGGTAACACCAAGATGTATATGGATGTAAAGGAGAGATTTTGGTGGAATGGTCTGAAAAGAGATATCGCAGAATATATTGCCAAGTGTGACGTGTGTAGTCGGGTGAAGGCAGAACATCAGAAACCCGCGGGACTGCTACAACCATTACCAGTACCAGAATGGAAATGGGAGCAAATAGGAATGGATTTCATCACGGGATTACCCAGAACCAAGTCAGGATATGATTCAATATGGGTGATTGTTGACCGTCTGACAAAAGTGGCTCACTTTATTCCTGTGAAAACCATTTACACGAGTGCAAAGCTCGCAGATATCTATATGAAGAGAATTGTGAGTTTACATGGTGTCCCTAAGAAAATTGTTTCTGATAGAGGTACCCAATTTACCTCACATTTCTGGAAGCAACTGCATGAGTCGTTAGGAACAAGACTAGAGTTCAGTACAGCTTTTCATCCACAGACTGATGGACAGACTGAGAGAGTCAACCAGATTCTGGAGGACATGCTTAGGGCATGTGCACTGGATTATAAATCTAGTTGGGATGATAACTTGCCATATGCAGAATTCTCATACAATAATAGCTACCAAGCCAGTATAGAGATGGCACCTTTTGAGGCATTGTATGGAAGAAAGTGCACTACACCATTACTGTGGAGCGGTGTAGGTGAGCGTAGCTTATTTGGTCCTGACATAATTCAAGAGGCTGAAGAGAAGGTCAGATTGATAAAGGACAGGTTAAAAATAGCACAGTCAAGGCAGAAGAGTTATGCAGATTCCAAGCGTAGGGAAATCACCTATGAGGTAGGTGACAGAGCATACCTTAGAGTCTCACCCCTTCGTGGAGTGAAGAGGTTTGGAATCAAAGGAAAACTATCACCAAGGTTTATTGGACCATATAAAGTGTTGTCACGTAAAGGAGAAGTGGCTTATGAGTTGGAACTACCGGAAGCACTTGCCGCAGTTCACAATGTTTTCCATGTTAGTCAGCTGAAGAAGTGTCACCCTGAAATGGCAGAAACTCCGCTGAGGGATACAGTGCCACTAGAAGAAGTTCAGCTAGAAAGTGATCTCACCTACGAGGAGAAACCCATAAAAATCCTGGAGACAGCAGAGAGAATTACCAGAACCAAGACTATCAAGTTTTGCAAAGTACAATGGAACCACCATTCAGAAGAAGAGGCAACTTGGGAAAGAGAAGATGACCTCAAAGAAGAACACCCTTACCTATTTGCTAGCCAATCCGAATCTCGAGGGCGAGATTCATCTTAAGGGGGTTAGGTTTGTAACATCCCAATTTTCACAAAAATTTAAAACTTTTCATGTGCATCATGCATCATGTCATAGCATCATTGTTTGCATTTTGTTTGGGTTCGAATTATAAAAATTACGGAGTTTTGGTCTCAAAAATCAATATTCAATTTCATCTGCCCATGCTATTTAAACCTATTTCAAAAACTCAAATAAAGTTTGGAATATTTTTATCCCAAAAACATGTTAAACATGTGGGGTGTGTTTTTACAAAACATTTGGAGGTGGTTTGATTTAATTCGGTTTTAAAATTCAAAAGATATGTGGTTTTGAAGTAAAACAGAAAAGGAAAATAGTTTTTCTGGAAAAAAAAATGCGCAGACTGCTAACTGGGCCGAGCCCACCATTTCTCTCGCGCGCGCGCAGCGGCCAGCGGCCCACAGCCCATCTAGACGCGCCCTCTCACTGCCATGCGGGCCCTCCATGGCAGTGGCACATTTCTGTTCTTTCTCCTCGAGCACGGGAAGAACTCGTGTTGATCTCCAACTCGATCAAATTCGTCCGAATCTTGCGCGTTCCGTTCCAATCCCCTCCGCCTATTTAATCCCCCAACCCCCGCCTCCAAAAACCCCAAACCAATCTCATCTGCGAGCCGCCAGGCTGCTCGAACTCGTGCTCAACGTGCCGCCATTGCCGCCGCCGTGATCTTCAAACTCCGGTGAGCATCGTCAACTCCAAGCCCTCCCACCTATCCCATCTTCTTCGTTTTGATCTCGCGCACCTCTCTGACTTGATCCCGTATTTTTTTGTGCATGGAATCGAGCAGATCGTGATCGACCCAACGCCGCCGCCGTTTCTCCAACTCCGGTGAACGATCCAGGGAGGAGCAAGACGCCCGCGACCACCCCGAGCTCAACATCGACTCCGCCTCGTCGCCCCGAACACCGCGGTATGCTCCACTAACCCTAGATCGAGCTAGAGTAGATTCCGGCGACAGCGCCACCGTAGGAAATAGGGTTCCGGCGAAACTCCGGCGGAAGCATCGGCGACCTTTTGGTCTTGTAGATCTAGGCCGTTGGATCGATTTTATGCGGTGTAGATTAAAACGTGTCGCGAAGGGGTATGCTCCAATGAGAAGAGGCCACGTCGCCAAGCGCCCAGTCATCGCCTCGTCAGCGCCGAGTCACCGCCTCGTCAGCGTCCAGTCAGCACGGGAAGCTCCGCACCAACCAGAGGACGCCACGTCGACCAGGGACCTCAGCGCGAAGAATTTTTCTCTGTTTTCTTTACAGTTTAGCCCTGCGCATCACAGATTAGTCCCTGCAATTTAGATCTATTATTAATTTTTACTCCCTTATCCAAAAATTATGAAATTCATTTTTCTGGAAAGCTCTCGACGTGTAGAAACTTTTGGCATGCTTAGTTTTAGTTTTTGTCAAAATAATTTTGTTTAATTTAAAAAGTGGCTTAATTAGTATTTTAATCATAACTCTAAATTAAAAATTGATAAATGATTATTTTCTTTTGCTATACTTTTATATAATTGGTCTCTGGTCGTAGGATGACTTTAGTATGTTTGTAAAAATAATTTTTCCACGTTTTACTAAGTATTTATGAATAAATGTTTTAATGGTTTTTAAAATAAATAAAAATTGATTAAAATAATCCCTCTTCATATAAGTAGTTAATAAAATGACTTAGTAATATTCTTGGTCATCCTAGCTCTGAACTATGAAAGTACTTAGAAATATTATACCTTATGTGAAACTTTCTTCCTTAGAAAAATTGGGTAATAAAATTTGGACAACACCCTCACATGGAGTTTTCCTTAGAAAAATTTTCAAACCATAAAAGTGCTAACTCTTGTCCTTAGAAAAATTTAGCTTCTTGAAAACTTGGTTGTTTTCCTTAGAAAATATTCCAAGTACTTATTATAACTATTGTTGGTCCTTAGAAATTAATCAACCTTGGTTGGCATATCTTTTCCTTAGGAAAATTTTAGCACCTCTTTTGTTTATTTCCTTAGAAATTATTTTGGACTTGATGTGTTAGTTTTAGTCCTTAGCTAAATTTCGACCCAAGTGTTGTGATCTTGGCCCTTAGTCATTTTGGGACCATCTTGCTTGCTTGCATTTAACTTAGAATAAATTTCATGGCATGGCATGCATGCATCCCTAGTCCTTAGAAATATTTTGCACATCCTGCATGACATATTTTCCTTAGAAGTTTTATGAAACTTGTTTGTTCATTATGTATTGTTTGTTGTGTTAGAATCTCCGGAGGGAAACGAGGACTGTTGCAGCTGTTGTTGCTATTCTGCTTGTTGCCAAGGCAAGTGGCACACCCCATAAATTTCCTAAGTATTTTTATATGCATGACTTAGTGTATTTCTTTATAAGCATGTGTTGGATAGTAATATTGCTATGTGCTAAACCCATCATACCTCTACACTAGTTGTGTCTAGAATCCTATGGATAACTTAGTAGATATATTGATGCTATGAAAAAGTGTTTTATTGAAAAGCTTAATTCTACTAAGTTAATTTATCACCTGGGTGGATTTGGGCTTGAATGGTTGTAAGAGTTGAGTGTTGTCCCTAGGGGTTTTACCGATGGGATATTCACTTGTGGATTGCCACCCAGGAACAAAGGGACCAAAGTTTTCTCCAAGTGAAGATGCTTCTCGTGCAGCCATTAGTCATATGGGCTCTGGCTTGACTTAGTACGTTGCGTGGAACCGGCCCGGCTTGACAAGCAGATGTAGCGGGAGTAGGTGGAACGGGTCAAGACGGCAGTGGTCGGGGAAATGCTTCAGAAGGGTCTCGTCTTCATCCTCTCCTTTCCTTTTCACTTCAAGAAGGTCAAGGTCAGAATGGGTTGATGAAGTCTAATGGTGAAAGTGCACAACCTCTGCAGAGTTAAAAACTAAGTACTTAGTCGTGTCCCCGGTTACGGACAATTTGAGCAGCTGATCAAGGATTCAACGGAGGCTCCCAACATCTTATTTCTCTAAGTAAAATTTGATGGGTGAATAAGGGTAGACGAGACTATGGATTTCATGCCATATTGTCTCGAATATTTAAAAGAAAATGTTGTACAAAGTGTTAGGCAAAATTGGCTTTTATGCAAAACAGCCTTGAACTCCACCAGCCTAATATGCATACAGGTTATTAGAGTTATTCCATTAAGTGTCCACATAGTGTCACTTGCCAGTTCCATTTCATATGGTTCTGACCCACCCTGTTGAATTCTTTTATCAGGTTAATCTGACGAAGAGTGAGGTTTCGTTAAGGGTTTCGAGTCTGCAACCAACATGTTCGCCTGTGGCACATGAAGATGATGGAGACTCATTGCTAATTTTATTTCCGCTGTGCTGATCTTTGTAAAAGGCTAGCCTTGAGCTATGCAAGTTGTAATGGATAGTTGTAAATTCTGGATCATTCGTGTAATAAATTGATACAATGTTAAGGTATTCATCGTAAACTGTGTGTGCTAGCGATTCGATCCAGGGACTAGCACTATACACAGGGATCTTGCCTATTTTAAGTGCAGGTCCGCTACAAGAAATAACCGAGGCACGCGGAGACGAGGATGTATTCCCGAGTTCCTCCTTGTTAAGGGAGTACGTCTCGTTGGAGGGGTGTGAGATCGCCACAAGAGGCCTACTCAAGATGCCACAAAGGCCTCACCCTATTCTCCGATGAACCGCACCCAAGGGTTTGGTTCACCTTCCACTATCGGAATCTTTCGAGGCGGATTCCGGAGCCCTTTTACAACTTGCTTGGGGTACACACACCCACAACTCAATTGGGGGCTACCAAATTGTGCCGAAGCTTCAGAACTGAAGACTTCGCGGCACCTCCAACCGTCTAGGGTACACAATGCACCCAAGAGGCACAAGCTCTTGGGAACATAATGCACCCAAGAGTAACAAGCTTCTCAACATCGATCTTCACGTACACCGTGGAGAGAGCAACCCGATGCAACCAATGCAAGATGTAAGAACACACAAAGTGCTCAAGTCCTTCACTCTCAAATTCCAACCAAGCAACAAATGCTTTGGGGGGAATAAGAGAGGAAGAACAAAGGGGATGAACACAAAGCAACCCTAAAATCTAGATCCACTAGTTTCCCTCACTTAGGGGAGATTTTGATTGGTGGAATGGTGGATCTAGATCTCCTCTCTTGAATCCCTAAGTTTGGGCAAGAATCATTGGAGGGATTGAGAGGAATCAAGCTCACAAGGTTAGCAACAATGGAGGTGAGAGGAAAGGAAGTGAGCAAAACCAGCAACCGGGTTTTGGGGAAGAAGGAGAATTTTTATAGCCTCCCCCAAAAACTAGTTGTTACAGCCTTCTTAGGCCGGAGACTCCGGTGTAAGTGCGCCGGAGACTCCGTCCTGGGATGGACATTCCGGCCAGACTACGGACTGGCTGGATCATCGGGGCAGACCGGAGAATCCGGTCCAGAGGGCCGGAGACTCCGACCAAACCGAAGATTCCGGACACTCTTCGGGGATGCTCCAGACCCCTACCAGAGCCGCACCACAAAGATGCAAATGAGCTGAGAAAAACCTGAGGCCGGAGATTCCGGGTCCCTTGGGCCGGAGACTCCGGTGGGCCGGAGACTCCGGACCATCTCCGGGGTGCCTTCGGACCCAGTCCAGTAGCGCACCACACAAAAAGACATTCGGCAGCGAAGAACAGGAGACCGGAGATTCCGGTCCAAAGGGCCGGAGATTCCAGTCAAAAGGGCCGGAGACTCCGGACACACTCCGGGCCAGATCCAAACAATGAAATCAGAAGCCCATAACTTTTTGCAAACGAACTCCGTTTTCGATAATCTTGGACTCGATGGAATCGTCACAACGAGCACAACAAGATTATGCAGAGAAACATCATAGTCCAACAATATATTGTAAAAACCAAAGGGGAAAGGATCAACCTTTATTTCGCAAACCGGAAAGGTAAAATCTTTTGCAAATGACGTCCAAAAGACGTGAAACCAATTTTGTTGAAAAGAGGAAGACAAATGCAACCTTTGAAAAAGGCAAACGAGCAATGGAGATTTTGCAAGAAATGGAAGAGATAAATCTCCCGCATGGATGAAACGGCAAAATCTCCAATACCGAAACCGCAAAAAGAAGATGCATATGAAAACCGTTTTCGGTGAACTTGGCTTTGTCATGACAAGCACGACAAGCACCAAGACCACACCACGATAAGAGACAAATAAGAACCAATAAAGATGGTTGCATGGATGCAAAGGTTTGTGCTCCCTACGACGATACGATCACGATATTCGGTCGGGAGCCCCTCTTGATAGTACGGTTATCTATCCTATAACCCGGTCTCTCACTAAACATCATGAGACTGGTAAAATAGAAACCCTATCAAGAACATACATTTGCCTTGCGCAATAATCCACTTGAGGTCGATGAAGACGATCTTCAACTCCTCAAGACGCACCACCTTTCTTCATTGCGCTTCGCTCAGTGAAGTTTCACTTGTTGCTCCCCCATAAACCAAGATGGGAGAAACACCACTTCAGCGTATCTTCACTTGGCCTTTATCTTGATGACGAACACCTTGGCCTTGATCAACAAATGATCTTCTTCCCTTAACCTTGACTCCAACAAATGGAGAACAAGCAAGCTAATGGACAACCTACAAATATAGCTCAATACAAATATTAGTCCATAGAGATTGTCATTAATTACCAAAACCATGCATGGGGGCAACCATGCACTTTCACCTGCATCGAGAAGCTTGAGTATCTCATTCCTTACCACATCCTTCATCTTTGGATTCAATCTTCGTTGATGATCAACAACGGGCTTCGCATCAGGCTCAAGATTAATTGCATGTTGACAAATAGATGGAGAAATCCCCTGAAGATCATCAAGAGTATATCCCAATGCAGCTCGATGTTTCCTAAGGACCTCCAATAATCGCTCCTCCGCTTTCACTGAAAGGTTAGAATTGATAATAACAGGATATATTTTCTTCTCATCCAAATATGTATATTTGAGAGTGTCTGGAAGAGCTTTTAATTCAAAAACGGGATCTCCCTTTGGAGGTCTCTGGGTCCCAGAGACTCCACTGGTAGATCATGCTTTAGAATAGCCGGCTGTCTAAAGAAGACTTCATCAATTTCCTCTCTTTCCTGCATAAACATATCATTCTCATGCTCCTCCATATATTGCTGCAAAGGATCATTAGTAGGCACAGCAATAGAAGCAATTCTTTAAATAATAAGATCCTCATTAGGTAATTCTTTATCATGACGATGTCTAGCAAATTTGGAAAAATTAAATTCTTACGGCTCTCCAGCGAATTGAACAGTGACCTTTTCTTTCTTAAAATCTATAACAGCACTAGAAGTATTTAAAAAAAGGTCTACCAAATATAATAGGATAAAATTTATCTTTAACCGACCCCAAGACAAGGAAATCAGTTGGATATTTTACCTTGCCACATAAAACTTCAATGTCTCTGACAATTCCCACTGGGTGGATGAAAGGACATCTCTTGCCTAAATAAGTTTTGTGTCTTTGATAACAACATGAGTGACATCTCATTGTGTGCTAAGTGTGATAGGTACATTTAACAAGTCAAGACGTAAGAGAATCATCCAAAAAGGGTTAAGACAAGCGAAGACGGAGCAAGTAAATCCTTTGATTTGTTGGTCCGAAATTCATCCGGATTGGTCCGGAATATTCCGGATGGTCCGGAATATTCCGGACTCAGTCCGAACAAATTCCGAGGTGACCTCAAATTGGTTCTGTTAGGGTTTCGGATTTCACCCGGAATCGTCCGGAAATTTCCGGATGACCCGGAATGGATCCGGATTATTCCGGATCTATTCCGGATGGTCCGGACTGGATCCGGAATATTCCAGGTCATTCCGGACGACCAGTTTCGGGCTGAAACGGCTAGTTTTTGGAGGACCTATATAAGGGCATCTCTTCTTCCTCAAGAGTTACCACGACCAAAAGAAGAACACCTCCATTGTTTGAAAGCTTCAAATCAATAGATCTCCCTTTTTAGCCACTCAATCACTTAGCCCTTTGGGGATTTGAAAGAGGAGACCTAGATCTACACTTCAACCAAACCAATTTGATTTCCCCCTTGATTTGTGAGAGGGGGCTTGCTACTCTTGGTGTTCATTGGAACCCTAAGAGGTTGTGGTCCTTCGGAGCTTTGGGAGCTACGAAGACTTTGCCGGGAGCCACCAATTGAGTTGTGGTGTGTGCCCCGGCCTTGAGCATCGAGTCTTGGCGGCTCGGTGCATTTGGTGGAGACCCTCCAACTTGTGGAGTGTGCTCCATCCTTGTAAAGGTTCTAGTTGTCAACCTCAACGGCAACATAGTGACAAGTGCCTCGCCACATCGGTGGTAAGTCACAACGGAGATACGGTGTGCCATATCAAGGTTACCCGGTGTTTCACTTTGGTGAACACCGCGCCGCTCCAACGGAGATTAGCTTCCATTGGGAAGTGAACTTCGGGATAAATCTTCGTGTCATCTTGTTGCTTATCTTTTCACTTACCTTTACTTGTTATCACTAGCTTACTATATCTATAACTTGTGCTAGTGAACTTTTGCTCATCATATAAGTTTGTTCACCTAGTTTCATATTCTAGAAAATTTATGTTTGAGCAATATCCTTTTAAAACGAAAAAGAAGTAAAATTTGTAGTTAACCTATTCACCCCCCCCCCCTCTAGTTAACCTCATCGATCCTTTCAATTGATATCAGAGCCTCGTCTCTTTATTAAAGGCTTCACCGCCTAAAGAGGAGGATGGGGGATCCCACTCCCATGGAATTGCTTCAAAAACAAGTCGAGTCCATGGGGGAAAGATCCGATAAGAGGATGGATAGGTTAGAGGAACTAATAATGAAACTTGCCTCTACATCTAGCAATGCAAATGAAAGTCCCTCTCTAGATGAAAATGGTAATTCCATATCTCCTTCTAAACAAGGTGAAGAACACTCATCTAAAAATGAAAACCCAAATCAATTTGGACATATTTATAATAACGCTCTTAATGTTCAACACCCACATGTAAACAATCTTGGTAATCCACCTTTAGTAGATAGGACCCGTTTTACTAATTGGAAAGCTTCCATGAAGTCTTATGTGTGTAGCTCTTCATTGCAAATATGGAGAATCATTGAGAGGGGATACTATCCTAAGGATGTCAATAATTTGACCTCAAGTGAGATCACTGACGAACAACTCAATGCACATGCTATGCACATGCTCAAGAAGGCAATGGTCAATGAAGGTGTTGAGCACATCCGGTCTCTCCGAAATGCCAAGGAAGCTTGGGATTATCTACTTGCAATGTATGATGGAAATGTGAGCATGCAACGCTCGAAGAAATCACTTCTTCAACAACAAGTTGATCACTTCATCATGAAGGATGGAGAAGTACCGGAAGATGTATATCAAAGACTCAAGGCCCTTGTTGTGGACATGAAGGATGTTGGATTCAAGGATTGCGATGATGATTGGTTCAAGGGAAAATTTCTTCAAACCTTGATTCCATACAATGAGAACATGGTAATGAATGTTCAATCAAGAGCGGACTACATGGAACTAACTCCCAATGATGTTTTGGGTGCCTTTGTCACCATGAATATGTTGAAAAAATCCTCAGAAGATGTTCTAGCTCGTGTGAATGGAATGAAGAAAGTATCTCTTGCCTTGAAGGCAACATCTTATGACGAGGAAGAATCAAGTGATGAAGGTGGATCCACCTATGTGCCATCCGAGAAGGAAAAGAAAGTGTCACACAATGAGTGTTTGGCGCTTGCCAACCATAATTGGTGGAAGAAAGGGGATTTTAGATCAAATGCAATGAAGAACAAGGGAAGAGAAGGCTCAAGTACAAAGAAAGCAAGAACTTGTTTCAATTGTGGTGATAGTGAGCACTTCGTCGCGGATTGTCCTTACAAGAGTAGAGTTGAGAATGGAGGAAAGCTCATTAACAAAACCAACTTTGCTCCCAAAAACAAGAACTTCATGAAGAAGGTATCTAAAAGGGCAATGGTGACAAATGAGCAAGAATACATATCCGGAGGTAAAGAAAGCGAAGATGAAGAAGAACAAGTCGGCATGGCGGCAATGGCAATTGGGGTTATTCCTTCTTCTTTGGATTCTCTCTTTTCAACTCCGAATGACAAAAAGGGTCCAACCAAACACAAGTGCCTTATGGCCAAGGGTACATCTCCAAAGGTAACCCACTCACTAAAACCCTCAATTTCCTCTACTCCATCATTGTTAAATTGTGTTGAGGAACTTGATGATGAGAATGCTAATAATCTTTCAAAAGTCATGAGAACACTTGAAAGTGAAAATAAAATTGCGTTTGATGCCTTCATGACTCAACTTGGTAATGCATATGGTCTCATAGAAGAACATGAAGAAAGAATATGTGAACTTGAGGGTTTCGCTCGTGATGATGCTAATAGGATAGCGGAGCTTGAGGAAGCCCTAGATAATGCACTATGCCTTAAAGATTCTATTGAGGAAATCTCCACTTTAGATCTATCTAAAATGATGGGTGACCGTGATCATGCACTATGTAAGCTTAAGGAATTTATGGATGAAAATGATAACATTATGAATGGTCTGACGAGGTTAGGACTCGGCAAATCCCTGGGTTGTTTACCCCGGGTTGATTGAGGGGGAGAGAGATGAGCGCTGATGATCACGACGGCTAACAGGCGAGGAGTTTACCCAGGTTCAGGCTCCCGGAGGATAACACCCTACTTCCTGCTTGTTTGGTATTGATTATGAGTGTGGCTACAATGGCGAGATGGCAATCTTGCTAGGGTTAGAGACGGCGGCTATGAGTGGAAGTTCAGTTACCCTAGACGAGGGACCCTCCCAGCGTTTATATGATAGGCTGGGTCTCGGGTGAACGGTGCCGATTGCACTTACAGGACGATCAAGGCCGATGACCTAACGTCGACTATCTTGGGCTGCACGTCGTCCTTCTTGGGCCTTCCTTGGATCCTCGCTATAGGATTGATGGACTTGGCGTGACCCAGGTATCACCACCGTGGGGTAGTCAAAGAGTAACCCCACGACAGTAGCCCCCGAGTGCTTAGTCGAATCGTAGAGTCGGGTAAAGGACTCCTTCCTTCTGGGCACGCCACCAGGTTCCTGAAAGGAACAAATAAAATGGTCGACTCCGGCCGTTCAGGGCTTATGGAGGATTCCTTAGTCGAAACATCGACTGCAGGGTGAAAACTGCGAGTATTGCTTTGGTCGGTGATTTTTCGACTGCGCTTGTTCTGAGTCATTCGGGAGCGCGTACAGCGCTCCCGATGGGAGTAGCCCCCGAGATTAAGCTGAATTGCTTGCAATTAAGGTTAAACTCAATTTTTCTTCAGTCGAAAAGCCCGCTCCCGATGGGAGTGAAGAAGGGACTCGAATTGATGGAGTCGCAACTTGCTTTGCGTGACTTACTTTGTACTCGGCCGGTTTGGCTTACTGCTTAAGTTTTGCTCAGCTCGTGGAGCTTACTTTATTTCTTTTGCACTCGAATGGACTTGTTGAGTCTACTCAGCTCTTTAGAGCTTACTGAATCTTTGTTGCACTCGAACGAACTGTCCGGGTGCTCCATCAGCCCATTGGCTTACTTGCTATGCCTCCGTGGGTGACGTCAGCGCTGACGTTTTCGGTGCACTCTGCGTCCGATGGGACGTGACAGGGTGGTCCCAGTGTCAGTATTTGACTGATTTGACCACTGGGCGTGAAAATTTCGCGGCGTGATGATGGCGCCTCGATTCCCGCGCGTAGTGGGCGGCGTGGGCGGCGACGGTTGGCATCTCTGCGCGACACGTGGATGGCCAGATGAGGTTGTGGAAAGCAGTTTCGTGGGGAACGGCTAGGATGAACTGACCCTGCGGTATATATTTTTCACCGCGCAGTGGGGAGCAGTTCACTCCATCCCCATTTCGCCGTCATCTCCGCTGCTCTCTCTTCCATTGCTGCTTCTCTGCTAGATTCCTCTACTAGATTCCTCCCCATCCTCCATGAGCAAGGTCGCGATGAAGAGGGGGAAGTCTGCCGCCGGCGTCATCGCCGCCGCCGAGGCTAGCGTGATGAAGAAGCCCGACGGCGACTGGACGAAGTCGTCGGTGAAGAAGACCGATCTCGAGGCCCTCCGCGCGCAGGGACTGCTACCTCCGGCGGACCAGGCGGCGGTGCGCGCTCCAGGGAAGGAGGTATTTCCTGCCCCTCGTAAGGGGGAACGCCTGTGCTTCGTGGATTTTCTTCCGCGGGGTTTCGGGTTCCCTCTCCACGATTTCGTTCGTGGGCTCCTGTATGCTTATGGGATTCAGATCCACGATCTGACTCCCAATAGCGTCTTGAGCATCGCGAGCTTTATCGTGCTCTGCGAGTGCTTCCTGGGGATCGCACCCCACTGGCTGCTATGGAAGTCGCTGTTCCTCGTCAGGAGGAACGTGCGGAAGAGCGGGCAAGTGTACCCGGTGGGCGGCTTCGGCATCCAGGTGCGTGGCGACACCGCCTTCTTCCAGATGAAGAAATCCGACTCCGTCCAAGGCTGGCGGAAGAAGTGGTTCTACGTCAGGTGCGACCAGGAAGGGTTTCCTGCCTTCGCGGCTGATCGCGAGTTGCGGAAGACGAAGGCATGGGCGCACCCGCTGTCGAAGGAGGACAGGGAAGTGACTCAACCCTTGCTGGCGCTTCTCCGTAGCCTGCTGAAGAGCCTTGGGCGCGAGACGGGTGGCGTGCATCTCATTGCCACCTTCTTCAGGCTTTGGGTGCAGCCGCTCCGCGCTCGCGTCCACCCGATGTGGGAGCTTGAGCGCGGCAATGAACTCGGCGACGACAAAGTTAAGTCGAAGGTGAGGAGCATCACCAGTCTCCGAGCTGCCGATCCGTGCAACGTCCAGTGCCCAGTCCAGCCGTATGGGCTGAACAACCCTGTGCCTGAGGTAAGTTTCCTTTTGTTTTGCTTCTGTCTTGTATGTTCTGTCAAAATCTTCTTTTGTCTGACCCGAATTTTTTGACAGGGTCGTTCCAGCTTTGTCAGCCTTCCTCCGTTAATGGAGAATGGGCCTCATGAAGAGGCAGAGTTCCCTAAGGATGAAGAGGTTGACGACGATGAAGTTCCCTCCGCCACTTCTCGTAGTGAGACCTTGGAGGAGGACGATGAAGATGAAGAGCCGTTGCAGAAGTGACAGAGGCGAAATGGTGGCGAGTCTGCTTCGGCTTCGTCACCCGCAAAGCTGGTGGAGGTGGAGAACGTGGGCGAGGCGAGCGAGTCGTCCTCGGGTGCCAGGCACATGAGCGACCCGACGGAGCCTTTGGTCAAGCCTCCCCTCAGCTCTGCACCGCCGACTGGATTCGCGAGGATGCCCTCCGTTTCCCTGGGCAGCGATGATGATCTGGACGTCACCAGGTTAGTCTTGCAGCCATCACCTTGTTTTTGTCGAGTGCACTTTTTGACTTTGCGAGTATTTGAATTGAATTTTCTTGTCGCAGCGACCGTACTGGCGTTGTCGGTTCGTCGCCTCCAGAGATGGAGCACACTTCTGCTCCAGTGTTCGAGCAGGTTGCAAAGATGACCGAGGAAGAGCCGCAGGCGGGTGACGCTTCGACCTTGAAAGCTTCGACCTCCTCCGTGCCGGAGAAAGCTGCTGACGCGACCCCGGCGGACGCTGGGTTGCTTGAGCATGTAAGTGTCCCTTAACTCAGTCTGCAAAATCTGTATCGGGTGCGCGAACAGCGCTCCCGATGGGAGTAGCCCCCGAAGATGTGCGTGACTAGGATAGTCGGGCGCAGATTGATGTCTTGTTCTTTCCACAGCCATTTTGTCGCCAGCTGATGGAGGGAGCCGCAGCCTTCGTGCGAATGGAGAAAGAGAGGGATCGACTCCGCACTGCTCTGGAGCAAGCGAACAGTGAGTACTAACCTTTGCGTTCGAGAGGTGCTTCGACTATCCACATTGCTGACTTTGCTCCGGTGATCCACAGGCGAGAGGGAGAGCATGGCGAAGCGGGTCGCGGAGCTGGAGAAATCACTGGGTGAAGCTCAAGAGCGTGAGCGAACCCGGGATGATCTGGAGAAGACCCAGATTGAACACTTGCTCACCCTCGCTGATACTATTGGGAGTAAGTATCTCGGCTTCATTGCCTACTTTGTCTTGTGTCGACTTCTGATGTCTTACAAGTGGTCTTCTCTTCGTTGTTCAGAGGCGTCTGGAGGTGCTCCTCCAGAAGGAACTTCCAGTGTCAATGTCGGCTTGGCCGAAGCTGTCGGCTTCATCGACCGCGTCTGCGCATATGCCTCGATGGCGCTGCAGAAGTCGACAGGTGCCTTGGCGACTGTGCACCGGAGCATCTTCCCCAGCCAGCCACCGCCGGTCGCTGTTGACGCGCTTGCGGCTCCGTTTGAAGGCGACGCGACCACCATGGCGGACTACACGCGTGCGCAGACGATACACGGCTCAGAGCTCACTTTCCAGCTCCTACTTGGTCACCAAGTCGTAGGTGATTTTGAGAAGGTTGTCAGCCACTTCCCTCGGAGGCCTGATGGCAAAACTGCGTCCCTTAGCGGTGTGAAGGCGCGGGCGAGTCAGCTGGCTGTGAAGTTGGTCGCCACCTTCGAGAAGAAAATCGCTAGGGCTGCAGAGTTGGCTGCTAGGAAGAATCATTCTCAGTCGGAGTCTGCAATGTAGACTCCTTTATTTTAGGATTCTTCTACTTTTGATCTTGGTCTGTAATGAACCATATAGTTTGCGGGTCTTTTGGCCGCGAACATGCTGATGTTGAAATGTGAATTTGTGCCTTCGAGTCTTCTGTCATATTTTTGCTAGAATGAATGTGCTCTTTTCCTTGCTTGACACTGTCGAACTTGGCAGTCTGAGATGGGCGAGGCCCCTGATGTCGCTGGAACTGCTGGTGCGGGTGAGGATGAGGACACTTCTTCGGCTGCACCCACTCGCCATCGTCGTCTAACTCCTCCAGCTCCTGCGCGAAGTGTAAATGACCAGCGAGTACCTTCATGAGAAACAAGATTGTTGAGCTTGAGTCGAAGTTGAAGATCGCCGAGTTGGAGTTGGAGCGCTTGAAGTCACGGCCCGCTGCGCCGTTCTCGCAGCATGAGGAATTCCTTCTTGGCCAGATAGACTTGATTAGTCGACAACTGCAAGGTTGAGCTTCTAGCGCTTTGCTTCGGCTTCTTTATGCTTTCACTGTTCTAAGTGCTAGGTCTTGATACAGATGTGAATTCTGACTGGAAGGCCGAGCAGAGTCGAGTGGACGAGCGGGTGGAAAGAGAGGCTGCCTGTGACTCACCCGAAGCGCGTATGTTTTGGTCGGACAAATCCAAAGGCAGTGTACTGGCTAGAATGCTGGATCGCACCTGGCGGGCTGCTTTGCTCCTGGAAGGTTGTAGGAAGACCCTTTTGCAGATCAACAAGGTGTACTTTCCGCACAACGGGCGGCCTAGTGGACTGGCTGCGCTGCTGGAGAAATTCCACGAAGGCAAGGCGTTGAAGGAAGTCGTGCACGCCCAGCTTGATGGCGGGGTGAATGTGGCGCTTGCGTACATTCGAATGCGCCGACCTCATCTTCCCTTGGACAAGGTGCTTGACGGCTTGCCTGGAGCAGATGACTACGCCGATACCCTTGCGGCTGCACGTCAGATGATTCAACAGGTCCAGAACTTCAGTGAGCAACTTGTAGGGCCACTCGATGCGCCCAAGGATGAGCCTGCAGAGTAAGAGCAGTAGACTGCTGTTGTATAGCGTTAGCTTGTAAAAGAAATTTTTCCAAGTGGAAATATGAGTGTATGTATGCTGAGGTGGGGGTAGCCTTCGAGTGAGCAAATTGTATCTTGTAGACTTCTGTAAACCTGTATGGCGCAGCCCCCAAGCGGATCGAGTGCGGCCGAGGCGTTTTTGAGTCAGACCTGTGCGGCGCAGCCCCCGAGTGCTTCGAGTGTGGCCGAGGCGTTTTCGAGTCAGCCCTGTGCGGCGCAGCCCCCGAGTGCGTCGAGTGCGGCCGAGGAGTTTTCGAGTCAGACCTGTGCGGCGCAGCCCCCGAGTGCTTCGAGTGCGGCCTAGGATGACTTAGACCTGTGCGGCGCAGCCCCCGAGTGCATCGAGTGGCGGCCGAGAAATTTCGGGTTGGATCTGTATGGTGCAGCCCCCGAGTGGTTCGGGTGGCGACCTAGGTTTTGACTTGGACCTGTACAGCGCAGCCCCCGAGTGGTTCAGGTGGCGGCCGAGGATTTTTCGAGTTAGACCTGTGCGGCGCAGCCCCCGAGTGCTTCGAGTGCGGCCTAGGATGGCTTAGACCTGTGCGGCGCAGCCCCCGAGTGCGTCGAGTGGCGGCCGTGGAATTTCGGGTTGGACCTGTATGGTGCAGCCCCCGAGTGGTTTGGGTGGCGACCTAGGTTTACTTAGACCTGTGCGGCGCAGCCCCCGAGTGCGTCGGGTGGCAGCCGAGGATTTTCGGGTTGGACCTGTATGGCACAGCCCCCGGGTGGTTCGGGTGGCGGCCTAGGTTAACTTAGACCTGTGCGGCGCAGCCCCCGAGTGCGTCAGGTGGCGGCCAAGGGTTTTCGGGTTGGACCTGTATGGCGCAGCCCCCGAGTGGTTCGGGTGGCGGCTAGGTTTACTTAGACCTGTGCGGCGCAGCCCCCGAGTGCGCCGGGTGGCAGCCGAGGATTTTCGGGTTGGACCTGTATGGCGCAGCCCCCGAGTGGTTCGGGTGGCAGCCTAGGTTTACTTTAGACCTGTGCGGCGCAGCCCTCGAGTGCGCCGGGTGGCGGCCGAGGATTTTTATTGCTTGACAGGAGAGAGCTTGTTCTTCGAATCACTTTATTGATATTTGCGAGCAGGCCGCCTCATTAAAACCCTTCCAGTCCCCTCAGGTACCCTGGCGAGGGAAAGAGTGCGTCTGAAACCTGCCGCTTCTTGACATTGTACACTGTTACAAATTGGGGTCGATCAGGCGTAGAAACGGCGCAGTTGCGCAACGTTCCACGGGTTGCTGCAGACTGTCCCCGTCTTCGAGTCCTTCAGGTGGTAAGCTCCGTCGCCGATTGCCTCTGTCACGATGTATGGACCCTCCCAAGGGGAGGCGAGTTTGTGCACCTTCTTCTGTTTGAGGCGGAGGACAAGATCGCCAGGGACGAACGCTCTAGGCCGCAGTCGCCGCCCGTGGTAGTTGCGTAGGTCCTGCTGATACACGGCTGTGTGGGTAAGGGCGATGTCGCGTGCTTCGTCCAAGGTGTCCATGTCGTCCTCGAGTGCTTCTTCTGCATCGGACTCGTCGTAGGCCACCACTCGGGGGGCGTCGAACTTGATGTCGCACGGCAGGACTGCTTCTGCGCCGTAGACCATGAAGAGTGGCGTGTACTGAGTGGATCTGTTCGGCGTGGTGCGCAGACTCCACAGCACAGATGGCAGCTCTTCGACCCAGGCGCCTGCGGCGCGCCTCAATGGTACTCGCAAGCGCTTCTTTACACCCTTGCAGACTAGGCCATTGGATTTCTCGACTTGTCCGTTGGACTGCGGGTGCGAGATAGATGCGTAGTTGAGCTTGATGCCTTGGTCAGAGCAGAAGTCCTTGAATTCTTCGGCTGTGAAGTTCGGGCCATTGTCAGTGATGATGCTGTGCGGCACACCGAACCTGAAGATGATCGACCTGATGAAGTTAACTGCCGAGGAGGCAGTCGAACTTGTGATGGGCGCGGCTTCGATCCACTTCGTGAACTTGTCGACTGCCACCAGGAGATGAGTGTGTCCGCCCGGAGAAGACTTCTTGAGTGGACCCACCATGTCGAGCCCCCATTGAGCGAAGGGCCATGCGAGTGGTATGGTCTTTAGTGCTGATGCCAGTGCGTGCGGCTTGTTGGCGAACTCCTGGCAGCCGATGCATTTCCTCACGAGTTCTTCTGCGTCTTGCATTGCGGTGGGCCAGTAGAACCCTGCTCGTAGGGCTTTGGCCACCAAGGCTCGACTGCTGGCGTGGTGTCCACAGATGCCGGCGTGGATCTCGAGTAAGATGGCTTGACCGTCGACTGGGTCGATGCACCTTTGGAGGACTCCTGAGATGCTTCGCTTGTAGAGTTCCCCGTTGATGACGGTGAAGCCCTTGGAGCGGCGGACGACTCGCTTGGCTTCGACTGGGTTCGTTGGCACCCTCTGATGTAGTATGTAGGCCAGGTACGGGCTTGTCCATGTGGGTTCGACCAGCATTACCTCCATGGGTTCCTTCTCCGTGCTGGGCGGGTTGGTGGTGCTCGTTGTCGGTGTAGAGGATCCCGGCGCAGGCCGGAGCTTGATGGAGCGTTGCTTGATGCACTCGAGGAAGACTCCGGGTGGCACCGGTGCTTTGTCTGAGCCTAGGTTAGCGAGGGTGTCGGCTTCCTCGTTGCTCTCGCGGCCGATGTGCCGCAGCTTGCAGCCGTCGAAGGTGCCTTCCAGCTGGTTGTATAGGTCCCTGTAGGCTATCATGTTGTCGGCGATGGCGTCACATTGCTTCATGGTTTGCTGCACGACAAGGTAGGAGTCTCCGTAGATCATGAGGTGAGTGGCGCCGCAGTTTTTGGCCATTCGCATGCCGTGGATTAGGGCCTCGTACTCTGCCTCATTGTTGGAGGGTGTTGGGAAGTCCATCTGCAGTACATACTTCAGCTTGTGGCCTTTGGGTGAGATGAGGACGACTCCCGCCCCTGCTGATCTGAATTTCTTGGACCCGTCGAAGTACATTGTCCATGCGTTGGACAAGTCGAGTATGTCTGGCAGCTGGGCCTCTATCCACTCTGTGGTGAATTCTGGAAGAACTTGGGCCTTGATTGCCTTCGGGTGCGCATACTTCAGCCCCCAGGGTCCCAACTCAACAACCCACTTGGCGACTCGTCCTGTCGCGGCTTGGTTGGTGAGGATGTCGGAGAGCCCGGAAGAGCTTACCACCGTGATGGAGTGCTCGGAGAAGTAGTGGACGACCTTCCTTGATGTCATGAAGACTCCGTAGGCTAGCTTCTGATAGTGCGGGTACCGCTGTTTGGACAAGGTTAGCACCTCGCTGAGGAAGTAGACGGGCCGCTGAACAGGGTGACTGTGTCCTTCTTCTCCTCGTTCAACTACGAGTACCGTGCTGACCACTCTGTTCATGGCTGACACGTAGAGATACAGCGGCTCGTTCTCCAGTGGCGCCACCAGTACTGGGGGAGTCGTGAGGGTTTTCTTGAGCTTGTCGAACGCGTCTTGTGCTTCCTCTGTCCACTCGAATTTATCCGTCTTTTTCATCAGTTGGTAGAAAGGCAGGGCCTTTTCTCCCAACTTACTAATGAACTGGCTGAGAGCTGCGACTCGCCCGGCTAGGCGTTGCACTTCATGAAGCTTGGTCGGTGCTGGCATTGCGAGTATGTTTTGCACTTTCTCAGGGTTGGCTTCAATTCCTCTTGCAGAGACGAGTTACCTGAGCAGTTCTCCAGCTGGCACGCCGAAAACACACTTGTCCGGATTCAGCTTGATCTGATACTCGTTGAGTGCAGCGAAGACTTTGCAGAGGTCAGCAATTAAACTGTCCTCCGTTCGAGTGGTGACAACTATGTCGTCGACGTAGACTTGGACGATCTGTCCTATCAGCTCCTTCAGGCATGCTTGCATCGTGCGCTGGTATGTGGCTCCAGCGTTCTTCAACCCGAAGGGCATCAATTGGTAGCAGAACACACCATGGGGTGTGATGAATGCAGTTTTCTCTTCATCTTCGACTTTCATCCTGATCTGCTGGTACCCGGAGTAGGCGTCCAGGAAGGATAGGCGCGCGCAGCCTGCAGTCGAGTCGATGATCTGGTCTATCCGCGGGAGCGGGAAGTGGTCCTTGGGGCAGCACTTGTTAATGGCGGTGAAGTCGACGCACATGCGGAGTTTCTTTGTCTTCTTCTTCTCCACCAGGACCGGGTTCGCTACCCAGTCCGAGTCTTGGATCTCTCGGATGAATCCGGCGTGGAGCAGCCGGTCGATCTCCTTGCTGATGGCGTCTCGTTTGGGACCCGAAAAGCGTCGCATGGTCTGCTTGACGGGTCTAGCGTCCTTGTGGACGCGTAAGGAGTGCTCGGCGAGTTCCCTGGGTATGCCTGGCATGTCTGTCGTGGTGGGTTGCACGGCATATCCATCAGAGATGGAAAAGTTTGTGGGGCAGGCGACGATGGATGCTCGCGCGGGATTGGGCAACAAGCACGCAAACACACGCTAGTTACCTAGGTTCGGGGCCCTCCTTGTGGAGGTAACACCCCTACGTCCTGCTCTTCTTCTTCTTATTGCTTGCTTACAAGATCGGGCTGCAATGGTGCTCCTTGAGCTGTTTCGGGTGGCAGCCGGCTGGAGACCCTAGCCGGCTGGAGGTTGAAGATGATTCTACGTGGATCTTTTTCTCTGCATGTGCTACGCGTGAACCTGTCTCTCTCTTGTCTCTCTCTTGTCTGCCTCGCGCAGGAGGCCCCTGCATGCTTTATATAGGCAGCAGCTAGGGTTTCTAGGTTACAGGGAAGTTACATGATTGCCCCTATGACATCACTACTTTCCCGGCCGGCTGGAGCTTGTTGTCATGATTTGGTACAGGAGATGCCCGACAACCGTTACACGATCCTGGCCCACTTGTACGGAGCTGTCGGTTGGTACGGCCGGCTTCAGCCTAGCCGGTCATCCGCCTCCGGGTAGGCGAGGCGGCTTGCTTCACACGGCTGGTTCCAGGCGGCTGTCTTCAGGCGGCACCTAGATCCTAGAAGAAACGGACCTCCTTGGGGTATCCGGGGTTCATATCCCCGACACTAGCCCCCGAGATCGTGGAGTCTTGCTAGCTTGCTAGGAAGGCTTCTCGATCTTTCCCTTGTCTTGATTGTTACGGATGAACTGCTGAAGATTGAACTTGGAACCGGCGGAAATGGGAGCCGGATGAAGATGAAAACTCGCTCGTGGGGAATGCTTCACGGGCGTATCTGCCCTTGGCTGTGTGTCGTCGAAGTTATCGTTGAATAGTCCGGCTTCACGGTGTTGTATCCGCAGATTTTTGGCGGTCTGGATTGTCCGGCTCAAAGACTCGGGTCGTGGCCTACGTCAGCCACGACCTGCCGCCTCGGGGAGCCGTTGGTGTTCTGCCCCAGACCTGGCGCACGTCGCCTCGGCTTCTCCGGGCTGGATTTTCTGTGGCAACTGCTTGCTTGCGAGATCTTCTGCGGAAGGTGCGGCTCAGTTACCCGCCACGTGGCATGACGAGCGGGGTGGTTCCGTTCGGCTTCGGCTTTAAAGTGGAGAGAGGGGGAACGGCCGGAGTTACCGTTCCCCATTCTCCCTTCGTCTTCTTCCTCGGTTCTTGTGCGTTCTAGCTCCCGTCCATCTTCTCTCTCTCGCGTGCCATTCCCGCATTCGCCTCGTTCAATCACGGGGAACCGATCCTCAATGGCGAGCTCGGGCGCATGGATGGGCTCCACCGTGGATGATGATTTCATCTGGGGGCTTCGTCGGAGGATGTTCCTGGGGCCGACGGACGAGGTGGAAGCCCGCCCCCCCCCCCCCCCGAAGAGGAAGTTTCCCCGGCGCCCAAGAAGGACGAGTTCGTCGTCTTTTCTTCGCATTTGGAGCGGGGTTTGGGGCTCCCGGTGAGCTCCTTCTTCGCGGAATTCCTGCGCTTCTACGGGCTACAGCCCCATCATCTGGGGGCAAACTGCATCACCCAGCTATCTTGCTTCGTCGTGCTGTGCGAGGCGTACCTGGGCATCTGGCCCAGTATGGAGATTTTTGGCATGTTCTTCTTCCTGCGGTCTCAGACGACCGCCGGGCTATAGCGCGACTGCGGCAGCGTCTCCATCAGCGCGAAGAACACGCCGCTGCCCAAGATTAATTTGCCCGAGTCCATCAAGAAGTGGCAAGGTACCTACTTCTACGTCCGGAACCTCACGGACGTCGACCGGATCGGCCTTCCGGCCTTCTCCAACTCGCTGCCGGCTGCCAAGTCCTGGCTCCAGAAGCCGATTGTGGACGCGCCTCTCGAGCAGGTCTTGTTTGACCGGCTGAGGGAGTTGGTGGCGGGCGGCCTAACGTCCAGGGACCTGACCTTGACGTGGTTGTCGAGGCTGACGTACCCGCTACAAGCACTCCCGCACAAGATGTGCTTCTACTCCGGCGTCCGGGATCCTAGCCGGGCCTGCATGGAATTGCCCGGCCAGAAGGGCCTTCGCAATTGGGCGGCCCGCGCCATCACCGACCAGATCCAGGTGGAATGGGATTTCGGGGTCGAGCCGTTCACCCGCGAGGAATGCGCCCCCGAGGTTAGTCTTTGCAATTTCGTCTGTCTTCGATTTCCTTTCGTCCGGCTGCCGCCTGACTCAGCCGGCCTGTCGGGCAGCTTTGCGAGCTTCAGAGGGTTGAGGACTTCGAAGTCTTCTTCGAGCCCGACGTCAGCGGTCCCTTCTCCAGGGTGCTGACGGAGTTATTGGAGGAAAAGGAGTCTGCCGACATAGCGGCGGAAGGAGATGCGGACGCCGCCGCTGGAGACGAATCGAGCGGTGGCGCCCGTGCCGGCGCCGAAGATGAATCAGGCGGTGGCGCCGGTATGGATGAGCGCGGCGACACCACCGAGTCGTCCGATGGGGGCGCCGACGTTGATGGGGGCGGCGAAGATGATGTCGACGCCGCCCACACCGCAACGAGCCCTGTCCCCTCCGCCAGTTCCGACTCCGATCCGGTAGCTGATCGGGGCGAGGGCCTTGGGCGCGACGTGCCTCCTCCCGTCCGGCTCCAGCCTCGCGGTAAGTCTTTCGAGCCCGGTGTCGCCGGGCAAACTGACGACGTAATGCGCGTGGTAGTGAATCTTTCCAGCGGTTCCGAGCCGGATTCTGAAGGTTCTTCTTCCGTGCCAGCCCCCAAGCCGGCGTTGTCCTCCCGCAGGACCAAAGAGTTGGAGGCGGCGGCGCGGAAGAAGATTGCGGTCCCCCCCGGCAGATCCGGAGTGAGAGGCGGTCGAAGTCGGCCGCCGACGTTGATGCGAATGCCGCGCCGCCCAAGCGGAAGGGCGCGTTCGAGAAGTGGGGCGTGCTGCTCGCCAAGAAGCTGGCTCCTTCGTCGTCCCGGCCTACCACGGCCGGGTTGACGCCCGCCGGGATGACAACGGCGGAGGCCCGGGCGGACGAGATTGTGGCCGAAGTTAGGGCCGAGGTTGCCGCCAGGATGGCGGAGGAGGCGGATGCCCCCACTGGTGGGGTCGATAATGAGGTGACTGGCCACACTCCTGGTGGTGGTTTTATTTATGACTTGAACCCGGGTGATTTGGAGAGGGAGTTTTATGCTCAAACAACGCAGGCGGTTTTGGCGTTGGAGACATCTGACATTGGTATGACTGTGGAGCAGCTGCTGGCTTCGAAGGAGGACGAGGAGAGGACGAGGGTGACGGACGTGGAGAGGGCAGAATCTGCCCCCGACGGGACCCGCGCCCAGGTGGTTAATTTTTCTCCTCCTGTTGTTCTTGGTTATGACTCGGGTATCGAAGATATGGAAAAAGCTCTTCACGCGGAGCTGGCACAGGCGGATTCAATCCGGGCGGAGCTGGACGCCAGGACGGCCGCGAGGCAACTAGCGGCTGCCAAGGCGGCCGCGAAGCAACCTGCGGCCGCCGAAGCAGCTGAGGAGAGGGCGGGCGCGGGCTCGGAGGCCCGCGAGACCGCGGAGGCCGGGGCCGAGGTCGGAGTAGTGCCAGCCGGCGCGGAGCGGCCGGTTGAAGATTCCGCCGTTCCATCGAAGGGCGGCGAGGCGCCCTCCGGCGGTGCGAAGCGCCCATCCGTCGATGTGCCATCTCCCCCTCCGAAACGCTTGAAGAGGAGGACAGCTAGGGTTCTGGGCTCATGTGATGGGTGAGTCTTCGTCTAATGGTACGAAATCTTGCTGCTTGTACTTGGTGGTGACGCTTTTCTCGTTTCGTAGAGCTGCCGCTTCCAATAGTGGAGACGGCACCTTTAGCGGTGGTGGAATCGGCCTCGGTGCCTGTCACCGAGACCCCTGTGGCGCAGGTGGCTGACCCGCCTTCAGAGGCGGCGACGGTGGTGACGGATGCGGAGACGGTCGACCCGGTGTCGGCAAGCACCGTTCATCTCGCGGTCGACTCCAACCCTCCAGTTTCTGCTGGTGCGGGTGAGGCGTCGGCAGACGCCTTCCAGATAGTCCTTCAGCCCGGTGTCGGGGCCGAACATCTCACGTTCCCAACTCCTTCCTCGGCGGTGGCCGAAACGGCCAAGGACAAGGCCATTGCGGGGGCAACGGCTTCGCTCCCCGGTCCTCGCCAGGCGGTCTTGGTGTCTTCTCCACCATATTCTGGACCGATGCCGGCTCTTCCTGACGCGTCGGGGAGGATTCCCCTCGCCGCTCTGGCGGAGCAGACGGCCCGGGAGAACTTGGCCAACATAACGTTGCTCCGCTCCTCCATGGAGCAAGGCTTGGCCGAGGCAGCTAAGGAGGCGGCGTTGCTCAAACGAGAGCTTGAGGCGGCTAAAGGTCTAGCCTTCTTTCTCGCTTGCCTTCTGTCTTGTCGTTATGCATTTTTTCTTGCTTGTCTTGACTTGACGATGGTCCGGTCTCTACAGGCGACTCTACCTCTCGCGCTGGCTTGGAGAAGCAGCTGAAAGAGAAGGACGCCGCCCTAGCATTGGCCCAGGCCAATCTCCAGGAGGCGGAGAAGGGGTCGGAGGAGCGCCGCTTGGAGGTCGTCCGGCTGGGCAAGGAGGCGGCGAAACTGCGGGAAGCTGAGCGCCGGAAGCAGAGCGAAATTGCGTCCCTCCGCGAGAATGCTACTGAGCTGCGGAATCTGCTGAAGGATGCCGTCGAGGACAACGACCGGATCGTCCTGGCGGCCCGGGCGCGCGAGGTTGAGCATGAGCAGCTGGTGGGCGGCCTGGTCAAGGAGGTTGAGCGCGTGAATGAACTGATCCTCGGTAAGTGAGGTCTCCCTTCTCCTTGATTTCTTGCTTGGGGTCTTCTACTCGGCCTCACCGGTTTGAAATGCAGGCCTCTATCCCGAGGTCGACGCGCAAATACAAAGATATGCTGCCCGGGCTCATTCCCGTCCGGAGTCTTCCGATGCTGCTGCTGGGTCTACTTCGACAACCGTCTCCCGTCTTCTTCAACTCGGCCAGGAGTTTAATCGGCTGAAAGAGGCGGCCGGCGGCGTGCTTGAGAATCTGTGGCCGGATGCTCCTTTGCCCACTGCTCTCCATGATTTGTCTGCCCGGCTTGAAGGAGCACCAGCTGGCATCAACGAGCAGGTGGAGATGGCGGCACGTGGAGGCACCGACATGGCGCTGGCCGTGGTAAAGTCATGGTACCCTGGCGTGCTGATGAGCAGACTGCTGGATGGTTTCCGCACTTGTTTCCCCGGAATGCCGGGTGTAGCTGTCATTCTGTACTATTAACTGTCCTGCCACACTATTCACCTTGCTATGTCGTGCACTTTTGAAGATTGCCTTGTAAAAATTCGATATTCCGTTTCCTGCCGTAGACTGTTATCGTGAGTGCCGTTTTCTCTGTGATTGCTGGGTCTTCGTGCTCGTTTTGGTGATGATAATCATCATGCCTAGCCCCCGAATTTTGGGCCGGCTTGAGCATCTAGCCGGGTCGAAATTTCACGTCCTTTGTTTCTTTTGTTATGTCGCGCAGCCCCCGAGTCCGTGACTCGTGGTGTTGTAGTTATACGTCCGGGTCTGGGCAGCCGCCTTGGCGGGTGCGCAGCCCCCGGGAATCTTTATGCCGGCTGACGGCTTGGCAGCCCCCGAGTCCGTGACTCGGGGTGATTTATATTTCGTCCGAGTCTGGGCAGCCGCCTTGGCGGGTGCGCAGCCCCCGGGAATCTTATGCCGGCTGACGGCTTGGCAGCCCCCGAGTCCGTGACTCGGGGTGTTGTAGATATATGTCCGGGTCTGCGGAACCGGCTTGCCGGCTGCGTAGCCCCCGGGAATTTTATGCCGGCTGACGGCTTGGCAGCCCCCGGGTCCGTGACTCGGGGTGTTGTAGATGTACGTCCGGGTCTGCGGAACCGGCTTTCCGGCTGCGCAGCCCCCGGGAATTTTATGCCGGCTGACGGCTTGGCAGCCCCCGAGTCCGTGACTCGGGGTGTTGTAGATGTACGTCCGGGTCTGCGGAACCGGCTTGCCGGCTGCGCAGCCCCCGGGAATTTTATGCCGGCTAACGGCTTGGCAGCCCCCGGGTCCGTGACTCGGGGTGCTGTAGATGTACATCCGGGTCTGCGGAACTGGCTTGCCGGCTGCGCAGCCCCCGGGTATTTTATGCCGGCTGGCGGCTTGGCAGCCCCCGAGTCCGTGACTTGGGGTGATTTATATTTTGTCCGGGTCTGGGCAGCCGCCTTGGCGGGTGCGCAGCCCCCGGGAATCTTTATGCCGGCTAACGGCTTGCCTCCCTGACTTCTGTGCGTGGACCCGTTTGCATTTACTGAGGGGTTCCATCATCTGCGTCTTGCTGCCACGTGTTGATCGTGGGATCATGGTTGACGGTTGGGTCTCCCACATTGTCCCCTGCTTCCTTTTTATAAAGCTCGACCGTTCTCCTCCTTCTTCCTCACTCGCGCTCCCTTGCTCTCCCTTCGTCTTCTTCCTGTTATTCCTTGGCCGCTTCACCATGGTGAAGTCCGAGCCTCTGGTTGTTGCTGCCGAGGAAACCGCCGCTGCACCTTCGGCGAAACGTCATCGCGGCGGCCCTCCTAAGAAAGGCGGACGGGGACGAGGAAAGGCGGTTGCCACCGCTGCTGCCGGTAGCAGCGCTGGCCACGGCAAGGGCGGCGGCCGCTCTGGCTCGAAGAAGGTGGGTGCCGCCGGTGGCGGCGTTGGTGGCGGCAAGACTCTCCTTGTTCTTCATGATTCGGCAAGTGAGGAGGAGGCCCCTCCTGTTCTTCCTCCTCCGGGCTTTGGTCCGATTCCCAAGCATGCTCCTTCAGCCGCCGCTGACAGCGAGGACGGCAGCACGGAGTTGTCTTCCGCCTCTTCCGATTCCCTTGAGAACCCCTGGCGCTTGGGGTGGATGTGTTTCCCATCGAAGAGTTCCTCATGATTCTGCATCCATCGGTTAGTGGGCCGGTGCAGAAGCTTCCTGACGCCTTCGCCGACACGCTGCCGGGCGTTGGTCACTTCATGTTCAAGCTCTTCCGAGAGGGTGCTGCTCAGGGCCCCTGGAATGCCACTGTGCGATTCACCTCCCAGTTGGAGGGTGATAATGTTGCTAACAGGGTGGAGTTCGTCAGGGGATGGGACGAGTTCGCCGACTTCTACGAGCTTGAAGCCGTGTTCATCCTCTGCTTTCGTCTTCGGTGTGACAGAGGCATCTTCTACGTGAAGGTGTTTGACGGCACCCTCTGCCTCAAGCCCTGGACTGGCAAGAAGAAAGGTGAAGCCGGGAAGTCGACGGATGCCGCCTAGACAGTTCCTTGCCGGCTTGGCCTTGTAGTTGCGCGGGAAAGTCCGCCTGTGGACTTCCCTCTTTTGCTTTGTTGTTCATCTTCCGTCTGTAAGGTTGTACCCTTTGTTGTTTAATGTTACTTGCTTTTTGTTCTTGTACTTGTTTACTTGCACGCCGTTTTAATTTCCTGTTCGTCATGTTTGTGTCCGGCTCGGGCTCTCGAAGCCGTTTGGCGGCATTTTCATGCGTGAAATGAAACGACGAAGTGGTTAGTATGTTCTTTCGATCGTGGGGAGCACTTTTACTTTGCTTTAATTAATTTCGCACTCGCCTGTAGCCTTCCCCGACGTCGTTCGTGTGCACTTCACCGTCCAGCGGGATCATGCACGCTACTACAACGTTAGGATCTGGTTTGTTGGGCCAGGGTTTTTTCAGCCGGCAACAATTTCTTTTTCTTACGTCTTTCGCATACAGTCAGCCTCCAGCTTATTCTCTTGCCGGCTTTAACCGGATCCGAAGAGTTAACCGTTTAGCATTGTGTAGTTAGTCGTCCGTAATAGGAGAAACGGGTGCCGACTGCCGGCTTGGCCGAGTTTATAGAAATTTGTCCTTTCAGCCGGCAGTACTTTCCTTTATGCGTTTTTTACGTTGTTGGCCCCCTCCAGCTTATTCTCTTGCCGGCCTTAACCGGATTCGAAGAGTTAGCCGTTTAGGGATCAAACACGCTACACGGCCGCTAAAGGCAAGCTTGCCGGCTGCCGGCTGAATCGGAAAGGAAATGCGGAAAAAAGTTGCGAAAATCTGCTCATGTGCCCATCATTCTCATTTCTTTATTAATAGCATAGGTGATACATACATGGTTCTTTCTCAGGTGTAGAATCGACGCAAGAGTGCCGCGTTCCATGGCCTTTCCGTTTCATCGCCTTCTTTGTCCATCATGTCCTTCTTGTGTTCGCGGGCGTCGATCAAGTAGTAGGCGTCGTTGATGAGCGCTTTGCTGACGATGAACGGTCCTTCCCAAGGTGATGAAAGCTTGTGCATGTTCTTCGTGTCTTGAATTAGTCGGAGCACGAGGTCGCCTTCGTGAAAGCGGACATGCTTGATGCGCCGGCTGTGGTAGTTACGCAGTTTCTGCTGATACACCGCCGATCTTGACTCGGCTAGCGAACGCGCTTCCTCGAGCAGGTCCATTCCGTCTTCATAGGCTTGTTTGGCTTCCGCTTCTGTGTATAGCACAACTCGGGGTGCATCGTGCTCGATGTCTGTTGGCATGACGGCCTCAGCCCCGTGGACGAGGAAGAAGGGGGTTGTAACGCCCCGACCTCGGAATTATACAGAGAGGCTATGTAGTTGGCACAACCATCAATGTATAAAACAAAGATCGAGACTTGTGGAACAAACTGGCACATTGCATGACTATACGACACAAAACATATAGCAACTCATATAGTGAGAAGAATACAAATATTACACAGTAAAAGGATCACAGATCCAACAATTCATCAAGCGGAAGCGGGTAGTGTTGTCTAACAACAAGAAGCACATATATGGCCTAAGAGGCCTACAATAAACATCATCCCAGCCAGCTTGTTCCACGGTCCCAAGCTGCCACCTGGGAACCCCAGACTAGTAGTCGACGTCAACAAAGAACCCACCTAGCTGCTCGGTGTCGTCCTTCTCTGAAATACAAAATCATAGAGGCAGCAAAGAGAGACTAAGTATGATGTACTCGCAAGTTTAGTAGGGCGATATAGGCCCAATGACTGACGGAGGCTCTAAAGCTGTTTATGTATTTCTTTTGCATAAAGCTAATTTTAATAAACGACTTATAAAATGACACATGGCATTCGTCTACTCAGAATATTTTTATAAAGGGGTAAGAGAGTAACATTTTCATCTTCGGTTCTCGGCGAACCTACTTGCAACCATCACCACTCATCTCACACAAAGGCACTCCCTCGACTCCCCCTCGAGGAAATGAACCTTTTTCTCAAGTTGATTATGCAACCTTTAGCTACCATATCAATTAGGTTAAATGTTGTCTATGAGCTGATCCGCCTTTCCCAAGAGTTTGTCCATAACCGTGGACACGGCTTTTCGAAAAGATTTACCCTGCAGGGGTGTACTAATTTACCCATCGGTATCGTCCGGCTCACCTAGTTGGCCCTCTTCCGGGGAAGGCCGGCGAGTGGGCGCGGTTAGACCTTTACATTGCATGAGGCTTACTCAAGGACCATCAGTGTGCGGAAGGACAGGTTCAGCGCTCCCAGCGCCCTGCCCCGCGGCCACATCCTAAACACCACCATCCTCGTTTCTTTTCCACCCACACAACTCACGCGCAAATGGAAATAGCAAACTAGAGGACCCTTGACAAGCCCCTCACAACTTATTCGGTCAAAGGGGGTTCCATATGCCCCCACCTCCGGAAGCACGCTCGTTTTCTTGGTTCTAGCTAAAAGCACTCTCAGCCTAGGCGGCAAGAATGAGGCAAACCACCCTCCCCGAGGGCAACTCATCCAAGCCTTTAGCATTTTAATTAAGCATCATAATTATCCACCATGCCCGAGTCATTCCATCAACATCAATAATTATGGAATTCAACAACGGACAAACTAGTATTTCCACTAAACATTTCTAAGCATGGCTAAGCATAGCTAGCATATGAATACAACAATAATTCTATCTTATCTCGGCCAACACTTCAACCTTAGGTTTCATAGGTAGGGATACATGTGATTGGCTCGGGGAAAAACATGCATTCATAGGACATTCTAATATTTACCAAAAGAGACATTTGAACCGCATGCAATATTATGGTGGATAAAAAATAAGTTGATAAACTCATAGGATGCTAGAATGCCAAGAAGGTTAGGTTATCTCTTGCCTTGCTGCCCGGGCGTGAAGTACTGCTCGTCGGGGTAAGTAGCGTTAACCTCGACTCCGGAATCTATCGATACCCAAAAGAAATACAAAGAGCACATAAATCACACGATCACAAGGTGCAATGCGCAAACACATGATGACATGTCCAATTGATGCAAAGATAATATCATTTAATTTATTTAACAAATTAAATGGAGTTCCAAATAATTAGTGCAATTATTTGGACACAACTCCATATTTATCTTAGTGACCACAATTCTTTATAAATCATCAAATTATTAGATAAGTGGCTCAATTATGCATGAACATGACATGAATGGATAGGTTTCGTTATTCCGATCATTTCGGCAATTTATTTGTAATTTTCGGAGTACCGATGAATAAATAGCAATTCAAATAGATAAATGAATTTAATTCATTTAATCAAATTATGAATAACATCAAATAAAAGTTTGTGATCATGATGTGATAATTGCATGGTTTGATAGCATTTGACCTGTTGATCACTTTGATATTTAATTCATAATTTTTGGACAATTATTTAATAAGTTATGAATTTTCCTAATTTGGGATTATTTAACCCATTTTAGGAATTCTTAAGTAACAGCAAAATTATTTAATCAAAAGGGCAAATCAATGTTTCCAAAATATAGCAAATGTTTTTCTAAACATTTCGGTATTTTATTTGCCCAATTTGAAGTATTATTCAAATAGATATGGATTATTTAACATTTCTTTTCATTTTCCAAAATTTGCAGAAAACACTGTTGCGGGCCGGCCCACAGGTCGGCCCAGGCCGGTGTGCAGGCCGGGCAAGTGGCCAAGGGTACCGGCCCCAGAGCCGGCCCAGTCCGGGGCGCAGGCCGGGGACCAGCCCGAACAGGCCGGCCTCGTGGCCGGCCCAGGCCGAGAGACAGGCCGGGCACCCAACGGAAGGAACCGGCCTGCTGGCCGGTTCAGGCCGACGCCCAGGCCGGCGCGTGCGTGCGGTGACGCCGGCGGCGACGGCGACCAGAAATCGGCGGCGGGAGAGGGAAAGAGGGAGCGGGGAATAGACCAAAAGGGGGCGGAGCTCACCCCGAATTCCCGAGCGTGGTCGACGACGGCCCGGAGGGGCGAGGACGGCCGGAATCGGGCCGGCGGGGCCACGGCAGTGGCGGGGAGGTCGGGGATGCGGGCGTCGTCTCCGGGAGCCCCCGGCTCGATTCCTCGGCCTGGGAGGACGAGGAGGATGCGGCGGAGGGGGAGGTGGCGTCGGCTCGTGCCGAGGACGCTCGGAAGGGCGGCGATTCGTCGTCGACTGCAGCTTCTCTGCGGTGGCCGCCCGGAGTCGCTTCGTCGCTCTCGATCCGGAAAAGCAGGGAGGGAACAGAGGGAGTTGTTGCGGGGAGCAGGTAGGCAGCGTCGGGGAGGGTCTAGTCCACCAGGGGCCACGCCATGGTGCGGCGCACCTTGGCCAGCTCACGGCATGGCGACAGTGCCGGCGAGCACAGTGACGAGTTTAAAAGAGAAATCGCGAAAAGGTCCCTGGAAAGTTTGAATTACTCGCAAACAAGCCTAGCAGCAACTTTTAAACATTTAAACAAAGCACCAGGATATTTTCTAAAATCCCAGAAAAATTCATATAAGCTTGAATTAACCTTTAGAATCATCACAAAAATTGGTGAGGTCAAATAAATTAGTTTGCTCAACATTTGTTCATAACTTTTAGTTAGGGTAATTTGGAGCAATTTCCAAAAGGCATTTAATTGGGGCATTTATACAATTCCAAAAATATTGAAAATATTTATGGAGATTCTCATAATCATACTGGAGCTCCCCATGATTTTAGTTTGAATTAAGCCAATTTTAATTATCATATTTAGTTCCCAATTGACAAAACTTGGAATTTGAGAAAAGAGGATAAGAGGCAATTATGGAACTTCCTAAACAAGTTGGAAGTCCAAGAATGGTTGGTTGACAAGTTGAGCAAAACATTTGGTTGGAGGTTTTGGGAAGGGTTGGCTTCCCATTACAATTGATTTCCAAGTGCAAGTTTAAAATGGCAAAATGCATATGGATGCTATGATGCACACAATGAAGCAAAAAGTGGAAAAATTCTTCGTATTTTTCATAACCAAGTTAGGGCTGTTACAGGGGTGTAGCCGGTTGAGCGATTCGGAGTTGTCCTTAGGCTCCAGAGGACGGAGGGTAGTTCTTCCTCCCACGCGCCGGCTGCTCGCTCAAGCGGTTCGAGCAACCGCGGTTTGATGCCGGATAGGATGAGGCCGTTTGCCCGTTCGACCTGACCATTCGACTGCGGGTGTGCAACGGAAGCCACGTCGAGCCGGATGCCGGTCCTGCCGCAGAACTTGGCGAATTCTCCCTTGACGAAGTTCGACCCTTTATCCGTGATGATGCTGTTGGGGGTAGCCGAAGCGGTAGATGATGCTCTTGAAGAACTTGACTGCTGTTGGTCCATCCAGCTTCTTGATCGGCTTGGCTTCAATCTATTTCGTGAACTTGTCGACTGCTACCAGCAGGTGTGTCATGCCTCCACTTGATCTTCTCAACGGGCCGACCATGTCGAGTCCCCAGACGGCAAACGGCCAAGTGATGGGAATTGTCTTGAGTGCTGAAGCCGGTGTGTGCTTCTGCGTCGCGAATCATTGGCATCCATTGCATAGCCGGACCAGCTGGTTTGCGTCTGCCAGCGCAGTCGGCCAGTAGAACCCGTGCCTGAACGCCTTGGCTACAATTGCTCTTGAGGACGCGTGATGGCCGCATTCACCTTGATGAATCACCTTGAGTATCCTGGTCCCTTCCTCCTGGCTCACACAACGCTGGAATATTCCGGAGACACTGCGCTTGTACAACTCGTTGTTGATGATGGTGTAGGCACTTGCTCGGCGTTTGATTTGCCTGGCGGTGAGCTCGTCCGCCGGGAGCTCGTCGTTGGCGAGGTAGGCGAGGAAGGGTTGGGTCCATGGCGGAGCTGCTTCGATGACGAGGACCTCGACGGTTTCCGTCTCGCCTGCATCTGGCCCAGCCGACTCCGCGCCAGGCGGCATTCGGATGGAATCGGAGCCGGGACACGGCTTGATGGATGGTTTGTAGAGCTTCTCGAGTGCGACGCCGGGTGGGATTTCCTCGCGAAGAGAACCAATATTCGCCAACGTGTCGGCTGCGTCGTTGTTGGATCGGTGTATGTGATGAAATTCACATCCGTCGAAGCATCCCGCGAGCTGCTGGACGAAGAAGCGGTAAGCGGCCATGTTGGGGTCCCTGGCGTCCCAATGGCCAGTAGTCTGTTGGACCACCAGGTCGGAGTCGCCGTAACAGAGGATTCGCTTGATGTTCATTGCCTTGGCTAGCTTGAGGCCGTGCGCGAGAGCTTCATATTCGGCTACGTTGTTGGACGCCGTGAAGTGGATTTGCAGTACGTACTCGAGTCGGCCTCCCTTAGGTGAGGTGAGGACGACTCCGGCGCCGAGTCCCCAGTACCTTTTGGAACCATCGAAGTGCATGAGCCAATGTTCGCCGGAGTTGGGTGGTGGTGGAACGTGGTCCGTCTCCGTCCAGTCGGCTAGAAAGTCAGCCAGCTCCTGTGACTTGATCGCCGTTCTCTTGTCGTATTCGACTCCGTGCGCCGTCAAGTTGATCGCCCATTTCGCGACTCTGCCGGTTGCGTCTTTGTTGCCTATGATCTCGGCTAGCGGTGCATCGCTTATCACTTTGATCGGGTGCTCTTGAAAGTAGTGCTTCAGCTTCTTCGTTGCCATGTACACGCCGTATACGAGCTTCTGGTAGTGTGGGTAATTCTGTTTCGACTGTGAGAGCACCTCGCTGAGGTAATAGACTGGCCGCTGAACCGGCCGCTGCTTGCTGGCTTCATCCCGTTTGACCACTAGAACGACGCTGACGACTCGGTTGGAGGCGGCGATGTACAGGAGCATGGGCTCCTTTGGAGTCGGTGGTGCTAAGACCGGGGCGGTGACCATTGCACGCTTGAGTTCCTTGAAGGCGGCGTCTGCCGCGTCGCTCCAGACGAACTTGTCAGTCTTCTTCAGCAAATGGTAGAGCGGGAGAGCCTTCTCGCCGAGCCGGCTGATGAAGCGGCTGAGGGATGCCAGGCAACCGGTGAACTTTTGGATGTCCTTGACGCTTCTTGGTTGTCGCATGTTTTCGATGGCGGCGATTTTCTCTGGGTTGGCCTCGATCCCTCGTGCCGACACGAGGTAGCCGAGTAGCTGTCCGGCTGGAATGCCGAACACACACTTCTCCGGATTGAGCTTTATCTGGAAGCGGCGCAAGTTGTCGAAGGTTTCTTTGAGGTCGGCGAGGAGGGTGTGCTTCTCCTTTGTCTTGATGACGACGTCGTCGACGTAGGCGTGCGCGTTGCGACCGATCTGGTCGTGCAAGCATTTCTGCATGCAGCGCTGGTATGTCGCTCCCGCGTTCTTCAAGCCGAACGGCATGGTGGTGTAGCAGAACGGGCCGTAGGGGGTGATGAAGGCGGTCTTGAGCTGGTCATCCGGGTTCAGCGGAATTTGATGGTAGCCGGAGTAGGCGTCGAGGAGGGAGAGGAGGTCGCAGCCGGCCGTGGAGTCGATCACTTGGTCGATTCGTGGGAGTGCGAAAGGGTCCTTGGGGCAAGCCTTGTTGAGGTGTGTGTAGTCGACACACATCCGCCATTTCTTGTTCTTCTTTTCTACCATCACCGGATTGGCTAGCCACTCCATGTGTTGCACTTCTTTGATGAAACCGGCTGCAAGCAGCCGCGCTATCTCTTCTCCTATCAGCTGTCTTCTTCCTTCTGCGAAGCGACGCAGGGATTGCTTTACTGGCTTGGCGTCTGGACGGACGTGTAGAGAGTGCTCGGCGAGTTCCCTCGGTACACCCGGCATGTCCTTGGGGGACCATGCGAAGATGTCCCGGTTCCCACGGAGGAACTCGACGAGCACGCTTTCCTATTTGGGGTCCAGGCTCGCCCCTACGGTGGCGAACTTGGACTTGTCGGAGTCGTCGAAGTAGATCTTCTTCGTGTCTCGCGCCGCCTGGAAGCTCGACTCGCCAGCCGGCTTGGCCGACTCCGGAATCTCCAGCTTCTCCTCGTTGGCCTTACGCTTGAATTATTTCATCTCCTCGTTGCAGACCATGGTCTCGGCCACCTTCGCGCTGTCGGAGGCACAGGCGATGGAGCGTTTGTAGTCTCCGGCGACGGTGATGATCCCGCGTGGGCCTGGTAGCTTCATCTTGAGGTAAGCGTAGTGGGGTACCGCCATGAACTTGGCGAGCGCCGGCCGCCCGAGGATGGCGTGGTAGGCGCTGGAGTGATCGACCACTTCGAAGGAGACGGTCTCGCGGCGGTGGTTGCTCTTAGTGCCAAATAGGACGTCCAGCCGGATGAGGCCCATAGATGAGCCGGCTCGCCCCGACACGATGCCGTGGAAGACCGTCCGGCTCGGAGTCAAGCTGGACTCGGAGACGCCCAGCTTTTCCAGCGTGTCGCGGTAGAGGATGTTGATGCTGCTGCCCCCGTCGATGAGGACACGTGAGAAGGTGCAGGCGCGTCGGGTGGAGATAATCATGGGCTCCAGGACAAAGGCGTAGCCGCCTGGGTTGGGCATCAGCTCCGGGTGGTCGCTGCAGTCCCACGTGATTGGCTCCTGCGACCAGTTGAGGTACTGGGGGACAGGTGGAACAACCGCGTTCACCTCCTTGAATCGTTCACGCCGGCTTCGCTTGTCGTCGCGCTCGCTGACGAACACGATGTAGGCGGCGTCCGGATTCTGGTAGCCGTCCGGACCCCTTGGAGGCGGAGATGGAAGGCGTTCCCGCCTCTGTTCTTCGCGTTGGCGATCATCGCGATTCCTGTCTTCGCGTCGTCCGTCGTCGCGTCCTCGATCGTCCCGTCCGACTTCATCCCGAGGCGGAGGCGGGTTTCGCCGCTCGTACGGTGGAGGCCTTGGGCGGCCGAGGGTGCATTGCCTGACGGTGTGGCTTGCTGGCCGGTCGCCATGGTTCCGGCACGGTTGGTCGAGCAGGTAGTCGTAGTTGTTCCTCGCCCTTGTCCGGCGCATATCGTTGCTCATCCTCATGCGGCGGTTGTCGAAGCCTCCTGCCGGCCTACCCTCGGTCGTGGCGACGACCTTGGACTCGACACGATCGTCTGCGGACTTTCGCTTGCCGGCCGCGTCGGAATCACGCCGGGTCGATTTTCCTCCTTCTTGGTTCTCCGTCCGGCTGCGGCACGCAGCCGGCTCCGCCGTGATGATTCTTCCGGCTTCGTCGAGTCGGATCGGGTTAGTCATGCCCGCGTCGGCGGTGGCGTACTCGTCGGCGATTGCCATGAGCTCTGCCATGGTCTTCGGGCTCTTCCGTAGGAGCCTGTGCTTGAGCAGCGTCTGATCTCGGCAACCTTGGATGAAGTACTGGACGGCTTGGAGCTCGAGAACTCCCTCGCAGGAGTTGCGTAAGCTAGTCCACCGGGTGAGGTAGGCTCGGTCCGATTCGCCGTCCTTCTGCTTGCACAGCGCGAGTAGCTGTGCGTTGCCGGGGCGCAAATAGGTACCGGTGAAATTGCGGTTGAACACCTCCTCGAAGTCCAGCCAGCTGTTGACGCTCTCCTTCGGAAGGCTGTTGAGCCAAGTCCGTGCCGATCCTTGGAGCATGAGTGGCACGTAGCGCACGGCCACCCGCTTGTTGCCGCCTGCAATGTTGACTGCCGTGACGTAGTCGGCGAGCCAGTCCTCCGGCTTCACGGTGCCGTTGTACTTGGGTGTGTCCCTGGGAAGGGTGAATCCCTTTGGGAATCGCTCGCTCCGGATGCGGGGTCCGAAACAACGATGCGCGGCGATGTCTTCTTCCTCGATGATGCTTGACAGCTTGAGTGCGTCGATGCGGTGTCACGCGTCGTTGCTGGTTTCGGGTCCCAGCGGCCCCAGGCGTTCGTCGATGGTGACCTTGTGGCCGACTCGCTCCTTGACGTTCCGTCCGGCTCGAGGCTCGTTCCGGTTGCCGTCCTCGCATCGTTCAGTCGGTTCGCATCCATGATCACGAGGATGCGAGCTCGCGCTCCCCTCGCGGTGAACTCGGGGTTGCTTGTCCTTCGCCCTTCCGCGGCTCGTCGAAGACACCTCGGCGCCTTGCTTGGACTTGCCGGCTGCATCGTAGCCTGGAGGCGGCTCATGATGCTCCCGGCTCGCCGTTATCTCGGTTTCGCGTTGCTGTCGGTTAGCCGCGGCGATGAGCTCCTGGACTCGGCGTGCTTGCTGGCGTAACTCCTCGCCTTGGAGATGGGGTAGTTCAGCTGCGGCCGCCTCCACAGCCTTCATGTTTTGCACCGGGCTGCTGTACTCGGGTAGAATAAGGTCCGAATGCTCGTGCGGCTGGCCAGCACGGTTCAGGACGCCTCCGAGATCCCCTCCTTTGCGTCGGACTTCGTTCAGCTTCTCCGTGTTGCCTCTTGTCGGCTCAAAGCCGTGGACGATGTTGTACTCGCGCATCGTGGCGTTGAGTCGGCGCTGCGTCGATGCGAGGTGAAGAGCCCTGTCGTACATTTGTTGACGCATCCTTTCGAGTTCGGCCGCCGCCTTGACCGGATCCGCACCCGGCGCGATGGGGGTGCTTAGCAGCTCGAAGTCGGCCTCCAGATTGCGCTGGAAACGAGAAGGTTCACCAGCTTCATGGACAGTAGTGGTGACGGCGCCTCCCGCCGCCGCGTGCTCGACCATGTGCACCTCAGCGTAGGCGTTGAGTTTGGCGGCGTCGCAGTCGGCGTCGCCGGAGTTGAGGTAGCCGAAGGCGGAGTCGTCGTTGCAGGTGCTGGCGTCGAAGATCGAAGGAGCCAAGCTCGAGTAGACCACCTCCGGGTACTCCTGGGCGGCGACGACGACGTAGACGTGGAAGTCACCGAGGGTGACGATGGTGCCTCCGATGGTGACGTCCACGTCGGCGAAGCTCTTGGTGTTGTCGAGGACGCAGCCGACGGAGCCGATGGAGAGCACGAGGCCGGAGACAATCCGCCGACCATCTACGGTCCGGGATCCCGCGCAGAACGTGACTCCGCTCGCCGCGAGCCCCACGGTGGGCGCCAAATGTCGTGGTGGGTTGCACGGCATATCCATCAGAGATGGAAAAGTTTGTGGGGCAGGCGACGATGGATGCTCGCGCGGGATTGGGCAACAAGCACGCAAACACACGCTAGTTACCCAGGTTCGGGGCCCTCCTTGTGGAGGTAACACCCCTACGTCCTGCTCTTCTTCTTCTTATTGCTTGCTTACAAGATCGGGCTACAATGGTGCTCCTTGAGCTGTTTCGGGTGGCAGCCGGCTGGAGACCCTAGCCGGCTGGAGGTTGAAGATGATTCTACGTGGATCTTTTTCTCTGCATGTGCTACGCGTGAACCTGTCTCTCTCTTGTCTCTCTCTTGTCTGCCTCGCGCAGGAGGCCCCTGCATGCTTTATATAGGCAGCAGCTAGGGTTTCTATGTTACAGGGAAGTTACATGATTGCCCCTATGACATCACTACTTTCCCGGCCGGCTGGAGCTTGTTGTCATGATTTGGTACAGGAGATGCCCGACAACGGTTACACGATCCTGGCCCACTTGTACGGAGCTGTCGGTTGGTACGGCCGGCTTCAGCCTAGCCGGTCATCCGCCTCCGGGTAGGCGAGGCGGCTTGCTTCACACGGCTGGTTCCAGGCGGCTGTCTTCAGGCGGCACCTGGATCCTAGAAGAAACGGACCTCCTTGGGGTATCCGGGGTTCATATCCCCGACAATGTCCGAAGGTTGCCAGGTGAAGATCTCCCAGTTCTCACGTAGAAACTCGACGAGCGCGCCTTCCTATACGATAGGTAGGCTTGACGACACCCTGACTGTCTTGATGGCGTCCGTCGGGTGGACTTGGTGGGTTCTTGTGTCGTCGGTCATGTTGAAGGTAGAGTCCTTGGCTGGCTTCTTGCGTGGCGGGAAGATGGTTTTGTCGTTGTCGACTGCCATCACCGCAAGGTGCTCCTCCATTCCGAAGAACTCAGAGATCCTGCTGAACTCGCGGTCGCAGCTGTTGGAGCGGTCGACGTCGCCGTGCACCGTGATGACGCCCTTGGGTCCAGGCATCTTGAGCATAAGGTAGGTGTAGTGAGGTATCGCCATGAATCTGGCAAAGGTTGGACGCCCGAGTATCGCATGGTACTGCGACTTCTAGTCGACTACCTCGAAGTTGATCGCCTCGCTCTGGAAGTTGTCGGGTGTGCCGAAGATGACGTCGAGTGTGATTGTTCCCATGGGCGTGACTGCTTGCCCTGGTACTATGCCATGGAAGGTGTTCTCCGATGGCATCAAGTTTGTTGTTGGCCTATTCATCCTTCTGAGGGTGTCAGCGAAGATAATGTGGATGCCGCTGCCTCCGTCCATGAACACCTTTTTCAAGGTGTAATCCCCGATCAGAGCTTCGACTACCAGAGCGGCGTGCCCGGGTCGCGGTACCGCAGGCGGATGATCTGCTCTGGAGAACGTGATCGGTGTCTCTGACCCTCTCAGGTACTCGGGTACTGCAGGTGGACAGGTGACAGCCTGGTAGACTTGGCGGGTGATGGTCTTCTGGGTCCTGTTTGAAGGGCGCCCCTTCTGTATCATGTTGAGCTGTCCGCGTGCCGCTGGATATGCGTCAGGGGCCTCTTGCTGCAGCTGCTGCTGCTGATAGAAAGCTCCCGCTGCATGTGCTGGATTAGCGACTGCAGGCGCGGGTGCGGGTGCTGCTTGGAGAGCCAGCTGCGCGACTGGCTGCGCTACGGGTGCTGCCTGGAGAGCCAACGGCGTGGCTGGCTCTGCGACTATCTTCTGCATTGCTTGGTATATCCTGCGTGCCTTTTTGCAGTCCTTCAACAGGTGGCGGGATCCCCACTTGCCCGTTTCCGGGTTCCTGAACATATGGTGCTTGAAGGGTTGCTCCAGCTCTTCCTACGGAGTTAGCGTGCGCCTCTGCCACTCTCGTTTGCGGCTCCCGTCGCCACGGTAGGTGTTGCCACCGCTTCGGTTGAATTGTCCTTGGCTATAGTGGCGACTGTTGACGTCGCCGCTTCGACTGTACTGGCGACTGCTGTCGTGTGCTTCATCCTCGCGGGGGGTTTCGAATCCCGCCGCTACTAACTCTATTGAGTCATTGCCGTGATAACGCGGCTTCTTCTTCTGGCGTCCTTCCCGCCAGTTGCTTCGTCCGGCTTCGTCTTTTGGGGAGTAACGTGAAGTATCACGGACCGAGTCCTCTCCGTCTGCCCACTGGTTGGCTATCTTCATGAGGTCAATCATGTTACTCGGCCGGAGCCTACCAAATTCCTCGCGGAGGTCGCGGCGATAAACGCCGTGCATGAAGGCATCCATCACTCGGTCTTCCGAGGTAGCTTCCATGGTGTTGCGGAGCAGGGTCCGTCGCTGGATGTATGACCGGAGCGGCTCGTCCCGTCCTTGCTTGCATGCTTGGAGCTCGACGAAAGTTTTCGGCCTTGAGTACGTCCCCAAGAAGCTCTTAACGAAGGCATCCGCGAACTCGTCCCACGTGCTGAAGGCGTCCTTGGGTTGAGTGTTGAGCCACCCGCGTGCAGATCCTGTGAGCATCAGCTGGATGTACTGCATCGCTGTAGTCGAAGTACCGCCCTGGCAACTGCAGGCTATGAGGTAGTCCTCCAGCCAGTCTCTCGGGTCCTGCTTTCCGTCGTACTTGACCGCTTCTGCCGTGAGCTTGAAGCCCTTGGGCATTCTTGTGTCGCGGATGTTGAAGCTGAAGCATGCGGCGCCGCGTGGCTCGAAGTCGCTATCATCGCGGTCACCAGCATTGGGTGTGCTGACCGTCCGCTGGGTGCGGTTGCGGTCTACCGTCCTCTGTGTGATGACGTTGCGGAGGTCTTCGCCTGGCTACGGCTGTCGCGGTTGTCTTGGAGCTAGGACTACGAGTGCTGCGGGTTCGCGGTCGCGGCGACCCCGATTCTCTTGCGCCCTTTCTGTTGGCGCCTTGTTCGCCAGAGCTTCTTCGACTGCCCTGATGGACATGATTTGCTGCTTGTGGAGGAGTGCACGGGCGTCACCCTCAGGCGGCTGCGTCAGTCGCAGGTATGTTTCGACTGCCATGAGGGCAGCTCCGGGTGTTTTGGGGACGGGTATCCCGTCCGCGTCTTCAGTCATGTATGACGATTCAAGATTGCGGGTGATTCCAGCACGTTCGGCCTCTGTCATCCGAGGCACGCGGGCCCTGTTGCGAGACCTCTGTCGAGGCAGCAGTGAATGAATAGGCTGCCCTCCTGGCACTCGCCGCGTCGGCTTCCTCCTTGCGTCGGAGTAGCTCGGCCTTCTCTACGCGAAGTCGTTCGCCTTCCTTCCGCAGCAGATACTGGACCGCCATAAGGTCCTCTCGGGGTGCGTCTGGTGGGGGGTATGTGCCCTCCTCAACGTGCTTCAGGGCTCTGATTGCCATGTCGCGGGTGATGGTGAGTCGTGTCTGGTCCGGCATGACCACCTCCAGTGGGTATGCGGGTTCGTCGCCGTTGGCCCGCGACGGGCCGGCCATGTAGACTTGTGCGGGGTAAATCCGGGGAGTGGGGCTGATGCATCCACTGCTGCTTCCTTCATCCGAGCCATGCTCGGAGTCGAAAATGGCTCCAACGTGGTGGGTACCACAGTTGCCGTTGAGGTTCTTTCCATAGAGTTTCGCGGCCTTCACCACGGATGCGAGGAATGGAGTCGCTGTCGTAGACACGGGTGCGATTGGCTTGCGGATGATCTCGCGACGCGAAGGCGTGGCCGACGTAGTCGGAGTCGATGTAGATCTTGGCCTTGCCCGCGGCGCGACCAAGGGAGTCGAAGTAGACTTGATCCGCGCAGGGGTCACCGCCGATGCAATCTCCTTGGCAGCCGGAGGTGCGGGTGTTGCGTTGGGCATGATCTCCGCCATGGAGGCAGTTGGCGTAGTCGAGGCAGGCGCGATCTTCGCGGCAGTCGAAGATGCGATCGCCGCAGTCGCGGTAGATGCGACCACGGCAGGTGATGACGCGGTCATTGTAGTCGTGGCAGATGCGATCTTCGCGGCGGTCGCAAATGCGATCGCTGCATTCGTAGCAGATGCGATCTCGGCGGCGGGTGAAGGCGTGGTTGACGTAGTCAAGGCGAATGCGGGTGAATCCACCGCACGTAGCGTGGCCACCGTAGATCGGAGTGTTCCGTAGCTGTTTATGAGGTAGCGCATGGTACCAAAAGTGATCCACGTACCTTCACGCAGTTCAGCGTACACCGAGCGATGAGCCGGCGGGTGACTGACGTACTCGAGGGAGTTGACGCAGACGGGCTTCCCGTTGCAGGCGTCGATCTTCACGGTTGATGGGGCCGGAGCGACCATGATTTCCAGCGCTCATTCTTTCCCACAGACGGCGCCAATTGACGAGGTTAGGACTCGACAAATCCCTGGGTTGTGTACCCCGGGTTGATTGAGGGGGAGAGAGATGAGCGCTGGTGATCACGACGGCTAACAGGCGAGGAGTTTACCCAGGTTCAGGCTCCCGGAGGATAACACCCTACTTCCTGCTTGTCTGGTATTCATTATGAGTGTGGCTACATGGCGAGATGGCAATCTCGCTAGGGTTAGAGACGGCGGCTATGAGTGGAAGTTCAGTTACCCTAGACGAGGGACCCTCCCAGCCTTTATATGATAGGCTGGGTCTCGGGTGAACGGTGCCGATGGCACTTACAGGACGATCAAGGCCGATGACCTAACGTCGACTATCTTGGGCCGCACGTCGTCCTTCTTGGGCCTTCCTTGGATCCTCGCTATAGGATTGATGGACTTGGCGTGACCCAGGTATCACCACCGTGGGGTAGTCAAAGAGTAACCCCACGACATGGTCACAATGAACTACTTAAGGATTTTGAGCATCTTGAGAAAGCTCACATGGCACTCTCAAGAGAGCTCAAGATTCTTAAGGAGTCACATGACAACTCTCAAAATAAGGATGTAAATGAAAATGCTTGTGCCACTAACCCCTTGTGTGTCAAAGCATCTCTCATATTGGAGAACAATAGGTTGAAGGCTCAACTTGAGAAAGGACTAGTGTCTTTCATCCAAGGAGAAAAGAACCTCAATAATCTTTTGAGAAATCAAATGAGAGTTGTGGGTAAGGAAGGGCTTGGATTTGGAGTCACATCCAAGAAGACCAATGAGAAGAAGAAACCAACTCCCTCCACTAATGCTATTGTTTTTGTGAAGGAGGGGGAGTTGGCTAATGATGAAGATGAATTTGATATCCTTGCTAAGAGCATTGCTCCTAAGAACACATCTTCTCACAACAATTTTGCGGGAAAATATAACCCATCATATGTGCTTTTGAAATCTAATGATGGACATGTTTATGCAAAATATGTTGGAACTTCATATGGTAGTGATTATCATGCTTCTATTTGGGTTCCCAAGACCCTTGTGACTAACAAGAAAGGACCCATCAAAACATGGGTACCTAAATCGAGGACTTAACTCTTTGTAGGTATGTGCTTCCGGAGGATCATCATGTCTTATTGATAGCGGTTGCTCCGCACATATGACCGGAAGCAAACAAGTGTTAAGTGACTTAATGCATCAACTTCTCAAGGTATCTCATGTCACGATTGGTGATGGTTCGGAACTCAAGGTATTGGGGCATGGCAAGGTGGTCATTTCTCCGGACACGTCCATTGAGAAAGTCCTCCTTGTTGAGTCCCTTGGTTATAATTTACTTTCCGTTTTGCAACTTTGCGAGTGCAACTTTACTGTTGTCTTTGGACGGTATCATGTGCTCATTCTTCACACAATTTCTCTTAAAGTAGCCTTTGTTGGATTTGTGGAAAACCGTATGTATGTAGTGGATTTCTCGAAAGAAACTACACATATTGCCACAAGTCTAATGGCTAAATCCGACGTGGGTTGGCTTTGGCATCGCCGGTTGGGCCACGTCGGTATGAGAAACTTGCAAACACTTGTGAAGGGTGAGCATGTGGAAGGACTAACAAAAGTGAATTTTTCCAAAGATCGTCCTTGGAGCTCATGTGTTGCCGAAAAGATGCATGAGAAGAACCATCCCAAAGTAACAACAATCAATACAACGAGGCCCTTCCAACTCATTCATATGGATTTGTTTGGGCCTCCTACTTATGAAAGCCTTGGTGGCAAGAAATATTGCTTGGTAATTGTTGATGATTATACAAGATACACTTGGACTTTCTATATCAAGAAGAAGAGTGAAACTCAAAGGGAATTCATTGATTGGGCTACCCAAGTACAACGCCAATATGACACAACCATCTTGGCCATAAGAAGTGACAATGGAACCGAGTTCAAGAATTACACCATGGATGAATTCTTGAGTGATGAGGGCATTAAACACCAATATTCCGCTGCGTATACCCCTCAACAAAATGGTGTTGCGGAAAGAAAGAACCGTACACTTATTGATATGGCAAGAACTATGATGGCCGAATTCAAGTCTCCATATAATTTTTGGGCCGAAGCCATCAACACTGCTTGTCATCTAACCAACCGGCTCTATCTCCGCCCATTCACTAACAAGACTCCTTATGAACTTCTTGGTGGTAAAAAGCCCAACCTCTCTTATATTAAAGTTTTTGGTTGCAAATGTCAAGTTTACATTAAAGGTTCTAAATTGCCTAAATTTGAGCCTAGAACTTTTGAAGGCATATTTGTTGGTTATGCCAAGGATTCCCACACTTATAGAGTCTACAACATATCCACCGGGTGTGTTGAAGAATCTATGAATGTGGTGTTCCATGAGGATAATGGCTCCCAAGTGGGGCATGTTGATCTTGATGATGTAGGTGATGAGCCCTCCTCCATCGCCATAGGAAGAATGGGTATAGGTCCCCTTATACCCATTGAGGAACCCCTTGTGGCAACAGAGTTGGACTCAAGCTCGATGCAAGTGGAGCCCTCTACATCAACCATTGATCTAGCGGCAAACCAAGAACAAGCTCAAGATCTACAAGATGATACCAACCATCATGATAATGATCAAGATCCACCCAATGGTAATGGTGGTCAAGATTTTGGTGATCTCTCACCAAGAACTCCAACCCACTCTCGGATTAATCAAAATCAAGATGAAGGAGATGATGAAGATGCACCTCCCAATGAGAGACCCTCAGATGCTCTTGCTCGTCGAGTGGCTAGCAAGGCCGTGGCATTACATCAAAAATCTCTCTATCAAAAGAACATCATTGGTGGTCTTGGAAGGAGTGTGTCCACTCGGAGGCAACTATTACTCTTTTGTGGTGTCCATGCTCATATATCACATTTTGAACCTACCAAGGTGTATGAAGCTCTTGGAGATGAAGATTGGGTTCATGCTATGCACGAAGAGCTTCATAACTTTGAGAGAAACAAAGTTTGGTCCCTAGTGGAAAGACCCAAGAACCATAATGTGATTGGAACCAAATGGGTGTTCAAGAACAAGCAAGATAATCATGGACAAGTGATTCGCAACAAAGCTCGTTTGGTTGCTCAAGGCTACTCTCAAGTCGAAGGACTTGACTACGGTGAAACTTTCGCTCCCGTAGCTAGACTTGAATCCATTCGTATATTGCTTGCATTTGCTTCTAGCTATAAATTCACTTTATATCAAATGGATGTTAAAAGTGCATTTCTAAATGGTCCACTTAATGAGATGGTATATGTCAAACAACCTCCGGGGTTCGAAGATCCCAAGTGTCCTAACCATGTCTACTTACTCCACAAGGCTTTGTATGGCCTCAAACAAGCCCCACGTGCTTGGTATGATCACTTAAAGGAGTTCCTAGTAGACCGTGGTTTTGCACTTGGGGTAATCGATCCCACACTCTTCACCAAGAGTGTAAATGGAGAATTCTTTGTATGCCAAGTATATGTTGATGATATTATATTTGGTTCTACTAATGTCTCTTTTGTAGAACAATTTGCTAAGCTAATGACAAGTGAATTTGAGATGTCTATGATGGGTGAGTTAAAGTTCTTCCTTGGTTTTGAAATCGAGCAATATGACGAAGGAACCTTTATTTGCCAAGCTAAATATACTCAAGACATGCTCAAGAAGTTTGATATGTCAAATGCAAGCCCATTGAGATTTCCAATGGCAACAAACGTGAATCTAACACTAGATCACGAAGGTATTCCGGTTGACCAAAAGCTTTATCGTTCTATGATTGGTTCTTTGCTTTATCTTTGTGCATCTAGACCGGATATCATGTTTAGTGTGGGTTTGTGTGCAAGATTTCAATCTAACCCTAAAGAAAGCCATATGACTGCTGTCAAAAGAATTCTTAGGTACTTGGTTGATACCCCCAATCATGGTCTTTGGTATCCTTCAAATACAAGCTTTGATCTTGTGGGGTATTCGGATGCGGATTGGGCCGGTGACAAAGTGACTAGGAAATCAACCTCGGGTGCTTGCCAATTTCTTGGTAGGTCACTTGTGTGTTGGTCTTCGAAGAAACAAAACTGCATATCCACCTCCTCCACGGAAGCCGAGTACATTGTCCGCCGCAAGTTGTTGTTCACAATTATTATGGATGAGACAATGTCTTGAGGATTTCGGAATTAAGAAAAAGACATTGCCTCTTTTATGTGATAATGAAAGTGCTATAAGAATTGCTCACAATCCGTGCTCCATGGCAAGACAAAGCATATTGAAATACGGTATCATTTTATCCGTGATCATGTGGCCAATGGAGATATCTCTCTTTCATATATCAACACCAAAGATCAACTCGCCGATATATTCACAAAACCACTTGACGAGAAGAGATTCAAGGAATTGAGGGGAGAAATCAATGTGGTGTGTGCAAGCAACTTTGTTTGATTAAGAATCTTGGATACACACCTCTCCTAGAAGTGTTATTTGAATTCTAGATATAGGCATGGATTTAGGGGGAGTGTTGTCCTAATTCATTGGACTCTCCCTCCCCCCATTATGTCAATAGCAATGTTTTCATTAATGTCTCAATAATTTTCATAAATGTGCTTAAATGATGAGTTTTGATCATGGACCCAAGATACATCTTCGCGGTGCCATATCAAATATACTCATATATAGGGTGGCTACGGCCATCGACATCCTTTGGAAGAAAAGTTGGTTTGTACGATTATCATTTTGGACTTTATATTGTTCGAAACATGCTCCATGTTGTTCACGTTCAATTCGTATTTTTTCCCATTGAGCATGTGTAGAACACTTTATATCTCCTTATCCTGGTTCTATGCTTATACCTAACCCTCCCTTAATTTCTAATCATATGCCATAGTTATGTTCTCATCAAATAAGGCTGGCTACTGTGCTTTTGGAATTGGTCCGGATTTTTCCGACCAAATTCCGGACGTCCGGAATTTTCCGGGACAAATCCGAATTTTTTCCGAGGTGACCCCATTTCCTTTCGGGAGGGGTTTCGGAAAAATTTCGGATTCGTCCGGAAAAATCCGAACGATCCGGAATTCGTCCGGAAAATTCCGGATCTATTCCGAATGTCCGGAATCTATCCGGAATATTCCGGATCTATTCCGGAAGAAGGACTCGGGGGCTGATAACCTTTTGGCCGGGGGGGTGAGAAGTTACATTCTCTCTTCCCCCCCCCCCTGCCCCCATAGTCTCTCCTTCTCCTCCTAGCCGCCTCCCACTCATCGGGGATCACTCCCACCGTCCAAATCGCCGAATCTTCGTCAAGAGTGGTCTTGGGCCTCTTTGAAGAGGATCCACCGAAGGAATCTTCTCAGTGACATGGATTCGGGTACCTCTCTTCTTCTCCCTTTAGGGTTCTACATATAGGTTGTAGATTAGATGCTATCCACCTTAGAATCTAGTGTCTCCTCTAGTCAACCTTTCGACATTGTGTAATTTGAAGAAGTTGATATCGAGTCATAATTTCTTAGAAACTGGCCACACTCGGAATGCATCCGGAATCACCCGGAAAATTCCGACTGGTTCGGAATAATCCGGACGGATCCGGAATTTTCCGAATCTTCCGGAATTTTCTGGTTCATTCCGGAATCATTCCGACTGAAGACAGTTTTTTTTGAAACTTGCACTTCTTCAAATTGCCTTTGTTTCCTTATTCACCTGGCATATGTACTTATCCTATTCTACGCATCTATATCATCTATTCACAGGTGACAGTGATGACCGGCAACACACTCGCAATATCACAAGAAAAGTTCCTCGTGGTCGTACAACTGACCGACCATCCAGGGAAGTAAGGGCAGGTGAAGGGTCTCGGGGCACCCCTCGTACTCGCTCCCGTGGTCGCACACAGACTGGGGGTCGGGGTCGGGGTGCTCCCGCTGTTGAGGATGAAGTGGAAGAAGAAGAGGTTCCCTATGAGAACATGAAGACTATGAGTCGTAAGGAATGGAAGCTGATTCGTAAAGAAAACCCTTATCGCTTCCATGAGCGCACATGTGATGCGGATGATCGTTTCTGGACTAAAACACAGATGAAGGCTTGGGATCAGTTTTACATGACTCTTCAGGAAAAGGTAGTGAAGCAGAAGGTGATGGAAAAGGAATACTATCTTGAGAGGAAAGACAATGTGTTTCATCATATTCATGAGACTCTTGAGAAGCTCGGCATTGTTAAGCTTGTTCTCCTATATCAACCCTTTTGCCCGGAGCTGATCTCACAGTTCTATTGTACCGTGCGCTTCAAGGGTGACCGGGTAAGGACCATGACATGGATGTCTGGTAACCAGAAGCTCAGGAGTAACTTGGCTGAATTTGGCGCTGCTTTGGGGTACACATGGATCAACACTCATGGTAATCACAGGTACCGTATTCATGATTTCAATGAGTATGCAAAGGAAAGTCTTGCTCACTGCTATCCTGAATCTATTGCAAATCCCAAACTTCCTTTCATTAGTGAGATGTACCCCCACTACAATCTCCTTGCTAAGATTTTCCGTGCTAGCATCATGAGCAAGGCCGGTGATGTTTCAGCTGTCAGGGGCTACATGATCAACCTCATGCATCTTTGCAAGCCAAGCAGAGTGAAACAAATTGATGTCATGGACTTCATCTACTGGGAGATCTTTGCAGGGGTCATGGACAAGAGGTCTCCAGCTTTTGCTCTATACATTCAGATTTTCATTAACCATGTCTATGACGGTGATGCCATGGCGGGTCACGATGTCTAGAATCCTGAGTACTTCACTCCCTCCCTTATTAAGGGTCCCCAGCTTCCAGAGTTTTCCAAGGGTAAAGGTCCTGCTACAGATGGTCCAAAGAACAGCATCTCTCAGTTCTTCAAGAGCATGTTTGAGACTTGTCGTGATGCCCGTGCATACAGCCATGAGGCTCGTGAGTTGGCCAAAGAGACTCGGCATATTCAGAATGCTGATCGGAGGGCGACCGGTCTCCTCTCTACACCTGATGGTCCTGAGTTGGCTCCTACTGAGTATGTTGAGCACCCTATGCCTGAGATTTCCGATGCAGACTTCTACTATCACCCACAGGGGGATATGCCTGAGGAGGAGGAGCAGCCCGACTTTGACCTTGACACCGCAGATGATGAGGAGTCACCTCCCTCGGAGTAGATTCTCATGGGATTTCGTTAGCTATGCTCTTCTCCCTTTTTGGAGTCTTGATGCCAAAGGGGGAGAAGTAGTTTCTATCTAGGATTCCGGGGTACTAGGGGTTTGCATGATTTTGGGCACAAGCTTCTTGGTGTTTCATTTGATCTTATAAGCTTGTGTTCGTCTTATCGTTATTTCATTATCATGTACTCATATCTATTGTACTCATATCTATGTGTGGATCTATGACCTTATCTATGTGTGGATCTATAGCATATTACTCTCAATGTCACTTTCAAATGTCATGCCTATCAGTTAAATTATCCTCGTATCATTGAAGTTGTTTTAGTGAGCACATTTTAAAGATATCTAAATAGAGGGGGAGTTTGTCTCGATGTGTGCTCACATCGAGGGGGAGCCCGTCTCTATTTTACATATTATATGCAAATCCTTATGTTGTCATCAAACACCAAAAAGGGGGAGATTGAAAGGACATCTCTTGCCTAAATAAGTTTTGTGTGTTTGATAACAACATGAGTGACATCTCATTGTGTGCTAAGTGTGATAGGTACATTTAACAAGTCAAGACGGAAGAGAATCATCCAAAAAGGGTTAAGACAAGCGAAGACGGAGCAAGTAAATCCTTTGATTTGTTGGTCCGGAATTCATCCGGATTGGTCCGGAATATTCCGGACTCAGTCCGAACAAATTCCGAGGTGACCTCAAATTGGTTCTGTTAGGGTTTTGGATTTCACCCGGAATCGTCCGGAAATTTCCGGATGACCCGGAATGGATCCGGATTATTCCGGATCTATTCCGGATGGTCCGGACTGGATCCGAAATATTCCGGGTCATTCCGGACGACCAGTTTCGGGCTGAAACGGCTAGTTTTTGGAGGACCTATATAAGGGCATCTCTTCTTCCTCAAGAGTTACCACGACCAAAAGAAGAACACCTCCATTGTTTGAAAGCTTCAAATCAATAGATCTCCCTCTTTAGCCACTCAATCACTTAGCCCTTTGGGGATTTGAAAGAGGAGACCTAGATCTACACTTCAACCAAACCAATTTGATTTCCCCCTTGATTTGTGAGAGGGGGCTTGCTACTCTTGGTGTTCATTGGAACACTAAGAGGTTGTGGTCCTTCGGAGCTTTGGGAGCTACGAAGACTTTGCCGGGAGCCACCAATTGAGTTGTGGTGTGTGCCCCGGCCTTGAGCATCGAGTCTTGGCGGCTCGGTGCATTTGGTGGAGACCCTCCAACTTGTGGAGTGTACTCCATCCTTGTAAAGGTTCTAGTTGTCAACCTCAACGGCAACATAGTGACAAGTGCCTCGCCACATCGGTGGTAAGTCACAACGGAGATACGGTGTGCCATATCAAGGCTACCCGGTGTTTCACTTTGGTGAACACCGAGCCGCTCCAACGGAGATTAGCTTCCATTGGGAAGTGAACTTCGGGATAAATCTTCGTGTCATCTTGTAGCTTATCTTTTCACTTACCTTTACTTGTTATCACTAGCTTACTATATCTATAACTTGTGCTAGTGAACTTTTGCTCATCATATAAGTTTGTTCACCTAGTTGTATATTCTAGAAAACTTATGTTTGAGCAATATCCTTTTAAAATGAAAAAGAAGTAAAATTTGTAGTTAACCTATTCACCCCCCCTCTAGTTAACCTCATCGATCCTTTCAGTGGATGACATCTCTATTAGCCAATTTAATCTCCAAATCAATATCTTCAAGCTCACATGGTGCAATTTAGCGCATTATTTCTTGATAAAGTGTATAAGGAATAGCACTTGCACTTGCACCCATGTCACATAATCCATAATAGCAATGATCACCTATCTTAACAGAGACAACAGGAGTACCAACAGCTTTTGCACTTTTATCCTGTCTAACAATGTTAGTAGCAGCTTCACAAAAATAAATAGAACTTCCATCGACGTTCTCAGTTACAAGATCTTTAACCAAAGCTACTGGAGAGGCAATTTCAAGTTGTTCATCAGGTTCATAAGCTTTCCTTTCACTTTTATTAACCACACTAGCCATGATTGAGTGTTCTTTAATTTTTATAGGAAAGGGTGGTTTTTCAAAGTAAACAGCAAGTAAAACAGATTCAACTATTTGGACAGGCACATCATCACTAGCAAGCACATCCGTTTTACAAACATATTTAAATGGTTCATGATACTTATCCCACTTTTCTTTTGGAATATTAATATGGTCAGCAAAGGATTTACAAAGAACAACAACAATTTGAGAATAGAGCCCAAACTTAGCACTAAGCATATTAAAACGTTCAGTTTTCATGAAAGATTTAATGCAGTCATACTCATAATTTATACCTAATTCTTTACCTTTGTCGATCTCCCAATCTTCCGCATTGCGATAAATCGTTTCAATTAAATCCCATTTAGCATTAACTTCTTTGTTTGTAAAGGATCCAAGAGAAGAGGCATCAAGCATATCCTTATCATTGCGAGGTAGCCTCGCATGAAAATTGTTAACAATTATATCATTAGGAAGCTTATGATTGGGGCATTTAAGCATTAAAGATTTCAACCTCCCCCAAGCTTGAGCGATGCTTTCTCCTTCATGTGGCCAAAAGTTATAAATATAATGTCTATCTTGATGAATTTCATGAAGAGGATAAAATTTAGAATAAAAGAGAGACATAAGCTCTTTACAATCCATCAAGTGAGAATTATCCACAAGCATATACCAATCCATAGCTTTATCCTTTAGTGATATTGAGAATAATTTCCTGATGATTACCTCTTTTGACATACCTGCAATCTTAAATAGCTCACACAGATCTTTAATATAAAGCAAATGATAACCTGGATGGATGGTTCCATCCCCTGCAGAACGGTTACTCATAACATGATCAACAATTCCCATGGGTATTTTAAATGGATCAATTTCAGAGAGCGGAGGACTCTTATCCACTACAGGTGTGGTGGCAGAGTCACTCCCAAACATCATATTAAGTGAAGAGTGCTCCATATCGAAGCAAAGTAACAAGCAAAAATTAAAACAGCACTTACAATAAAAGAGTTTCTTACCAATAGTGCTACACTCCCCGGCAACGATGCCAGAAAAGAGTCTTGATGACCCACAAGTATAGGGGATCTATCGTAATCCTTTCGATAAGTAAGAGTGTCGAACCCAACAAGGAGCAGAAGGTGTTGACAAGTGGTTTTCAGCAAGGTTTCACTGCAAGCACTAAAAGAGAAATGTTTTTGGATTTTTGATTTAATGAACAAATAAAGAACAAGTGAATAAAAGAGTGCTACGATAATTGTAGCAAATAGCCCAATCCTTTTAAGCTCAAAGGACAGGCCGGTTGTGTTACTTATGAAGATTAAAACATTCTCGAGGACACATGGAAGTTTTTGCCTAGCCAGTTTCATTGTACGCCGGTGATTAACCTTCAATGTTTTGATAAAGTGTTGTGTGGGTGGACCTATGCTAATGCACCGCCCTTACTTGGACAAATACATACTTGTGATTAAACCCCATGCAAGCATCCGCAACTACAAGAAAGTAATTAAGATAAAAACCTAACCACAGCCTTAAACTCCGAGACCCTACACTCCCTAGTGCACTGATGTCTACTACACACTTCTACTCTTGTAGACTTGTTGGGCCTCCAAGCGCAGAGGTTTGTAGGACAGCGGCAAATTTCCCTTAAGTGAGTAACGCAAGGTTTATCGAATCCACGGGAGGTAGAGGTCAAAGATATCCCTCTCAAGCAACCCTGCAATTAAGATACAAGAAGTCTCTTGTGTCCCCAACACACCTAATACAATTGTCAGTTGTATAGGTGCACTAGTTCGGCGAAGAGATGGTAAAATGCAAGTGATATGGATGGTAAAAGGTGATTTTGTAATTCTGTAATAAAAATGGCAGCAAGCAAACAAGTGACAAAAGTGACTAAAAACGGTGTATCAATGCTTGGAAACAAGGCCTAGGCTTCATACTTTCACTAGTGACTACTCTCAACATCATTAACATAATTAAACACATGATAGTTCCCACAAAAACACATGCATGGTAGACGTTACTCGGAGATCATTCTTTTGTGGATCAAATAGGATGATAATTGCGTAGGGCTATGAAAATCACACCTTAAAGTTCGTATTCCACATCTATGGACACTTCATGCTGTCACTATCCGCATCCAAAGATAGTACTAACAAACACCACAACCTATTTCTTGAATAGTCTCTTCTTCAATAACACAAGCATCAAGAAACCTCATGATCTATTCAATCCAACAAATAAAGAACAAACTCATGATGAAGATCCTTCCAATCTATTATCCATAGAGTCACACACAGCACCCATCTTGTCACCGAGGTACCATGATCACAACGGTGGCTCCAAAAATTGTACTAAATAACACCACTTGAGCAACATCATATCCATTACACATAGGGAAACATCATGTATTCAACTACACTAACAAAGCGCATGATTACAACAAAGATCACATCATGGGAGAGAGAGAGATAACCACATATCTACTTGTATAAGCCTCAGCCCCGGTGGGGGACTACTCCCTCCTCATCGCGGGAAGCAGCGGTGTCGATGGAGATGGCTCCGGCGGTCGATCCCCCCTCCGGCAGGGTGCCGGAACAGGATCAACCTGACCCCCGAACTAGGGTTTTCGGTGACTGCGTGTCGGGGTCGAGTTTCTGGAAAATAATGGCCGCTCCCTCGCTTTTAGATCAAAAGGGATTTTATAGGCGTCAGAGGGGGCCGAGGCAGTGCCCAGAGGACAGGGGTGGGCCCCACCCGCGGGTCAAGGTGGGGTCGCGGCTGCTACCCGCCCCTGGCCCCTGGGTGGCCCCCCAGGTCACCCTTTGGTCCGCGTGTGTCTTCCATCGCATAAAAAATCTCCGTAAATTTTGAGGGAATCCGACGATATTTCCTGTTGTGACTTTTCTGAAATACAAAACAGCAAAAACAGGGAACTGGCACTTGTCATCTTGTCAATAGGTTAGTCCGAAAAAATGCATAAAAATGATGTAATATGATATTAAATACATGTTACAGCATCACAAAACTAGTATGGATCACTCAAAAATTATAGATACGTTTGAGACGTATCATGCACTAGTTCACAAATTGGGGTTTAGGTTTCTGTCACTCCTGCAGCCCTACCATAAGCAAACTAAATACACTATGCATTCCCCTAGGCCCTTTGAAAGGTGAAGTATCATGTACTCGACGTTCACACAATACCACTAGAGGAATAACACCACAACATAAATCAAACCATTAAATATTACTCAACATTATGCAATTGCTAGCAACTAGGCTTTCCCCATGTCCTCAAGAACCTAACGAACTACTCACAAGACATCATATAGATCATGATCAGAGGTGATATGAATAAGGGCAAAAATCTGATTGTAATGATAATTCACCGATAAAACTCTCAAACATCAACTACAAGTGGTAATCAATGCCCGGGATACGATTCTGATGAACTAATAGCAACACAATGATAATTGTTACAGCAAGATGAGATGGGATGACGGTGGTGATGATGGTGCTGATGGTGGAGATGATGTTGATGATGATCTCGATGATGCTTGGCGTGATGGCGATGACGATGGCGGCGATTCCCCCCTCCGGGAGGGAAATTCCCCGGCAGATTTCTCCCTGCCGGAGCCCTTCTTCTCTCTGTCTGGTTTCCGCCTCGTGGAGGCGGTGGAAAAATTCCTCGTCGATGCCCCCGATGTTTTTAGGTCAGGGGTGAGTAATACGCTGAAGGGGAGCCGAAGGGGGGCCACAGGGGCCAGGGGCGGGCCCCTGGCGCGGCCAAGGGTGGGCCCGCGGGTGCTAGCCGCCCCTGCCCCCTGGAGCTCCACTTCGTTCCCCCTTTCGGCTCCGTGACTTATTCTTCAAAATATTGACTTCATAATTTTTCTAGAATTTTCTGAGCTTCCGAAGTTTGGTATCTTGACAGGTACTTTTCCAGCTGATTTCTGGCTCCGGCAGATCCATCCCCAATAATTGCCAAACATGCAAAATAAGACAAAATAACATAAGTATTGCATTATAATATGAAATATATCAATGAATAAAGATAAATTATGATGTAAAATAGTGATGCAAAATGGACGTATCAGTCCTGCGCCACGTCAGCCTTTAGAGTCAACGCCTGCAAACCGCCCAATTTGCCCAAAACCGTCCAAATTCGTCAAAAACTACTAGCAGGGGGTGATTTAGACGGTTTTATAGATTTGAGGGTTGAGAACATACCAATTTGTTGTTTAGGGGGATTTGTGTCCAATCCTATAGATTTTAGCGTGAAAAATATACTTAGTCCAAAAAAGAAAAAGGAAATTATACGTGCCAATTTTGGGCTATTTTCAGCGTGTTCCTGCGCTAGTTTTGGCCTATTAGATATATTTTACGAAAATATTATAAAATAATAAAAAGAAAGTTAAACAGGTCGTACCGGGCCGGCCCGTGTGCCTGGCATCGAGGACCAGGCACGCCCCATTTAGCCACGTGACGGGTCGGACCCGTGACAGTCCGGGCACGCGTGCTAAGGCCATCTCCAACGTGCCGACCCAAACGGGCCTGTTTTTGGTCCGTTTTTGCTCCGTTTGGGTCGCGAAACGGACAGGAAATCTCCGGCCGCATCCGGGCTGGGGGTAGTTGAAAGAACAAACTATGCCGAGATGTCGCCTAGAGGGGGGTGAATAGGCGATTAACACTTTTTCAATTTAAGGGATTGATAATTGCAGAATAAAACTATGTGTTTAAATTAACAAGCCAACAACCTAATATACTAGGTTTACCTATGTGCACCAACAACTTATGCTAAGCAAGGCAAGCAACAAGGTGATAGCAAGATATAAACTTCAAGCACGAAGGCTATCACAATGTAAATTGCATAAGTAAAGCTTGGGTATAGAAATAACCGAGGCACGCAGAGACGAGGATGTATTCCCGAGTTCCTCCTTGTTAAGGGAGTACGTCTCGTTGGAGGTGTGTGAGCTCGCCACAAGAGGCCTACTCAAGATGCCACAAAGGCCTCACTCTATTCTCCGATTAACCGCACCCAAGGGTTTGGTTCACCTTTCACTATCGGAATCCTTCACCGCGGATTCCGGAGCCCTTTTACACCAATCTTGGGGCACACACCCACAACTCAATTGGGGGCTCCCAAATCGTGCTGAAGCTTCACAACTCGAAGTCTTCGCGGCACCTCCAACCGTCTAGGGTACACAATGCACCCAAGAGGCACAAGCTCTTGGGAACACAATGCTCCCAAGTGTAACAAGCTTCTCAACCTTCAACTTCACGTATCACCGTGGAGAGCACAACCCGATGCAACTAATGCAAAAGGCAAGAACACACTAAGTGGTCAAGTCCTTCACTCCGAAATCCAACCAAATGAACTAATGCTATGGAGGGATTTAAGAGGAAGAACAAAGGGGGTGAACACAAAGCAACCCCAAAATCTAGATCCACTAGGTTTCCCTCACTTAGAGGAGAATTTGATTGGTGGAATGGTAGATCTAGATCTCCTCTCTTGAATCCCTAAATTTGGGCAAGAATCATTGGAGTGATTGAGAGGAATCAAGCTCACAAGGTTTGCAACAATGGAGGAGAGAGGGAATGAGCTGAGCAAAAGTGACAAGCCAGCTCTTGGGGAAGAAGGAGGCTATTTATAGCCTCCCCCAAAAACTAGCCGTTACAGCCTGCGCAGACCGGAGACTCCGGTCTAAGTGCACCGGAGACTCCGGCCTGGGCAGGAGATTCCGGCCAGGCTCCGGCCTTCTTCCGGACTGGCACCAGAGACGCACCACACAAGAGACAAAGCGGGAGGGTCAGAGATTCCGGTCTCGAGGGGCCGGAGACTCCGGCATGCCGGAGACTCCGCAGCCCCACGGAGACTCGGTCAATGAAGCAGACAAGGCTGGAGATTCCGGGTCCTTTGGGCCGGAGACTTCGGTGGGACCGGAGACTCCGGACCATCTCCGGTGTACCTCCGGGCACACAACAGGGGCGCACCACACTTTGGCATAAAACAGCAAAAAACAAGGGACCGGAGATTCTGGGTCCTTTGGGCCGGAGACTCCGGTGGGACCGGAACCTCCGGACCATCTACGGACCAGATCCAACAGTAAAACCTGAACTGCCATAACTTTTGCAAATGAACTCCGTTTTCGATAATCTTGGACTCGTTGGAATCGTCACATCGAGCACGACAAGATTATGTAGAGAAACATCATAGTTCAATACTCCCTCCATTCCTTGATATAAGGTGCCTAAGGTTTTGAGAAAAAATCGAAATATAAGGTATATTGCGATTTATCGACAATTTTACCCATTGAAAAATGAGTCACAATATGGCATAGATGGAGTTGAAGGGTTGTTTTCAATTTGTTGCTATTAGAGACTCCTACCTCTCATTTTTTTCATGATGAAATAAGTCAACCAAAACCTTAGGCACCTTATATCAAGGAACGGAGGGTATATTGTAAACACCAAAGGGGAAAGGATCAACCTCTATTTCACAAACCGGAAATGAAATATCTTTTGCAAATGAAGTCCAAACGACATGAAACCAAATTTGTTGAAAAGAGGACGACAAATGCAACCTTTGAAAATGGAAAACAAGCAATGGAGATTTTGGAAAGAAATGGAAGAGATAAATCTTCCGCACGGATGAACCGGCAAAATCTCCAATACCGAAACCGCAATAGAAGACGCATATGAAAACCGTTTTCGGTGAACTTAGCCTTGTCATGACAAGCACGACAAGAACCAATACCACACCACGATAAGAGACAAATAAGAACCAATAAAGATGATAGCATGGATGCAAAGGTTTGTGCTCTCTACGATGATACGATCATGATATTCGGTCGAGAGCCCCTCTTGATAGTACGGCTATCTATCCTATAACCCGGTCTCTCACTAAACATCATGAGACCGGTAAAATAAAAACCTTATCAAGATCATACCTTTGCCTTGCATATTAATCCACTTGAGGTCGATGAAGACGAACTTCATCTCCTCAAGACGCACCACCTTTCTTGATTCCGCTTCGCTTGGTGAAGAAACACATGACGCTCCCCCATACACCAAGATGGGGAAAGCACTCTTCGGCACATCTTCACTTGGACTTGAGTGTTGATCAACACGCACTTAGCCTTGATCAACACAAACTTTTCTTCCCTTAGCCTTGATTCCAACAAATGGAGATCAAGCAATGCAAATGGACACACCTACAAATATAGCTCAATACAAACATTAGTCCATAGAGATTGTCATTAATTACCAAAACCACACATGGGGGCAACCATGCACTTTCAATCTCCCCCATTTTGGTAATTGATGACAATCCCTTATAACAGGGTTTATATAATGAATAAAGCATCCTTGCAAGACAAACAAGCAAGGATGCAAGCGCATTAAAGGCAAATGCAACAAAAGCATAAAACCAAATTCCCTAAACCCTCTAAACTTCTCCCCCGTTGGCATCGATTGCCGAAATGGGAAGAAAAATTTAGAAGGCCAATATAATAAGAGTTCCTCCAAAAGGTGTGCATTGCTCAAGTTATGAGTGAAATCAAATGCACATATCGAATGATGAATATTTAGAGGAAATCAAACTATATTGAGGATCCAAAGATTGCAAAAAGATGAAATCATTCTAAACATCTCCACAAAGGAGAAAAGCAATCGAGAAGATCCAAAGCGAGAGTTCTAAATAAAAACGGAGAAGCTCCCCAATGTTCATACACTCTAGAGAAGTGCACAAAAATGGCATCCTCGCTCCCCCAAAATCATCTAAAACACTCAACAAGTGCAAGAGTGCATAAAGCAAAAGCAAATCATAGCACTTGCACCAAAGATATGGTTGAGCCATGAGGAGATACGAATTTTCAAAAATTCAACATAATATAGGCCCAACCAAGACAAAAGGAAGATCTTTAAAGGTATGTTCACAAGCTTAGGGATACCAATTGGAAACAAAAACCAATTGAAAATGCCACAAGCTAGTGAGAGCATTTAGCCAATAAAAAAACAACATACTCACCGTGGTAAGCATGAAGTAAAAGATCCTCAACAAATACATGAGTGTGCAAAGATACCAATAAACAAAGAGACAAGCACTCATGAGATAAAATTGGAGCCACCAAAGAATTATAGATAAAAATAAAGTAGCTCAAAAGCAATAGGATACCAACTAAAATGTGACCTCTCTCGTATGTATAGGTTTCTAAGTAGACAAATCGTTGATGACATACATCCACAAAGAAACTTGCACATATGAGATGGTTGATAAAGTGGAGACCACGGTATCCAAAAGGGAAGTCATGAATATACAAACGAGATTGTTGCATAAAAGCATAGTACATAGCTCAAATTTGTCTCATTATATATAAATGAACTTCAAATATATCAAATGCATCACACATATCACTAAGTGAACAAGAGATAGTGAAGATGCTTTGAGATAGGCAACAAGTATCACAAACAAATAATACCAATTGAAGAAAAGGTTTTTGCAATTTCATCACAAATATCACAAAGATATACCGCGTGAAGGAAATAAGCCAAAACCACAACAATTGCACATAAAAGCTAACATGCCAAGAAGCCACCTACACAAGGTTGAGAGTAGAAAGGTATGCATGAGGTAGATACTTGTTACCGATATGACATTGGTGGTGAAGAAGATGAGACTTGGGCAATCATCATAGCTTGACTCTTATAATCACATGGTGAGAACACCTTCCTTATGGATGAGACAAGCCTCCAATGCTTCTCAATTGTACCTAAAACACAATTCAAGTACAAAATGGTTCCCAAACTCATTGGGTTCCATAGTAGTTAGATAAACTACAATATATAGGAAACACTCCACATAAATATGTGCATATAGATATGAAATTGAGTTTCATGCATGATGGTAGATATTGATAAGTTGGGTAGTGCCCCAAGCGAAGGCGGAATTGTAGCTAGTAGCAGTTTTCCCTCGTTTAACGAACCGAGGTTTATCGAACCAGTAGGACTTTGAAATCAACAACGAGGTGAATGTTGAAGATCTCTGGCGCTTAACCTTCAACAGACGTGGACCTGCACACACTCAACCAAAATACTTTGCCCCAACGGTGGAGAGGTTGTCAATCTCTCCGGTCTCGCGGAACACAAAGCGGTTAATTGTATGATGAAATAGATAAAATATGAAAAGTGACCAGAGGAGTAATGATAATTAAAAGCAAGTAAATGAGGTTGAAAATAATGTAAAAAGATGGACCGGGGGCCATGGGTTCACTAGTGGAGTCTCTCAAGTAAATAAAATATGCATGTGATGGGTGAACGAATTACAGCTAGGCAATTGACAAGATCATGACACAAACCCAATTTAGCTATGACAAAAAGGACATGATAATATTTATGGAGGCATCACGACAAGGAACAAAGACCGTTGAGTCCAACTGCGTCTTTGTCTAAATAGTCCACCGTGGGATCGCTATCCAGCCTGTCACCCAACGGTATTAAGTTGCGAGCAACAGACAATTGCATTAAGTAAAGTGCATGAAGTAAGCAATACTAATATCAAGATAGACATTAACACCGCTGTTTTACCCTTAGTAGCAACAACACACCCTCGCCCTTAGACGTTTCTGTCACTCGTGCCCAGGAACAAAAGGGGGCATGAACCCACTATCTAGCATAAATACCCTCTCTTGGAGATACACACAATCACTTGGCCAAATTAACTACGCACATCGGAGAGCATGCAAGAACATAAATTACTCATATAAGAATCATGCACAATCTGAACATAACTTCATAATCCATCGGATCCCAGCAAACACATTACATAGCATTACAATAATCGATCTTGATCATGTTAGACAGCTCACAAGATCATAAGACATGAAGCACAAGAGAGAGAGACTACCAACTAGGTACTGCCATGGACCCGTAGTCCAAGGTGAGACTACTCACAAATCATCCCGGAGGAAGGCATGTCGATGAAGAGCCCTCCGGGATCGATCTCCCCTCCGGCAGAGTGCCGGGATCAGCTTCAGATTGGACCCCGAACTAGGGTTTTCGATAACGGCGCGTCGGGGTCGAGTTTCTGGAAAATAATCGCCGCCCCTGACGTTTTTAGGTTATTTCTGATTTTATAGGCGTCGGAGGGGGCCGAGGAGGTGCCCACGGGGCAGGGGCGGGCCCCACCCGCGGGTCACCCCTGGGCCGCGGCTTGCACCCGCGTGTGCCCTGTGGTTGCCTCCGAGGCTGCCTTTTGGACTCCGTCTTCGTCTTGGCGTAAAAGTAATCCTCATAAATTTTCGTCCAATTCCGAGAATATTTCCATAAGTAAATTTCTGAAACTAAAAGACAGCAAAAATAGGGAACTGGCACTGGGCATCTTGTTAATAGGTTAGTCCGACAAAATGCATAAAAATGATATAAATGATAGTAAAAACATGTGACAACATCACAAAACTAGCATGGATCACTCAAAAATTATAGATACGTTTGAGACATATCAGCATCCCCAAGCTTAACTCCTACTCGTTCTCGAGTAGGTAAGTGATAACAAATAATTTTTGATGAGACATGCTACCAACACAATCTTGATCAAGATGGTAATGCAAAGCACATGAAGTGAAGAAGGTGATCCAAAACAATTGTCTATAATTGACATTTATGCAAACAATGATTAACAAACGCTAGTTAACAAATGCTAGAAACTTTTCATGAATAAGTGCGTTGGAGACATGGAACCATACATAAGGTTTAGAAAGAAGAATTGCGAATTGTGTCTCCAATGTAAAGTATCAATCATTCTTCAAAGCATCTAATTAGTCATTCATGAAAATAGCCAAGCTCAAGTCAGGTGTCCTAATCCATCTACTTCATAAATCAACTGTTTCGAAGTCTACTCAACTAGTGCAAGTAAGAAGTGGCTTTGGCACCATGATGTTATGGCAAAGAGAACAATAATGGAGGTTTGGACGGTCAAAAAGAAAGGCTCAAACTGTGGAGAAGGTAACCACAAGACAGAAGGAAGTCCCGTAGTTGACACTGTATGAGGAGTAGTGATTGCCATGCAACGGATGCACATAGAGCTATAAGTATATGAAAGCTCTCCAATGGAACTAGTGGGGGTGCATCCAACTTGCTTGCTCATGAAGACCTAGAGCTCACTTGAGGAGGCTCATCCTTGGAATATACAAGCCAAGTTCTATAACGTAAATTCCCCACATAGTTATACAAATGAAAACATGAAAACTCTCTATAATGAAGTGTAGGTGCTACTAGCACAAGTTTGGAATAAAGTATAGTAGTGCTGCCCCCTCTCTCTTTTATATTTCTCTTTTTTTTTAATTGTGGCCTCTGTGGCTCTTTTAAATTTTCTCTCATTGGTCTCTTTTGGACTCTTTTATGTGGCCACTTTGGACTCTTTTCAATATGCTCACAGGTAGGGGCAACACTCTATTTTTACAAGATGATCATCACACTTTTGGTACTCATAACTCATGAGACTAATACATGATGTATAAAAGAAGATATGCATGATCGAGCGTAGTGTGGAAAAAATGTAGAACATGTGGCAAGCCACGCTGCACACTAACTCAAATGATCAAGCAAACAATATGGTAATGAAGAACGACATCAAGTCATAATGTAATGATGGATGTTGCATGGCAATGTATCTCGGAACGGCTATGGAAATGCCGTGGTAGGTAGGTATGGTGGCTATTTTGAGGAAGATAGTTGGCTTATGTGTAGGAGAACAGGATGAAGTTCTCCCACGGAGTTGGATGTACTCGCGAAGTATGCACCAATCTCAATGTGAGAGAGGGCATTGCGCAGCACCGAAGAGGCTAGCAAAATATGGAAGTGGAAGTGCCAAAAACCAAAGCTCACAATGCATTTCGTATATTGCAAACAACTAGCAGTTTCAATGTTCCACAAATGGTTAGAGACACCCCGGGAGGGATCGTGGCGGCGACACAAGTGCCCCGTTGTCTTCCCCGACCATTGCAGTAACTACCCACTAGGGACTTATTTTCAACTCGGTAGAATTCATGACACATTAGCATTGTTGACTTAGGTTGTTTAGTTCAGAAAAGTACAGCTCCATGCTTTAATAACACCTCTCCACTAATCAGCTCTAACACCATTAACCAACATATTTTAACCATTAGTTATTTTAGTGCAAACAATTGAAGGGTATCAAATTATCCACAAAGTGATCAACAAGAATATGGAGGTTTTTCTACTTCATACCACTGCCACATGCATAGCATTTTTCCGATCTAACACATTAACCAAGCAACCAAAACAACTCTCCAACAAATATAAGTGAAGAACAAGAGAGTTTAACTTAACAACTAGCAGCTCTAAACAAGATAAAAGCTAAAAGCGAGAGCTTAATAGAAAACAGACAATAGCTAAGAATACTCAAAAAGATATAAGCGAAGCAAAGGAGTATTCAAACGAAAAAGCGGAGCGTGGCTCTCTCCCACATAAATAAAGCTAGGATCCAACAAAGATATGACCAGCAAAAAAACAAATAAAACTGAAAGTAAAAAGACGCTCCAAGCATAGCACATAATATGTAAAGTGATAAAAACGAAGTTCAACGAAGACGACCTTATGATAGTCGATGAAGATGAGGGGATGCCTTGGACATCCCCAAGCTTTGACTCTTGATAGTTCTTGATATTCAGAGGGTGTGCCATGGGGGCATCCCCAAGCTTGAGCTTTGATCCATCCTCGATTTATTCATATTCCTCTCCTTTGGAACTTAAAAACTCGCTTCACACAAAACTTCTCATAATTCGATTAGAGGGTTAGTGCTCATAAATTAAAATGCACATGTGTTCAACTCATGACAAATTGCAAACCAACTTTATTAGACATTAGCTACAGTTTACTAAGCCTCAATGTGGCACTCCACCCCTAGAGTATCACATATGACGATGGTAAAGAGACAAATGCAAAATAAAAGCAGAATCTGTCAAAATCTGAATAGTCTCTAAATATCGAATTTTTCGAGGCACTTCTGCAGCTCAAATCAACAAACTTAAAACTAACTAAAGATAGATAAAAGCATCAGTCTTGCTGTCACAAATTATCAGAAATATATAAAATTCTGGCGATTTTAGGATTTTCGTGCAACAGGCGCACAGAATCTATTTTTGGACAGCAACACAATACCTCGCACTTTCAATGCATTAGAGGCTAAACTTGGCACAAAAAAGCAAAAGAAAAAGATACAATGAAGTTGCTACAGAGTTAATAACTTCATGACTCAAGAAAATCAAAAATCAAACTGAAAAAAATGGGTTGCCTCCCATCAAGCGCTTTTCTTTAACGCATTTTAGCTAGGCCCAGTATTTTCAATGATGCTCACATAAGTATAAGAATTGAAACGCACAAGAGAGCATCATGAAGAAAATATCAAATACATTTAAGTCTAACCCTCTTCCTATGCATAGGCATCTTGTAAGAAAATAAATCAATGAAGCATAAAGCATAAAGAATAGGAAGGTAAAGCAAGTGCAACTTCAAAAATTTTAGCATAAAGAGAGGTGTTTTAGTAACATGAGAACTCCGAAAACCATATTTTCCTCTCTCATAATAATTTTCAGTAGCATCATGAAAAAACTCAACGATATAATTATCACTTAAAACAAGCTTTTCATGATCTACAAGCACATAATTTCGGTCCATCTCAAAAATAGTGGGATTAAACCCACTTTCAATAGCATTATAATTTTTATCATCAAGTAATCTAGGACCATCATCAAGAGCTTTATCATAAGAACTTTCTAAACACAACTCCTCATTATCATGCATATCATTGGCTGTAGCAAATAAAGGATTATCATAAGATTTATCAATATAGCACGGATTATCATATATAACAAGATCATTTTTTATCAAAAAAGGATGTTTCAAATGAATCAATGGGATCATAGCATTCATTCTCCTTTTGTGAGGAAGGAGGACAATTAAATAATGTATGAGTTAGAGAGTTACTCTCATTAGAAGGTAGGCATGGGTAGCTAATCCATTCTTCCTCCTTTTGTTCGTCACTCTCCTCCTCTTTTTCATCCAATGGGCTTACAATTTCAGAAATTTCTTCTTCCATAGGCTCCTGCACGGCATTAGTCTCTTCTTCTGGGGGAGATAAACCCTTAAGATATTCAGTAATATAACAATTTTCATCTTTGTAATTATCCATGCAATAATTAAGTATAGCAAAACTTTCAGATTTATAAGGAGCATCATCATCATTTTCAATCAAAGAAGAAATTTCATAAGCACCCTTCCACGCAATAAATTCTTCAATAGGTTCCACATCATAAAAATCATAGTTTTCCTTAGCATAAGATGCGGTTTCATTATCATTACCAGCACATTGAAAAGGAAGGTGTTTAAAATTCATGCACTAGACTCATCACAGTAATAAGATATATCATAATTTAAGCACAAGTCTCTAGCATAATTATTCAGAATATTAATTATTTTCCATAAGTGTATCCCTTTTTGTGACAAGCGGTATTCCTTATAATATTCTTGTTGATCCTCCGTGAACCCGCCTTGCCAATAAGATCTAGTTTCAAAGAAATTAACCATTGAGAACAACCAAAAAACTAAGCATACTAATAAAACAGGATAAAAGACTACACTAAATTTTTTGGGTTTTAAAATTTTGAAACAGGAAAATAAACTAAACGAGATATAAAACAAGCAATACAAAAACAAAGTAAAGAGATTGAGAGTATGAGACTCCCCTTGCTGTAGCTCCAAAGTCCCCGGCAACGGCGCCAGAAAACTGCTTGATGGTAGATATTGATAAGTTGGGTAGTGCCCCAAGCGAAGGTGGAATTGTAGCTAGTAGCAGTTTTCCCTCGTTTAACGAACCGAGGTTTATCGAACTAGTAGGACTTTGAAATAAAAAAACGAGCTGAATGTTGAAGATCTCTGGCGCTTAACCTTCAACAGACGTGGACCTACACACACTCAACCAAAATACTTGGCCCCCAATGGCGGAGAGGTTGTCAATCTCTCCGGTCTCGCAGAACACAAAGCGGTTAATTGTATGATGAAATAGATAAAATATGAAAAGTGACCCGAGGAGCAATGATAATTAAAAGCAAGTAAATGAGGTTGAAAACAATGTAAAAAGATGGACCGGGGGCCATGGGTTCACTAGTGGAGTCTCTCAAGTAAATAAAATATGCATGTGATGGGTGAACGAATTACAGCTAGGCAATTGACAAGATCATGACACAAACCCAATTTAGCTATGACAAAAAGGACATGATAATATTTATGGAGGCACCACGACAAGGAACAAAGACCGTTGAATCCAACTGCGTCTTTGTCTAAATAGTCCACCGTGGGATCGCTATCCAGCCTGTCACCCAACGGTATTAAGTTGCAAGCAACAGATAATTGCATTAAGTAAAGTGCATGAAGTAAGCAATACTAATATCAAGATATACATTAACACCGATGTTTTACCCTTAGTGGCAACAGCACACCCTCGCCCTTAGACGTTTCTGTCACTCGTGCCCAGGAACAAAAGGGGGCATAAACCCACTATCTAGCATAAATACCCTCTCTTGGAGATACACACAATCACTTGGCCAAAGTAACTACGCAAATCGGAGATCATGCAAGAACATAAATTACTCATATAAGAATCATGCACAATCTGAACATAACTTCATAATCCATCGGATCCCAGCAAACACATCACATAGCATTACAATAATCGATCTTGATCATGTTAGGCAGCTCACAAGATCATAAGACATGAAGCACAAGAGAGAGAGAGAGAGAGAGAGAGAGAGAGAGACTACCAACTAGCTACTGCCATAGACCCGTAGTCCAAGGTGAGACTACTCACAAATCATCCCGGAGGAAGGCATGTCGATGAAGAGCCCTCCGGGATCGATCTCCCCTCCGGCAGAGTGCCGGGATCAGCTTCAGATTGGACCCCGAACTAGGGTTTTCGGTGACGGCGCATCGGGGTCGAGTTTCTGGAAAATAATTGCCGCCCCCGAAGTTTTTAGGTTATTTCTGATTTTATAGGCGTCGGAGGGGGCCGAGGAGGTGCCTACAGGGCAGGGGCAGGCCCCACCCGCGGGTCACCCCTGGGCCGTGGCTGGCACCTGCGTGTGCCCTGTGGGTTGCCTCCGAGGCTGCCCTTCGGACTCCGTCTTCGTCTTGGCGTAAAAAAAATCCCCGTAAATTTTCGTCCAATTCCAAGAATATTTCCAGAAGTAAATTTCTGAAACAAAAAGACAGCAAAAACAGGGAACTGGCACTGGGCATCTTGTCAATAGGTTAGTCCGACAAAATGCATAAAAATGATATAAATGACAGTAAAAACATGTGACAATATCACAAAACTAGCATGGATCACTCAAAAATTATAGATACGTTTGAGACGTATCAATGCACATCTTATCCGATTTAGGATTCGGTGGAGTATCCCCTATATATTGGAACTAGAAAGACTAGCATGCCATAAAATATATATACTAGTAAATATGCATGCATAGACTTACAAGAACCAAACGAGATACACTTTGGACAAAAACACCAAGTAAACCAAGAAGAGAGCACACCAAAGTGTGACACTAAAAGGTTGTCCAAATTATATCAAATCCAAATCAACACATGATTGAGGAGAAAATCAAATCAACATATGATTGATTCCAAAACACATCAACACATGAAGTGTGATATCAATAGGAATCAAATCAAACAACACATGATTGAAAAGAAACCAATTGAAAATAAGATACCACTAGGAGAAAAGATACCTGGAAGAGGATAATACTTGACCGGAATCAAGTAAAGAAAAATAAAGCAATAAGGTATCAAAACTCCCACAATAAATATCAATTGAAACCAATTGAAGGTACCAAAACATAAGATAAAGAATTACATGCCAATTGAAAGGATCAAATATTGATAGATAAGATAGTGTTCTAAATAAAAAGGAATGCTCCCCCAAGTTTAATGCATTATCTTAGATATTTGCATTTAAATACAAAATGCACACACAAGGGATCATTACTCTCCATATTTTATTTACAACACTAAACACTACCAATTGAAAATTAGGATCCATGCAAGAGGCAAGGAAGGCAATAAATAAGTCAATTCAACGCAAGAGCCATTATGAAGATGGTCTACAAAATCCACCACAATTACTAGTATCACTTGTCATGTAAAAGGAGTATATAGAGGAATTTCTCGGTGGTATATAGGAATGATGTTCAAGACCAAATTCACAACAAACAATCATATGGCTAGAGATAAGAAAGAAAACACCATATTTTGAAAAAGGTTTGTTGGTAGTTTCAACTATTCGAACCAACTGACAAAGTCATGGTTAGAATAATATGAAACAAATGGTTTCTCAAATAATATATGGAAGTGCATATTAGAGAAAAAACACACCAAGCAAACTCACACAAACAAGATCCAAAGGATAACCAAAAAGAAAATTGGAACTTGTTCGAGCCAACATGCCACATAGGAATGAGATAACTTACAATATCAAATCTAAGTGGCAAACCTCAAATGTTCACCTTTTTATGAGATTGTAATATGCACATAGCTTATTACTCCCCCATAATGTGATAATTCATTTTATCTAAGCAAGAGGCAAATAAAACCAACTAGAGAAATTAATGTACATTGTAGAATTTGAATTTCTCATGAATATGACATACCACATAGTAACTAGATAATATTGAAATATCAATACTAGGTGGTGTGCCTCATGTACACACATTTTTAGGTTTGTGAGGTGCACAAAGCACATCACTCCCCCAAAATGGGATAGTCCATTAATATCTGAAAGATCCAAATGAAGTCCACACAAGATCCAATAAAGCTCAACACACAAGTTACACATACATGATACACAACTATCATACACAACCTTGAGTAACAAGACAAGTAGGAAAGTAGCATATCATATATAAGCACATGCTAGGACAAGGGAGCAAGCAACTTTCAATGTATATATGAATTAAATACAAGTTACCGCAAGGAGGCACAATGGATATGAGATAAATATGTGATAATCCAATTGACTTGGCTTGATGAAATAAAACCATGAAGATCCCTTAATTCTTCAAATGATAGCCAAGTCTCCAAAGTCCTCCAACACAACCTATTGATCAAGTTTGAGCTTTTTGGTCCCCAACCAAGTTGGGTCCTAAGAAGTTAGTCATAATAGGCTTGGCAACCCAAATGGTTTTTTTCTTGACACCACTTTGAGTTCCCACATATTTGGCAAACACATTGCCAACTCTATCCTTTCTAAGTGAATAAGCATCATCAATTAAGATGGGGTTGGATAAGTACCGTTAGTGCATGAAGAAGCAAAATGACCCTTGCCACGGCAAAGGTAGCAACATCGACTCTTCTCTTTCTTCTTAATAGGCTCCTCAGCTTGAGGAGCATTGACTTGAGTCTTCTTAGGAGGTGGCCGTTGTTCAACTCGTGGAGGACCATGAGATTGAACAAGAGGCCGCTTCCCTAGTTGCTTCTCAGTAAGAGGCTTATTCTTCATTGGGCAATCCCTAACATGGTGCCCTTCTAGCTTGCACTTGAAGCAAATGATCTTGGTCGGATTCTTGACTTGTGATTGGCCCTTCTTCTTCTTCTCAACCTTGGACTTGTTGTTGGAGTTGAATCCAAGTCCTCTCTTGTCATTAGGGGATTGTTTCACACTCAACATGTTGTTAAGTGCACTCTTCCCTTCATGACACTTTTCCACGCCTTTCTTCATAGAAGTGGCTTGGGCCTTGAGCTCTCCTCTTTTCTCTACATGGTTAGTGACAACACACGTAATAGAGGAGGTAGATGCATCATTGTTAGAGCAACAAGGCAAAGAAAGTAATTCATCACAAGATGTGCCAATATTACGAGTGGATGAACTACTAGGACTAGCACATGGCAATATTGCATTTTGAGCCAAAGTTGTGCTATTGTCCACATGAGGCTCATAAGATGTTACCTTGGTAGTGATAGCCTCATGAGTTAACTTTAGGCTAGCATAGGATGCTAGAAGATCATCATTAGATCTAGATAGCTTTTTATGATTTTCTTCCAACTTCCCATACTTGCTAGTTAGCAACTCAAGTTGAGCCCTTAGCTCAACATTCTCCTTCAAAATAGATGCTTCACAAGAAGTGGAGTTAGTAGCACAAGCATCATTTTCATTAGGAATAGAAGAAGAAAATTTAGCAAGCACTTCATTTAATCTAGCATTTTCCTTTTTCGTGACTTTATATTTAGCATGAGCATGGTCACGTTCTTTAATAATTTTAGCAACAATTTCATTATGAGACTCCTCAATAGATTCAAGTTTCTCCTCAAGAGAAGCCCGAGTCTCTTACTCTTCTTCAAGAGAATCTTCTAACGATGCCTTCTCCATAGCATCATCTCTTTCAATCTTACCCTTTTCTTCAAGGCTTGCTTCCAAAGACTCAATAGTTTCCCCGCGCTCCATAAGGGAGCTCATGATTTCATAGAGGTTATCACAAGCAATTTTATTCTTTGAAAGAGACTTAAGAATCATTAAACCTTTATCATGAAGGAGAGCATCATTATTTTCATCATCATTATTATCATTATCATTACCATTGCTACAAAAAGATTTAGCCATAAGGCAACGAGAGGTGGATGAAGAGGAACAATTAATTTGTGAACTACTCAAGTTCACATCTTGTTGCATAGCAAATTGGGTTTCCTCTACATTATTATTCATGCAAGAGTTAGAGGGAACACAATCATTTTTATCATGGCAACAAGATAAAGCAAGCATATCATAAAGGGATTTATCCAAGCAATTTTTTGATGATATGCAAGGACTATCAACATTAGCATGTAAATCATTTATAGTGCTATGTGTGTGTAGATCCAAAGATGAAGCATTGCAACAAGATAGAGATAAATGATCATCAATAATGAGCTCACTATCAATGTTGCAAAACCTATCACTACTCACCATCACATTGGTTCGTGGCTTACCATATTTTGGTGAAGTAGACAAAGACGAGAGCTCGTCACAGCCGGAGGTGGAGGGAGAGAAATCCTCCTCAATAGCATTGGACACTCCATATTTATCTTGAAGCTTGGTCCAAAGCTCATGAGCATTCCGTAGAGGCAAGATTGACTCGAAAACTACAACACTCACAAATTTGCAAAACTCATTAGAAGCTAGAGCATCTAGATATAAGTTGTTCTCATCCTCTAAAGTCGTACTTTCGTAATCCTTTGGAGGAGAAAAACCTATATCTAAGATACGCTCAAATATTAGGGTCCAAGACCCGTAAGTGACTAAGCATATGAGTTTTCCAAACATTAAAATTTGTGCCATTGAATATAAACATGTGATCATGCACTAATCCTCTAAATGACATCTTTAATCTTTAGGCAGTAAAGCCAAACAAGAGAGACGAGTCTCTGATACCAATTGAAAGAACAAACTATGCCGAGATGTCGCCTAGAGGGGGGTGAATAGGCGATTAACACTTTTTCAATTTAAGGGCTTGATAATTGTGGAATAAAACTATGTGTTTGAATTAACAAGCCAACAACCTAATATACTAGGTTTACTTATGTGCACCAACAAATTATGCTAAGCAAGGCAAGCAACAAGGTGATAGCAAGATATAAACTTCAAGCACAAAGCCTTATATAGGCAACGGGCTAGAGTTTTGGGTTACAAGGAATTTACAGGTTTGCCCTATGACATCACTACAGTACAAGGCCGGCTGGAGCTCGTTGCCATGATTCTGTACAGGAGATGCCCGACAGGAAGTACTGTTCACCAGGAGTGGTTACACGGGGCTGGCCCACTGGTACGGAACTGTCGGTTGGTTGGTCCGGCTCCAGTTTAGTCGGACGTCCGCGTCCGGGTAGACGCAGGCGGCTCGTTCTAGCCGGCGTAGCGCAGCCGGCACCGCGCTGGCGGCGTCATTCAGCCGGCCTGATGAGTTTAAAGGAGTAAGCTTCTTTGGGGTATCCGGGGTTCATCTCCTCGACACTAGCCCCCGAGATCGTGGAGTCTTGCTAGCTTGCTGGGAAGACTTCGTGATCTTTCCCCTTGTCTTGGGTGTTGTAGTCGAGTCATTGAAGTCAGAGGTAGTGCCGGCTGAAACTGGAGCCGGGTGAAGCTGGAGCCGGATGAAGCTGGAGCCGGATGTAGTTGAAGCTCATGTGCGGAACGAACCCCACAGGCTCCCTTGGTCTTGGTTGCATGCCGTTGAAGTTGACGATGGCTTGTTCGGCTGCGCAGAGCCGGAACTGGAGATCTTGGCGGCCTCGCATGGCCGGCTTGAGGATTCGGATCGTGGCTCATGTCAGCCACGCTCCCACGTCTTGTCCGTCTGGAGGTTCTCTGCCCGAAGTCCGGGGCGCGTCGCCTCGGCTTCATCGGGCAGGATCTTCTGTGGCAACCGCCCGCTCGCAGGATCTTTTGCGGAGGTTGTGACGCGTCTGCGCCCCACGTGGCGTGATGAGCGGAGGCGGTTCCGTCGGCCCTCGCTTTAAAAGAGGAAAGAGGGGGAACGGCCGGGGTTACCGTTCCCATTCCCGCTTCATCTTCCTCGCTGCCCTTCGTGCACCTTAGCGCTCATCGATCTTCTCCCGCATTCTCGCCGTCCTTGTCTCTGCCTCCGCTCTGATGGGAAACCGACCGTCCATGGCGAGCACCGGCACGTGGATGGGGTCAGGCGTGGATGCCCAAGACATCCGGAGACTCCACCGGGGTCAATTCCTAGGGAGGACGGATGGCGTGAGAGCTCGCGCCCCCGCTCCGGACGAGATTTCGCCGAATCCCAGGCAGGGTGAGTTTGTTGTCTTTTCGATGCATTTGGAGCGGGGATTGGGGCTTCCGGCGAGCCCCTTCTTCTTGGAGTTCTTGCGTTTCTACGGGTTGCAGCCCCACCATTTGGGAGCCAACTGCATCACCCAATTGCATCTGGCCCTGTATGGAGGTGTTCGGCATGTTCTTCTACTTGCGGTCTCCAACGACCGCCGGGCAGCAGCGGGATTGCGGCAGCGTCTCCATCTCCGTGAAGAACACGCCGCTGCCCAAGATCTACTTGCCCGACTCCATCAAGAAGTGGCAGGGCACCTACTTCTACGTCCGGAATCTCTCCGACGTTGATCGGGTCGGCCTTCCGGCCTTCTCCAACTCGCTGCCGGCGCACAAGTCCTAGAGCCGGAAGCCCTTGGTCAACGAGGCCCTGGAAGTGGTCTTGTTGGGCCGGATGAAGGAGCTGGTGGACGCCGGCTTGATGTCCAGGGATCTGACCCTGGCGTGGCTATCGAGCCGGATATTTCCGCTGTAGGCTCGGTCGCACAAAATGTGCTTCCACTCGGGTCCCCGGGATCCCACCCGGGTCAGGATGGAGGTGGCGAGGCCGGACGGCCTGCGCATGTGGGCCGAACTGGAAGTTCGGGCTTCCGCCATTCACCCGCTCGGAGCGAGCCCCTGAGGTTAATTGTTGCTTCTTTGTCCGTCTTCAAATTTTTCTAGTCCGCCTGCCGCCTGACCTAATCGGCTTGTCGTGCAGCTTTGCGAACTTCAGCGGGCTGAAGATTTCGAGGTCGTCTTCAAGGAAGACATCTGCGGTCCTTTCTCTAGAGACCTGACGGCCCTCCTGGAGGCGGAAGACTCCGACGAGCAGACGGAGGAGGAGACGGATGCCGCCACCGAGGGGGAAGTGGACGACGGCGCCCGCGACGTCCCTGACATGAGGAGGCCCGCGGACAAGCACGGGCACACCACCGAGTCGTCCGACGGGGGTGCCGATGCTGGCCGAGGCGGGGGAGGTGACGGCGACGGCGCCCGTGCCCCGACGAGCCCTGTCCCGTCGGCTGCCTCCGACTCCGACACGGCAGCTTACAGGGACGAGGACCTTGAGCGCGCCGCTCCGCCTCCAGTTTCATCGCCCCACGGTAAGTCTCCTGGGCCCAATGTCACCGAGCAAATTGGCGGTGGCGCGCGCGTGGTAGTGGACCTCTCCAGCGGTTCCAAGCCGGACTCTGAGAGTTCTTCTTCCGTGCCAGCCTCCAAGCCGGCGCCGTCCTCCCGTAGGACCAAAGAGTTGGAGGCGGCGGCGCGGAAGGCTCAGGCGGTGCCCTCCAAGCAAGTTTTGAAGGAGAGGCGGTCGAAGACGGCCGCCGATGTCGATGCTGGCCCCGTGTCCCATAAGCGGGGAGGCTCATTCATGAAGTGGGGCGTGCTGCCCGCCAAGAAGCTGTCCTCTGCGCCGTCCCGGCCCACTACGGCCGGTTTGGTAGCGCTGCCAAAGAAATTGCGGAGCTTAAGCGGGAGCTCGACGCTGCCAAAGGTACAATCTTGTTCTTCTGCCGGCTTCGGCCTTGGTGTTGTTGTTCTTGCTTCGGTTTCATGACTTGCTGCTGACCCTGTTTCGTTAGGTGACCCCAACTCCCTCGCCGGATTGAGGAAACAGCTGTCCGTCTCCGTCCCTCTGACCATGCTCAACGAGAAGCTGAAGGAGAAGGACGCCGCTCATGCGCTCTCAGTGGTTGATCTCCAGTCAGCGGCGGAGGTTTCCGAAGAGCGCCGCCTTGAAATTGCTCGGCTGATCGAGAAGGTGAAGCGGCTGAAGGAAGCAGAGAAGCAGAGGCTGAGCGAGGTCGAAACCCTTCGAATGAACGGGGAGGACCTGAGGCTCAAACTGAAGGAGGCCGTGAGCGCGCATGATGAAACTGCCAAGGCGGCCAGAGGACGCGAGCTTGAGCATGAGCAGCTCGTGAGTAGCCTCGTCTCTGAAGCGGAGCGCGTCAACAAGCTCATTCTTGGTAAAACATCTCCCCTTTTTCTTCATCCTATCGGTGGCCTTTCCTTTCTGATCTTATTTGCTTGATTCACAGGCTTCTATCCCGAGGCGGACGCTCAAGTCCAGAAAGCCGTAACTTCCGCACATATGCTGCCCAAAACCTCCGGTGCTGCCGCTGGGGCGTTGCCGTCTGCCGCTTCCCGTCTCCAGCAGTTTTCTAAAGAGTTCAAAATGCTAAAGGATGCAGCCGGTGGTGAGCTTGAGAACCTGTGGCCTGAGTCCCCTCTCCCAGCAACTCTGAGCGAACTGTCGAGCCGTCTCGACGAGGCTTCTGCCGGAATCGATGAACAAGTGGAGATGGCAGCCCGAGGCGGCAGCGATATGGCGCTGGGCCTGGTGAAATCTTGGTATCCTCAGGTGCAAGTGGACATGCTGACTGGAGGCTTTCGCACGGGTATGTCGCTTGAAGTTCTTCGCCCAGAGATTTGCATGGCCTCGGAGCGGATCGCCAAGGCGGTGGATCTGACACAGCTGGTGCCTGCCGAGCCGTCCCCAGCGGCACGGCCGGCTAAAGACGCTGGAGCCGGAGACACTGCTGCCACCACCGATGCTGCTGCTCCTTGATTTACTTGCTTTCCTGGAATGCCGGGCGTAATTGTAGAACTTATTATTCTGTGTTGATAACTGCCCTAACATGCTACCTGCCCTGTTATTCTGGGCGTACTTGATGACTGCCTTGTAAAACTTGTTATTCTGCTCCCTGTTGTTGATTGCTATCTTGAGTATTGTTTTCTTGTGATTGGTGGGCCTTTGTGCTAGAGCTTGTGCTCATCTTGGTGATGATAGTCACCATGTCTAGCCCCCGAATTTTGGGCCGGCTTGAGTATTGAGCCGGGTCGAAATTTTTTGTCTTTTGCTTGTCTTGCGCTTTCTTCCATTGTTTTGATAACGTGCAGCTCCCGAGTCTCTGACTTGGGGTGTAATAGTTGAACGTCCGGGTGCGCGGAGCCGGCCTGCCGGCTGCGCAGCCCCCAGGTATTTTCTGCCGGCTGACGGCGTGGCAGCCCCCGAGTCCGTGACTCGGGGTGTTTGTTTGTCCGGATCTGCGGAGTCGGCTTGCCGGCTGCACAGCCCCCGGGAATTTCCTGCCGGCTGACGGCGTGGCAGCCCCCGAGTCCGTGACTCGGGGTGTTTGTTCGTCCGGGTCTGCGGATTCGGCTTGCCGGCTGCGCAGCCCCAGGGAATTTCCTGCCGGCTGACGGCGTGGCAGCCCCCGAGTCCGTGACTCGGGGTGTTTGTTTGCCCGGGTCTGCGAAGTCGGCTTGCCGGCTGCGCAGCCCCCGGGAATATTCTTGCCGGCTGACGGCGTGGCAGCCCCCGAGTCCGTGACTCGGGGTGTTTGTTCGTCCGGGTCTACGGAGTCGGCTTGCCGGCTGCGCAGCCCCCGGAAATTTCCTGCCGGCTGATGGCGTGGCAGCCCCCGAGTCCGTGACTCGGGGTGTTTGTTCGTCCGGGTCTGCGGAGTCGGCTTGCCAGCTGCGCAGCCCCCGGGAATTTCCTGCCGGCTGACGGCGTGGCAGCCCCCGAGTCCATGACTCGGGGTGTTCGTTCGTCCGGGTCTGCGGAGTCGGCTTGCCGGCTGGGCAGCCCCCAGGAATTTCCTGCCGGCTGACGGCGTGGCAGCCCCCCGAGTCCGTGACTCGGGGTGTTTGTTCGTCCGGGTTTGCGGAGTCGGCTTGCCGGCTGCGCAGCCCCCGGGAATTTCCTGCCGGCTGACGGCGTGGCAGCCCCCGAGTCCGTGACTCGGGGTGTTTGTTCGTCCTGGTCTGCGGAGTCGGCTTGCCGGCTGCTCAGCCCCCGAGAATATTCTTGCCGGCTGACGGCGTGGCAGCCCCCGAGTCCGTGACTCGGGGTGTTTGTTCGTCCGGGTCTGCGGAGTCGGCTTGCCGGCTGCGCAGCCCCCGGGTATTTTCTGCCGACTGACGGCGTGGCAGCCCCCGAGTCCGTGACTCGGGGTGTTTGTTCGTCCGGGTCTGCGTAGTCGGCTTGCCGGCTGTGCAGCCCCCGGGAATTTCCTGCCGGCTGACAGCGTGGAGCCCCCGAGTCCGTGACTCAGGGTGTTTGTTCGTCCGGGTTTGCGGAGTCGGCTTGCCGGCTGCGCAGCCCTCGGGAATTTCCTGCCGGCTGACGGCGTGGCAGCCCCCGAGTCCGTGACTCGGGGTGTTTGTTCGTCCGGGTCTGCAGAGTCGGCTTGCCGGCTGCGCAGCCCCCGGGAATTTCCTGTCGGCTGACGGCGTGGCAGCCCCCGAGTCCGTGACTTGGGGTGTTTGTTCGTCCGGGTCTACGGAGTCGGCTTGCCGGCTGCGCATCCCCCGGGAATATTCTTGCCTCCTCGGCTTCGCCGCCCGTTGCGCTGGTGTCCACGTGTCGCCTGGATACGGGGTGCTGACGGTTCAGCTACCCTCGAGTCCCATTATAAATAGCGGTGCGGGGTGTGCTTCTCTTGCTTCATCTTCTCTTCCACTTCGCTCCTCCTCTACCCAGGCATGGTGTCGGCACAGTGGAAACCAGGGTACCACGGGCCGGCTTGCTAGGGCCCACATGATTCTTCAGAAGATTTCGCTAAAGACCAGGCTCTCCAAGCCTGGCGAGCCTCGCGAGGGTTTTCCCTCGCAAGGGACCTCTTTTCCTCGCCGAGGGTTTTCCTCCCTTGGCGAGGGACCTCTCCCGAGAGGGCGTACCGGACGCCACCAGCAATTCTGCTAAGGACCAATCCGAAAGGCTCGGCGAGGTTGTTTGCCTCGCGAGGTTTCCTTCCTCTCGAAGCCAGCTCTGTCGCCCCGGCGGAGCGCACATGGGCTCTGCACCCTGTGCAGAGTGACGCACGCGCCTGCGCGCTGTGACGACGACGCCGCGGTTGCCGTTTCCATGTATAAAGGAGTCAACAAAGCAGCACCAAGCAAAGCGGACAACAAGTAGTGCCACTTTGGTGATAAGGGAACCATCTGCAGCTACGCTCCAAGGGCGACGTCACCGTGGGACCCATTCCACCTCCGCAGCGCCAGCCCACCGTCCTGGATGGCCGGTGCCCCTTTTCAGCTTTGGTGACGCCGCTCCCCTACCGTGGACCGCGTCCATGGACTCTACCTTTGTGGTGGACTCTACCTTTATGGAGCACCGCGCCTCCTCCTTCGTCGCCATGTGGTAGCCCTTCCCGCCCGAATGTTTGGGCGGAAGAGGTCCAAGACGCCTATAAAAGAAGGAGGAGCCCCTTCGGTTAGAGGCCGGGTTCGAAGATTCAGAGTTACTAGGGTTCGACTCTCAGTAGCTCAGATCCTCCTTCGGTTCTAGGGTTAGCCATTGTAGCCACCTTGAGCTCGCCAAGCTCGCCCTGTACCGAAAACCTCTCCAAGCAAGTGCAATACACTCCAAGCAGGACGTAGGGGTTTTACCTCACCTAGAGGGCCCTGAACCTGGGTAACATCGCGCGTTCCTCTCTGCAGTGCTTCCCCGCAGCGAGTCCGACGAGCACCGTCGCCGGAGTATGTTGAGGGTTGTTTGATTTCGTGTTCAGCCCCTTACTCGATCCTTCGTGAGACACACCCAGTTCCTGGGACAGTTCTCCGACATTTGGCGCGCCAGGTAGGGGGCTGAGGCGCATCTTCAACCTCGACATCGCCATGGCCGGCCCTTCTCGCGCCGAACGACTCGCTCGCCGGACGGCTAGTGCCGCCACCGCTCCTCCTGCTGGTCGTCCGCGCGGCCGCCCACGTGGGAGTGCTGCTCCGGAGCGTCACGTCGACCCCGAGCCCCGTGTCGAGCACCCGGAGGACGACGACATCGACCACGCTGAGGACGACCTCGGCGAAGAAGAGGCCTCCTCCCTGCACCCGTCGCGGGACCAAGCTGTCTCCTCACTGGGCCGCCCTGCGCCCAGCCCGGCGACTGCGCTCCTCATGGCGCAGGAGCTGCTGCAGTACCGCCCCACGCCGGAGGCTCAGGAGGCCTAGCTCAACCGCGTCTCCGAGCTCATCGGCGCCGTTCGCGCCGCTGCTCCTGCACCGTCTCGCTCCCTGGTCCTCTCTGCCCGCGCAGGGGATGTGGCGCACGGCGCGCCTCACGCTCCCCCCATTCCTCCTCGTCACCCCGCGCCTGCTCCCGCTCCGGCTCCACCGCAACCTGCTCCTGGGGCTCCTCCCCGCGACAACCGCGCCGCGTCGCACGCGTCGTCGCCGCACGATTGCCAAATCGTGCAGCGAGCCCCAGGACGCTCGCGTGAGCATCGAGCGTCAGCAAGATCGTCACAACCGCGCCGTCCATGACGTCGCCGCCACCGGGCGCCACCTCCACGCCACCCTCGCCAACGGCACGGTCACCTACGGCACGACGGCTGCGTTCACTCGCAGCCTCCGTCGCATCGTCTGGCCGGTCAAGTTCCGGCCAGATCTTCCTCCGCGCTACGACGGCAAGAACAACCCCCTGGAGTTCCTGCAGCTCTACACCTTGGCCATCCAGGCCGCCGGGGGCGACGACAAGGTCATGGCGAATTGGTTCCCCATGGCCCTCAAGGACTCTGCGTCCTCATGGCTCACCAACCTCCCCGCCGAGTCCATCAACACCTGGGAGGACCTCTGCCGGTGCTTCGTCGCCAACTTCAAGGGCACGTACGAGCGCGGCCTCACCTACAACGACCTCCGCGTCGTGCATCAGAAGCCTGGCAAGACCCTCCGCAAGTACATCCAGCGCTTCAGCCAGGTGCGCAACAAGATTGCCAACGCCACCGACGCGCAGGTCATCTCGGCCTTCCAAGCTGGAGTCACGGACGTGCGGATGCTCGAGAAGCTGGGCATCCACGACAACATCACCACCGTCATCAAGCTTTTCGACTTGGCGGACAAGTGCGCCAAGGCTGAGGAGGGCCGCTTGTTCGTCAAGAACGAGCCAGGGGACCCCGCCGAGGGGTCCAATAAGAAGAAGAAATCCACCGAGAAGCGCAAGACCACTGCGGTCCTCGTGGCTGAACCTGACGCCAAGCAGCCTCGCCAAGCTGCCACTCCAGCCGCAGACCCCGAGAAGAAAGACGGCCGGCCCTTCTGCATCTACCGCAACAGGCATTCCCACGCCACCGAGGACTGCTACGACCTCAAGAGACTTCGCGAGGCTCGAGAGGCTCGCGAGGCTCGCGAGGCAAACGGTTGGCCGCAGGGCCGCGGAGGCCGCGGCGGCGGCCGCGGGGGGCGATGCTGGAACAACAGCTATGACGACAACTACCAGCAGAACCCCCAGGCCAACGCCGTCGAACCCGCGAACGACAACCTCCCTGCCGAGACTCCTGAGGGCTACCATGTGCCTCGCGGAGCCGCCTGCATCCTTGGCGGGGCTTAGGCCCCCAGCTCCAATCGCCACTTCAAGCAGTTCGCTCGCGAGGTCGCGGCAGCCCTTCCTGGGGTTGAGGCCTCTAGGCCCCTCAAGTGGTCCTAGTGCCCCATCACCTTTGACTCCACCGACCACCCCAAGTCCACCTCAACCGTCGGCACCATCCCGCTGGTCTGCACTCCCACCATCAACAACATCGCCGTCTCTAAGACGCTCATTGATGGGGGTGCAGGCCTCAACGTCATCTCTGTTGAGACATTCGAGAAGCTGCAGGTGCCCTACGAGCGGCTCATGCCCACCAGGCCCTTCTCGGGGGTGACTGAGGGTCTCACCACACCCTTGGGGTAGGTGAGGCTCGCCGTCACTTTCGGCACCCAGGCCAACTACCGCACCGAGCTGATCGATTTCGACGTCGCGCACATCGGCCTGCCCTACAACGCCATCCTCGGCTACCCCGCCCTCGCCAAGTTCATGGCGGTGACCCACCACGCCTACAACCTCGTCAAGCTCCCTGGCTCGGGTGGCACCATCGTCATCCGCGGCGTAGTCTCGGACGCTTTGTACGCTGCGCAAGCGGCCTACAAGGCTGCCGCGGTGGCGTCACCCGCTGACGAGGACGAGGAGCCCCTGCCGAGGCCCCCCGCGAAGAAGAAGCAGCTGTTCTCTCAGGAGAAGGCCGCGACAAAGCAAGTAACTCTCCAGGCAAGCGGCTCGGGGGCTAGCGTCACCATCGGCGCCAACCTGCCTCCCAAATAGGAAAGCGCGCTCGTCGCCTTCCTCAGGGCAAACTATGACATGTTCGCCTGGACACCGTCAGATATGTCCAGAGTACCGAGGGAGGTGATCGAGCACCACTTAGCCGTGTGTCCAAACGCACGCCCCGTGAAGCAAAAGGCGCGGCGTCAAGCGCCAGAGAAGCAAGACTTCATCATCAAGGAAGTAGAGAAGCTGAAGAAGGCCAGCATCATCAAGGAAGTGGTTCATCCCACTTGGCTCGCCAACAGTGTGGTCGTCCCCAAGCACACCGGAGGAAGCCGCCTCTGCATCGACTTCACCGACCTCAACAAGGCCTGCCCCAAGGACCCCTATCCCCTCCCGAGGATCGACCAGATTGTGGATTCCACCGCCGGCTGCGCGCTCCTCTGTTTTCTGGACGCCTTCTCTGGTTACCACCAGATCAAGATGGCGAAGGAGGACGAGGAGAAGACAGCATTTCTCACCCCTTGTGGTGTGTTTTGCTACGTCTGCATGCCCTTCGGCCTGAAGAACGCCGGCGCCACTTTCCAGCGCCTCATGAGGATCGCCTTGGGGGCTCAAATGGGGAAGAATGCAGAGGCCTACGTCGACGACATCGTCGTCAAGACTCGTGAAGAAAGCACCCTCATCCAGGACCTCGAGGAGACCTTTGCCAACCTGCACAAGGTCAACATCAAGCTGAACCCCGCCAAGTGCGTCTTTGGGGTTCCTTCAGGCAAGCTCCTCGGGTTCCTGGTATCTCACCGTGGCATCGAGGCCAACCCCGACAAGATCAAAGCCATAGAGCAGATGCAGCCTCCTCGTCGCCTCAAAGACATGCAACGCTTAGCAGGATGTATGGCCAGCCTTGGCCGTTTCATCTCCAAGTTCGGCGAGAGGGCGCTCCCATTTTTCAAGATCATGAAGAGGACCGGTCCCTTCAAGTGGACCCCTGAAGCAGCAAAGGCCTTTGAGGACCTGAAGAAATACCTGGCGAGCCCACCCATCATGGTTGCCCCACGCCCTCGCGAGCCTCTGAAGCTGTATCTTGCAGCCACTCCTCAGACGGCAAGCGCGGTCTTGGTGGCTGAAAGGGAAGAGCCAGTCCTTGCCAAGCAGACCTCCGCCTCGCCAAGCCCAGAGCCACCCGACAAGGAAGCACCCTCGTCAAGCCTCCAGCCTCATGCCGAGCCCCTACAAGCGGGGACTCAAGAAACCCTCGCCGAGGACCCCACCGAGCCTGGAGAGGGGCCAGCCGCTGCCACGTCAACAACTACCCTCGTCGAGCACCCCATCTACTTTGTCAGCACAGTGCTGCGAGACGCTCGCGAGCGCTACCCCATGCAGCAAAAGCTCCTCTTCTCGCTCCTCAGCGCCTCCAGGAAGTTGCGCCACTACTTCCAGGGCCACCCCATCAAGGTGGTCACCTCATATCCCCTGGAGCAAGTCCTGCGCAACCCAAACGCAACAGATCGCGTCGCAGGCTGGGGCATCGAGCTACAACCCTTCGAGCTGGAGTTTGACACCACCAGGGTCATCAAGGGCAGGGCGCTGGCCAATTTCATGGCCGAATGGACGGACACACGCGAAGAAGAGCCTCAAGAGGAGGAAGCCACAGCCTCTGGTGGGACGGAACCAGGCTCCTGGACCATGCACTTCGACGGCGCCTTCGCGGCCAGGAGTGCAGGGGCTGGTGCCGTCCTCACCTCACCAACAGGCGACAAGCTCTACTACGCCGTCCAACTGTGCTTCAAGGACAACGACAAGGTCTCCAACAACATTGCTGAATATGAAGGCCTCCTCGCCGGGCTCAAGGCCGCCATTGCCCTCGGCATCAAGCGCATCCTCATCAAGGGCGACTCCCAGCTCCTCGTCAACTTCTCCAACAAAAGCTACACGCCTAAGGACACCTACATGGTGGCCTACCTTGAAGAGGTACGCAAGCTGGAGAAGCACTTTAGGGGCATGGAGCTCAAGCACATTCCGCGAGTAGAAAACCAAGAGGCAGACGAAATCGCCAGGCGAGCAGCAAGAAGGGAAGCCCAGAAGCCTGGAGTGTTCGAGGAGAGACTCACCAAGGCCTCGGTCAAGCAGCCAGTGGCCACTATCAGCATCGACGAGGAGCTCCCACCAGCCCCACCAAGCGGAGCACCAAGCTGTGGGTTGCCCTCAGGCGACCGCTTGCTGATGACTCTGATGCGCCAAGACACTAGCTGGATCGACGAGATCAAGAGCTACCTGCAGAACCGAGTCCTCCCCAAAGACGACGCCGAAGCCGAAAGAATCGCTCGCCAGGCCAAGTCATATTGCCTCCACGACGGAGACCTGTACCGTAAGCGCCCCAATGGGGTTGCCTTGCGGTGCGTCCCTGCCGAGGAAGGCCGCCATCTCATCAATGACATCCACAGCGGCGAGTGCGGCCACCATTCTTCCTCGCGCACCCTTGCAGGCAAGGTCTTCCGGAGTGGTTTCTACTGGCCCTCGGTGCTTCAAGATGCAGCCGCCATCGTCCAATCTTGCGACGCCTGCTAGTTCCACGCCAAGCAGATCCACCAGCCCGCGCAAGGGCTCCAGACGATCCCGCTCTCCTGGCCGTTCGCGGTCTGGGGGCTGGACCTGCTGGGACCTTTCCCGCGAGCGCTCGGGGGCTACCGCTACCTCTATGTCGCCATCGACAAATTCACCAAGTGGCCTGAGGTGGAACCCGTGCGCACCATCCCGGCGAAATCGGCGGTGAAATTCATCAGGAGCCTGGTCTGCCGCTTCGGCGTGCCCAATTGCATCATCACCGACAACGGCTCGCAATTCATCAGCGGCGCCTTCAAGTCTTATTGCGGCAGCCTCGGCGCCCAAATCTGCTACGCCTCGGTGGCGCACCCACGAACCAATGGACAGGCTGAGCGAGCCAACGCCGAGGTGCTCAAGGGCCTCAAGACGAGAAGCTTCAATCGCCTCAAGGCCAGCGACAAGCATTGGATCGATGAGCTCCCCTCGGTGCTCTGGTCCATCCGCACCACGCCAACAAAGCCAACTGGTGAGACGCCATTCTCCCTCGTCTATGGCGCCGAGGCCGTCCTCCCCAGCGAGATCACTCATGGCTCTCCCCGAGTCCTGGCCTTCAAGGAGGCTGAGCTGGACGAGCTGCGCAACGACGACCTCCTGCTGCTTGAAGGGCTCCGCCGAAATGCGGCCCTGAGAGCGGCTAGGTACCAGCAAGATCTCCGTTGCTACCACAGCCGCCACATCCGCCCGCGTACTCTCGAAGCAGGAGACCTCGTCCTGAGGAGAATCCTCTCCAGGGCAGGCCTCCACAAGCTCTCACCAATGTGGGAAGGACCCTACAGGGTCGTCCACATCGCCAGGCCTGGCTCCGCGCGGCTCGAGACGGAGGACGGCATCCCTGTCGCTAACCCCTGGAACATCTAGCATCTGCGCAAGTTCTACCCCTGATCGCCCTCGGCGAGCAACTTTTTGCGTCAAGGGAGAGCCTCGCGCCACCATCCTCCACGAGGAAAAAATTCGGGCTCCCCTCTCTACTACACGCTGCCGCGGGCCGTTCGAGAAGACTCCCAAGCCACCACGCCTCGGCAAGGCGACTTCTTCAAGCACCATGCCTTGGCGAGGTGGATCCCCATGCCCGTCATGGTGGACCGTAGGCTCTACAAGCCACCCTCGCATAGGGGCCCCTCTGAGCTCTCTCTACATGCGTCGCCCCGAGCACGCCCCCTCGAGAGTCTCAGCCACAGCATGTGGAACCCCATGCCTGACATGGTGGATTTTTGTGTTCTGGCCACGCCAGTGTAATGAACCTATTTTTCAGGTCATTTTGAACCTTTGCGCTCTGCGCCAGCATATGCAGTTGCTTCGGTAAGCCTTCATGTTATTGCTGTTTTCGTCCTTGTTCGTATGATCCCTCCTGTGTATCTCGCGAGCGGGGGCTAGCATGGTGCCATGCCACGGGAGCATCCCGGCAGCGCCTCAAACCCAAGGGATCCGAGCTCTGAACTCACGGGTCAGCTTTCATGCATGTCAACTCCCAAGGAGCTCTGAACTCATGAGCCGGCTCCCGTGCACGTCAACTCACCAAGGACCTTGGTGCTTGTTCTCCTCGCGAGACACTCATGAAGGAGCCTACGAGCGCGCATAAGTTATCTAGCTATGTTTTGCTTGTGGGTACGCCTATCTGTCAAAACGCAGGAAGCAGGCCTAAAACACCTCGTCAGGGAACCGACACCCTCTCCAAGACGAAAACACCTCGCCAGGGAACTGACGCACTCTCCAAGGCAAAATGCCTCGCGAAGCTAAGTCCAAACACTTGGTTATTTTTCCCCTCGCTGGTTCTCACCCCTCGAGCCTCTTTTTCTCTCTCCTGCGTCTCATGGGCTGCTTGCGCGTTGAAGGGGAGCCCCAAGCATCGCGACTTGGGAGCTCTTACCTCTTGAGGCCTCACGCACCCCCCGGCCTTGTGGAGCCCTGACTCTCGCATACCAAAGCGGCGGTGGTGTAGCGCTAAGAGAGGGTCCTAAGACGCAGAGCGAAAAAGACATGAAAAGGAAGACAAAAAGCCTCACGAGGGATGCTCACCAAGCAAACAAAGATTAGACAAATCTTTACAGGGCTATTACATATAAATGCTAAGATAATCCGTGCCTCTGCACGTCCAGATACAGGAGTTCAAGCCGTTGCGCCCCTCGAGGTGCCCGCCTGGTCCACGACAGCCTCCGTCTCCTCCTCCAGAGCACATCCTCCTCGTCATCGCCTTCGACCACGACTTGGTCGAATTTCTTGGCGTACGCGTCGGCGGCCTTCCGTGCCTTCTCGCTGATGGTGACCGGCGGCGCCATCACGGTCTCAAGGTCAAGCGAGGGCTGGAGCCTCGCGAGGTTGCTGAAGATGCGGCTGGTGGTGATGACAAGGAGATCGCGGCTCTCCTCCACGATGCGCTCCTCGAAGCCCTTCGCAACCCCTTCAAGCTTTCCGAGGAATTGCTCGAAGAAGAACGAGTACGCCGCCTCGTCGTCGGTCCCTGCGGAGAAGGGGGGGACCTTGATTTTGAAGTCATCCCCAATGGCGTTCACGCAGTTCACCAAGCTTTGGAGAATGCTCTGGCGCTGGCGCGTCATGGACCGGCCGATCTGGCGCTGGTCCCGTGCCTACTCCGCGAGATCCGCGGCCGGCCCCACCTGCTGTCGGAGCCCGTCCAGGTCTCTCTCCAGGGCGATGGCGTTCCCCTCTGCGCGAGCCTGGGCCTCCCTTGCGTGCTCGAGGCAGGAGGTCAACTGTCTCTCCACCTGCTCGAGCTTCTCGACGCGGTCCTGGAGCTCCTTGCGTTTGGACTTGAAGCGATCCTCCTACTTCTTGGCCTTGTCGTCATAATCCTTGGAGAGGCTATCGCGGATGAGCTGGACCCTGGTGTCGGCCTCGTCCTGGATTCTTTTCTGCTTCACCGTGAAGTCAGCGTTGGCCTTCTCGTGGCGCTCCGCGTAGGAGGCCTCGTTCTGGGCCAGCAAGGCCTCGCGCGCCTGCAGCTGCCCCTCGCGGGTAGCCTGGGCCCCCTCGAGCAGCTGGGCTTGCTCCTCGCGCTGGCGCAGCTCCTTCTCACGGAGGGAGAGCTCTCCCTCGCGCTGCGTCAGTTCTGCCTCGCGCAGCGCCAGCTGCCCCTCGCGAGCAACCAGCAGCTCGCGGAGGTCCTTCAGGCTGGCCCTTGCGACCTCGGAGTCAGCGGCGAATTTCTGCTCCGCGGCCGCTAACTCCTCATGCTTGGAGGCAGTCTCCTCCTCGAGCGCTTCCCAGGCGGCGTCCAGTTGGTCCATCACCTCCTCCGCCTCCCGCTTGACGCTGTCGCGGGTCTCCTTGGCGAAGTGAAGGGCCTCTTGGCGCTCCGCCTGGGCCGCCGCGTCATGCCGGCGGCACAACTCCACCCTCTCATGGAGGAGGGCCCAGGCTTCGCCAAGCCTTGACCGCTCCTCCGCTATGGCGTTTTCTTCTTCGGCGAGTTGTGCCCCCAGCTTGTCGAGCGCTCGCTGCGCCTGATCAAGGACAACTTGGCGGTGGGCCGCGTGACGCCGCGGCTCCCGCCGCGCCAAAGTCCCTGCGCCAATGCTGGGTGCGGAGGCCTCGATCCTTGTCAAGACGCCCGAGGCCTCCTGCCTTGGACTCGCGGCCGCCTCTGGTGCGGCCTGGGGGCTCGTGGGCTCGTGGGGGTGCCTCCCTCGACACCTCGCCCCCAGCTCCGGCGCATGTGGGCTCCGGAGGCACCTCTGCCTCTAGCTCCTCAGGGGCACCTCCTGCCCCTTCCGTGACGGCCGCGTCCGCCGCGGCCTCGGCCGCGTCAGCCCCTCGTGAGGGGGCCTCCTCCTCCTCTGGAGGCGGCTCCATGACAATCTCCTCGTCCACCCTCTCCTCCTCCATCTCGAGCTGGACGGGAGGAGTCGCCGCCCGAGCCGAAGAGGGCGCCGCCTCTTCAGTCACCTCCTCCGCGCGGTGCTCCACCACGGGAGGAGCTGCCGCTCGAACCGGAGACGGCGCGACCTCTTCGACCACCACCTCCGCGCGGTGCTCGCCCGCGGGAGGAACAACTGCCTGCCGCGGCTCGCCAGCCGCAGGCGTCTCCGCGACGATGCTGGCAGTCTCTCCAAGCTTGCGGAGCCGCTGCCTCTTTGGCTCCGCAGGCTGCCTGCAAGGAAGACAAGTTGAAGATCCTTCAAGAGGGTTTTCCAGAAGCAAAATGCTAAAAGAAGAGAGAAGAGCCAAGACTTACTCGTCAGCCATCACCCACACCCTCTTCTTCGCCTTGGGCGGTTGGGTGTTGCTTGCTCCGGCCTCCTCCTGAGGCACCCTTGCCTCTTCGCGAGGAGCGCTCCCCGCGGTCGCGGCTCTCCTGTCGTGGATGGCCTTGGAGCGGGGCTCGCAGCGTCCTGCCCCGCCGCCGCTCGTCTCCTCCTCTCCCTCGATGCGTTGGGAGCGGGCAACGCGGAAGGCATCCTCCTCATCGCTGGAGGAGAGCACCTGAAGCTCCACCCTGGCGGGAGCATTCCTTGAGGAGCCAGCGGAGCTCCTCGAGAGGTCGGCGCCTCTCGACGCCTCGCCCTTGCCGGCGGGGTTGGTGCCTCTCGAGGCCTCGTCCTCGCCCCTCGAGGCCTCTTCCCCGCCAGATTCTTCGGCTTCGTCTGGCCCCGGAGACTCGTCCATGTACTCCGGCTCCGCCGCCCATGGATTGGGACGAGGCCCGCGGTGCCCGGCGGGCACGATGCCCCACTCGTCGAACACGGGCATGCACCGGTGCTGCTCCACGATGCTCTCCTCAGCGAAGTCGATGAGTGGTCGGGCCTACGCGTTGGTAGGAGAAGGGATCTCCGTCGACGCGAAGAGAATCCCCATAACCTGGCGCAGCGCCTCAGGTTCGAAGCCGTCCGGGCTCAGCCGCATCGCGTCCCTTTTGCCTGTGTACTTCCACACCGGATCGGAGTGCTCCTGGAGAGGAGCGATCCGGCGCCTTGTGAAGTCCTTGGCCACCATCTGGCCGGTGACCCCCGCCTCGCGCATGCGCTGGATGCACACATACACCGCGTCAAGCTTCTGGCCCTGGAGGTCCGCGCTCGCCCAGCGCGCCCACTTCCTCGGGGGCCCCTCGGGCACCTCCAGGAGAGGATGTGTCTTCTTGGCGTCGACGAAGAGCCACTTCTCGCGGAACTTCTCCACCTTCTTCGTTACCTTGGTGATGGCGTTCTCGCCGCACCAGGCGATGGGAATGTAGTTGTCGCTTCTGGCGGTGGCGATGCGGAAGGAGACGCAACCGAGCCGCTCGTCGGGGGCGGTGCTCCGGAGGGAGTAGAAGTTGCGGAAGAGCTCCACCGAGGGGTGAATGCCGATGTAGGCCTCGCAGAGGTGGGCGAAGATGGCAAGGATGAGGACGGAGTTGGGATGAAGATGAAGCAACTGGATCTGGTACACCTCCAGAATCGCCAAGAGGAACTCAGAGAAGGGAGGAACCAGACCGGCGTAGAGAGTATGGATAAAGATGGGGTAGAATCCCTCGGAGAGCCTGCTGCCGGAAGGCCTCATCTCGGTGGCGCCGTGCTCGTTGGTGCCCGCCGCCGCAATATGGCGCATCTTAGCTATCGCCACCGCGTTGACGCGGGTCTGCGGCAGCGCCCCCGTGAGGGCAGCACCACGCGCCGCCGCCGCCGACATGTTGGCCCCCATCGCGGCCTTGCCCTTTGGGTCGACATTTGCCTTCTTGGGAGCCATCGGCCGCCGGAGAAGAAGACGGAGACCCTGGAGTTGGAGTGCTCTGGGAAGGAGAAGATGCTCTAGAGGCGTTGGGAGAAGAATGTGGAGGAGTTATGGGAGAAGTGAAGGGCGTGGTCTGCGCGCCCAGGCTTTATTGATCGGCTCCCGAGTCGTGGCGGGCCCCGCCACGTCGCCCGTTGGAGCCGAGGAGATCGTGGCTGCGGGCGCAACCGCTGCGCTCCACGCGTCATGGCCCTGTCAGGCATTTCTGGGCCCTCGACACTTCGCCTTCATCCATGGGCTTCGGCGTGCCCATCGCGGGCCCGGGGGCTACTGTCGGCACAGTGGAAACCAGGGTACCACGGGCCGGCCTGCCAGGGCCCACATGATTCTTCAGAAGATTTCGCTAAAGACCAGGCTCTCCAAGCCTGGCGAGCCTCGCGAAGGTTTTCCCTCGCGAGGGACCTCTTTTCCTCACCGAGGGTTTTCCTCCCTTGGCGAGGGACCTCTCCTCGAGAGGGCGTACCGGACGCCACCAGCAATTTTGCTAAGGACCAAGCCGAAAGGCTCGGCGAGGTTGTTTGCCTCGCGAGGTTTCCTTCCTCTCGAAGCCAGCTCTGTCGCCCCGGCGGAGCGCACATGGGCTCTGCACCCTGTGTAGAGTGACGCGCTCGCCTGCGCGCTGTGACGACGACGCCGCAGTTGCCGTTTCCATGTATAAAGGAGTCAACAAAGCAGCACCAAGCAAAGCGGACAACGAGTATTGCCACTTTGGTGATAAGGGAACCATCTGCAGCTACGCTCCAAGGGCGACGTCACCGTGGGACCCGTTCCACCTCCGCAGCGCCAGCCCACCATCCTGGATGGCCGGTGCCCCTTTTCAGATTTGGTGACGCCGCTCCCCTGCCGTGGACCGCGTCCATGGACTCTACCTTTGTGGTGGACTCTACCTTTATGGAGCACCGCGCCTCCTCCTTCGTCGCCATGTGCTAGCCCTTCCCGCCCGAATGTTTGGGCGGAAGAGGTCCAAGACGCCTATAAAAGAAGGAGGAGCCCCTTCGTTTAGAGGCTGGGTTCGAAGATTCAGAGTTGCTAGGGTTCGACTCTCAGTAGCTCAGATCCTCCTTCGGTTCTAGGGTTAGCCATTGTAGCCACCTTGAGCTCGCCAAGCTCGCCCTGTACCGAAAACCTCTCCAAGCAAGTGCAATACACTCCAAGCAGGACGTAGGGGTTTTACCTCACCTAGAGGGCCCTGAACCTGGGTAATATCGCGCGTTCCTCTCTGCAGTGCTTCCCCGCAGCAAGTCCGACGAGCACCGTCGCCGGAGTACGTTGAGGGTTGTTTGATTTCGTGTTCAGCCCCTTACTCGATCCTTCGTGAGACACACCCAGTTCCTGGGACAGTTCTCCGACACATGGCACCGAAGAAAGAGATCGAGTTGGAGGCTCCCGTTGTGGCCAAGCGCGGTCGGGGTCGTCCGCCGAAGGTCGCCGGGGGGTCCTCTAATGTGGCGGCGAAGCGCGGCAGGGGCCGGCCGCCAAAGCTCAGACACGGCGGCGACGGCGATGCCGTCGTTGCGGCGACTGGTGGTGACCGGAGCCCCTCGCCTGCCCGCTCGGAGTCTCCCGTTGGTGTCTACTGGGACGAGTTCCCCGTTTCAGAATTCCTCTTGACTCTGTACGAGCCCATCCAACGCATGCAGTGGCTCCGTCGAGCCGTCGCCAATGCGCTGGAAGGGGAAGGCCCCTTCACGTTTCTTCTTCATCGGGTTGGAGCCCGTCAAGGGCCTTGGGAGGTGCATGCTCGCGTCATCGTCAGCCATGAAGGTGGGGAAGTTCGCCGGCGGGCTGAATTCTTCTCCGGCTGGAAAGCTTTCGCCAAGTTCTTCCGCCTGGAGCCTCCCTTCATCCTCCACTTCCAGCTGAAGCGCCAGACTGGGGTCCTCTATGTCAAGGTATTCGACGGCTCCCTGTGCCTCAAGGAGTGGGAGGAGAGAGATGACGATAAGACTCCGCCTCCCGCTTAGCTTTTTAGGTTATCTTGTAGCCGGCTCGGCCTGTAGGCGAGGTTGTCCGCCTGTGGACTTCCTTCTTTTGTTTATGTAATCTGCTTCCGGCTGTAAGCCCTTACTTATGATGTCGAATGCCGCTTGCTTTTGTTCTTGCGTTTGTGTGCTGTTGACCGGCTTGATCTTTTATGCGTCTTCCTGTGTCCGGGTCGAGATCTCTGGAGCCGGAAACGGCATTTTTGTGCGGGGGACGAAATGACGAAGTGGTTAGCTTGCTCTTTCGATTACGGGAAATACTATGATTTAGCTTAGCTCAATTTTCCACTCGCCTGTAGCCTTTCCCGCCTCCATTCGTGTGCACTTCACCGTCCAGCGGGATCATGCACACTACTATAATGTTAGGATCCGGTTTGTTGGGCCAGAGTTTTCTCAGCCGGCAACAATTTATGTTTCTTACGTCTTTCGCATACAGTCAGCCTCCAGCTTATTCTCTTGTCGGCCTTAACCAGATCCGAAGAGTTAGCCATTTAGCGTTGTGTAGTTAATCATCCGTAATAGGAGAAGAAGTTGCCGACTGCCGGTTTGGCCGAGTTTGCAGAATAGCAATTTTTCAGCCGGCAACACTTTCCCTTAAGCGTTTTTCACGTGGTTGGCCTCCTCCAGCTTATTCTCTTACCGGCCTTAACCGAATCCGAAAAGTTAGCCGTTTAGAGGTTAGCCACGCTACACGGCTGCTAAAGGCAAGCTTGCCGGCTGCCGGAGCAACCGGAAGAGAAATGCGAAAAAATTGCGAAAAAACTTCTCATGTGCTCATCATTCTCATTTCTTTATTGATAGCATGGATGATACATACATGGTTCTTTCTCAAGTGTAGAATCGACGCAAGAGTGAAGCATTCCATGGCCTCTCCGTTTCATCGCCTTCCTTGTCCATCGTGTCCTTCTTGTGCTCGCGGGCGTCGATCAAGTAGTAGGCATCGTTGATGAGCGCTTTGCTTACGATGAATGGTCCCTCCCAGGGTGACGATAGCTTATGCATGTTCTTTGTGTCTTGAATTAGCCAGAGCACGAGATCGCCTTCGCGGAAGCAGACAGGCCTGACCTGTCGGCTGTGGTAGTTGCGTAGTTGCTGCTGATACATTGCCGACCTTGACTCGGCCAACTGGCCTGCTTCTTCGAGTAGGTCCATCCTGTCTTCATAGGCTTGTTTAGCTTTTGCTTCCGTGAACATCACGATTCGAGGCGCGTCGTGCTCGATGTCCGTTGGCATGACGGCTTCAGCTCCATGGACGAGAAAGAAGGGGGTGAAGCCGGTTGAGCGATTCGGAGTTGTTCTTAGGCTCCAGAGGACTGATGGTAGTTCTTCTTCCCACGCGCCGGCTGCCCGCTCAAGCGGTTCGAGCAACCGGGGTTTGATGCCGGATAGGATGAGGCCGTTTGCTCGTTCAACCTGCCCGTTTGATTGCGGGTGCGCGACGGAGGCCACGTCGAGCCGGATGCCGGTTCTGCCGCAGAACTTGGCGAATTCTCCCTTGACAAAGTTTGATCCATTGTCCGTGATGATGCTATTGGGGTAGCCGAAACGGTAGATGATGCTCTTGAAGAACTTGACGGTTGTTGGTCCATCCAACTTCTTGATCGGCTTGGCTTCGATCCACTTCGTAAACTTGTCGACGGCTACCAGCAGGTGTGTCATGCCGCCACTGGACCTCTTCAGCGGGCCGACCATGTCCAGCCCCCATACGGCAAACGGCCAGGTGATTGGAATCATCTTGAGCGCTGAAGCCGGCGTGTGCTTCTGCATTGCGAACCGTTGACAGCCGTTGCAGTGTCGGACCAGCTGGTTTGCGTCCGCCAGCGCAGTCGGCCAATAGAACCCATGCCTGAACGCTTTGGCCATGATTGCTCTTGATGACGCGTGATGGCCGCATTCGCCTTGATGAATTTCCTTGAGGATCTTGATTCCTTCTTCTTGGCTCACACAGCGCTGGAAGATTCCAGAGACACTGCGCTTGTACAACTCGTTGTTGATGATGGTGTAAGCACTTGATCGGTGTTTGATTTGCCTGGCAACGAGCTTGTCCGCCGGGAGCTCGCCATTGGCGAGGTAGGCGAGGAAGGGTTGGGTCCATGGCGGAGCTTCTTCGATGACGAGGACCTCGACGGTTTCCGGCTCGCCTGGAGCCGGCCCGCCTGGCTCCGCGCCCGGCGGCATCCGGATGGAATCTGAGCCGGGACACGGCGTGATGGATGGCTTGTACAGCTTCTCGAGGGCGACGTCGGGTGGGATTTCCTCCCGGAGTGAGCCAATGTTCGCCAAAGTGTCAGCTGCTTCATTGTTGGAGTGGTGGATGTGGTGGAATTCACATCCGTCGAAGCATCCCGCGAGTTGCTGGATGAAGAAGCGGTAGGCAGCCATGTTGGGGTCCTTGGCGTCCCAATGACCGGTGGTTTGCTGGACGACCAAGTCGGAGTCGCCGTAGCAGAGGATCCTCTTGATATTCATGGCCTTGGCGAGCTTGAGGCCGTGCGCGAGAGCTTCATATTCGGCTACATTGTTGGACGCCGTGAAGTGGATTTGTAGCATGTATTCGAGTCGGCCCCCTTTGGGTGAGGTGAGGACGACTCCAGCGCCGAGTCCCCAGTATCTTTTGGAACCATCGAAGTGCATGAGCCAATGTTCACCAGAATCAGGTGGTGGCGGTACGTGGTCCGTCTCCGTCCAGTCGGCAAGGAAATCGGCCAGCTCCTATGACTTGATCGCCGTTCTCTTGTCATATTCGACTCCGTGCGCCGTCAGGCTGATCGCCCATTTCGCGACTCTGCCGGTTGCGTCCTTGTTGCCTATGATCTCGGCGAGTGGAGCATCGCTTATCACCTTGATCGGATGCTTCTGGAAGTAGTGCTTCAACTTCTTCGTTGCCATGTACACGCCGTATACGAGCTTCTGGTAGTGCGGGTAGTTTTGCTTCGACTGCGAGAGCACTTCGCTGAGGTAGTAGACTGGCCGCTGCACCGGCCGCTGCTTGCCGGCTTCCTCTCGTTCCACCACCAGGACGACGCTGACGAATCGGTTGGAGGCGGCGATGTACAGGAGCATGGGCTCCTTTGGAGCCGGCGGTGCTAGGACCGGGGTGGTGGCCATCGCACGCTTGAGCTCTTTGAAAGCGGCGTTGGCCGCGTCGCTCCAGACGAACTTGTCCGTTTTCTTTAGCAAGTGGTATAGCGGGAGAGCCTTTTCGCCAAGCCGGCTGATGAAACGGCTGAGGGACGCCAGACATCCGGTGAACTTTTGGATGTCCTTGACGCTTTTTGGCTGTCGCATGTTGTCGATGGCGGCGATTTTCTCCGGGTTGGCCTCGATTCCTCGTGCCAACACCAGGTAGCCGAGTAGCTGTCCGGCTGGAACACCGAACACGCATTTCTCCGGGTTGAGCTTCATTTGGAAACGGCGCAAGTTGTCAAAGGTTTCTTTGAGGTCGGCGAGTAGAGTGTGCTTCTCCTTGGTCTTGATGATGACGTCGTCGACGTAGGCGTGCACGTTACGACCGATTCGGTCGTGCAGGCATTTCTGCATGCAACGCTGTTATGTTGCCCCCGCGTTCTTCAAGCCGAACGGCATGGTGGTGTAGCAGTACGGGCCGTATGGAGTGATGAAGGTGGTCTTGATCTGATCATCTGGGTTCAACGGAATTTGGTGATAACCGGAGTAGGCGTCGAGGAGGGAGAGGAGGTCGTAGCCGGCCGTGGAGTCGATCACTTGGTCAATGCGCGGCAATGCGAAGGGGTCCTTGGGGCATGCCTTGTTGAGATGGGTGTAATCGATACACATCCGCCACCGCTTATTTTTCTTTTCCACCATCACTGGATTGGCTAGCCACTCTGTGTGTTGCACTTCCTTAATGAATCCGGCCGCGAGCAATCGAGCTATCTCTTCTCCTATTAACTGTCTTCTTCCCTCTGCGAAGCGTCGTAAGGACTGTTTTACCGGCTTGGCGTCTGGCCGGACGTGTAGAGAGTGCTCGGCGAGTTCCCTCGGTACACCAGGCATGTCCTTGGGGGACCACGTGAAGATGTCCCGGTTCTCACGGAGGAACTCGACGAGCGCGCTTTCCTATTTGGGGTCCAGGCTCGCCCCCACGACGACGAACTCGACTTATCACTATCGTCGAAGTAGATATTCTTAGTATCTCGCGCCGCCTGGAAGTTCGACTCGCTAGTCGGCTTGGCCGACTCCGGAATCTCTAGCTTCTCCTTGTTGGCCTTGCGCTTGAATTGTCGCATTTCCTCGTTGCAGACCATGGTCTCGGCCACCTTCGCGCTATCAGTGGCGCAGGCGATGGAGCGTTTGTAGTCTCCGGAGACGGTGATGATTCCTCGCGAGCCTGGTAGCTTCATCTTGAGGTAGGCGTAGTGCGGTACCGCCATGAACTTGGCGAGCGCCGGCCGCCCGAGTATGGCGTGGTAGGCGCTGGTGTGGTCAACCACCTCGAAGGAGATGGTCTCGCGGCGATGGTTGCCCTTGGTGCCGAATAGGACGTCGAGACGGATGAGCCCCATGGATGAGCCGGCTCGCCCCGGCACAATGCCGTGGAAGACTGTCCGGCTGGGGGTCAAGCTGGACTCGGAGACGCCCAGCTTCTCCAGCGTGTCGCGGTAGAGGATGTTGATGCTGCTGCCTCCGTCGATGAGGACCCATGAAAAGGTGCAGGCGCGCTTGGGGGAGATGATCATGGGCTCCAGGACTAGAGCATAGCCACCTGGATTGGGCATCAGTTCCGGGTGGTCGCTGCGATCCCACGTGATTGCTCCTTCCGACCAGTTGAGATACTAGGGGCCGGGTGGGACCACAGCGTTCACCTCCTTGAATCGTTCTCGCCGGCTTCGCTTGTCGTCGCGCTCGCTGACGAACACGATGTAGGCCGCGTCCGGGTTCCGGTATCTGTCAGGTTCCCCTGGCGGTGGAGAGGGGAGACGCTCTCTCCTTGGGTCTTCGCGTCGGCGGTCATCGCGATCCCTGTCTTCGCGCCGCCTGTCGTCGCGCCTCCGGTCGTCCCGTCCGGCTTCGTCCGGAGGTGGAGGCGGATTTCGCCGCCCGTATGGTGGCGGCCTTGGACGACCAAGGTTGCACTGCCTGATAGTGTAATTTGTCGGCCGGTCGCCGTGGTTCCGGCACGTCTGATCGAGTAAGAACTCGTAGCTGTTCCTCGCCCTTGTTCGGCGCATGTCGCCGCTCGTCCGCATGCGGCGGTTGTCGAAGCCTCCTACCGGCCTTCCCTCGGTGGTGGCGACGACCTTGGACTCGATGCGGTCATCAGTGGACTTGCGCTTGCCGGATGTGTCGGCGTCGCGCCGGGTTGATCTTCCTCCCTCCTGGTTCTCCGTCCGGCTACGGCATGCAGCCGGCTCGGCCGTGATGATCCTTCCGGCTTCGTCGAGTCGGATCGGGTTGGTCATGCCCGCATCGGCGGTGGCGTATTCGTCGGCGATGGCCATGAGCTCCGCCATGGTCTTCGGGCTTTTCCTCAGGAGCCTATGCTTGAGCAGCGTCTGATCCCGGCAGCCTTGGATGAAGTACTGGACGGCTTGGAGCTCGAGGATCCCCTCGCAGGAGTTGCGTAAGCTAGTCCATCGGGTGAGGTAGGCACGGTCCGACTCGCCTTCCTTCTGCTTGCACAGCGCGAGCAGCTGTGCGTTGCCGGGGCGCAGGTAGGTGCCGGTGAAATTACGATTGAACACTTCCTCAAAGTCCAGCCAGCTGTTGACGCTTTCAGCCGGCAGGCTGTTCAGCCAAGTCCGAGCCGATCCCTGGAGCATGAGAGACACGTAGCGTACGGCCACCCGCTTGTTGCCGCATGCGATGTTGACCGCCGTGACGTAGTCGGCGAGCCAGTCTTCCGGCTTCGCGGTGCCGTTGTACTTGGGTGTGTCCCTTGGGAGGGTGAACCCCCTCGGGAACTGCTCGGTCCGGATGCGAGGTCCGAAGCAGCGGTGCGCAGCGACGTCCTCCTCTTCGATGATGCTTGACGCCTTGAGTGCATCGATGTGATTGCGTGCGTCGTTGCCCGTTTCGGGCCCCAGTGGCCCCAGACGTTGGTCGATGGTGACCTTGTGTCCGACTAGCTCCTTGACACTGCGGCCGACTGGCGGCTCGTTCCGGTCGCCATCTTCACGTCGCCCAGCCGGATCGCGTCCATGATCACGAGGATGCGAGCTCGCGCTCCTCTCGCGATGAGATCATGGTTGCTTGTCCTTCGCCCTGCCGCGGCTCGTGGCTGACACCTCGGCGCCCTGCTTGGACTTGCCGACTGCGTCGTAGCCTGGAGGCGGCTCATGATGCTCCCGGCTCGCCGTTGCCTCGGTTTCGCGTTGTTGCCGGTTAGCCGCGGCGATGAGCTCCTGGACCCGACGTGCTTGTTGACGTAGCTCCTCGCCTTGAAGATGGGCAATTCTGCTGCGGCCGCCTCCGCAGCCTTCATGTTTTGCACCGGGCAGCTGTACTCGGGCAAGACAATGTCCGAATGCTCGTGCGGATGGCCAGCACGGTTCAGGGCACCACCGATATCCCCTCCTTTGCGCCTGACTTCATTCGGCTTCTCCGTGTTGCCTCTTGCCGGCTCGAAACTGTGGGCGGTGTTGTACACGCGCATCGTGGCGCTGAGTCGCCGAGCCAATCACATGTATCCCTACCTATGAAACCTAGGGTTGAAGTGTTGGCCGAGATAAAGATAGAATTGTTGTTTTCATGTATCTAGCTATGCTTAGCAATGCTTAGGTAAATGCTTTATGTCCGTTATTATTTCCGTAATTGTTGATGTTGATGGAATGATTCGGGCATGGTGGATAATGAAGATGCTTAATTAAAATGCTAAGATGGTTAGGGTGAGTTGCCATCGGGGATGGTGTTTTGCCTCACTCTAGCCCCTAGGTGCGAGTTCTTTACCTCTTGAACCAAGACGAGCGTGCTGCCATTGGTGGGTGTATGGGCGCCTTACTAACTGAATAACTTGTGCGGGCGTATCCAAGGGTCCTCTAGTTCGGTTTTCCATTTGCGTGTGAGTGGAAAGATGATGTTGATGAGGATTTGTGTGTAGGACGTGGCGATGGGGCAGGGCGCTGGGAGCGCTGAACCTGTCCTGTGGCCACAGATGACTCTTGGATATTCTCACGTGAGGTAAAGGTTTAACCGCGCCCGCTTGCCGGCCTTCCCCGGAAGAGGGCCAACTAGGTGAGCCGGACGGTACCAATGGGTAAATTAGTACACCCCTGCAGGAATAATCTTTTCGAAAAGCCGTGTCCACGGTTATGGACAATCTTGGTATCGGATATAAGATCATAGATAATATTAACCTAATTGATATGGCAGCTAAAGGTTGCATAATCAACGTGTGGTAAAGGTTCATTTCCTCGAGGGTGAGTCGAGGGGGTGCCTTGGTGGAGATGAGAGTGGTTGGTTACAAAAGGGTTCGATGAGAACCAATGATGACAAATGTTACTCTCTTACCCCTTTTGAAAAGTATTTCTGAGTAGACGAATGCCATGTGTCAACTATATTTCTGTTTATGAAACTTAGCTTTATGCAAAAGAAATACATATAAAGCTTTAGAGCCTCCGTCAGTCATTGGGCCTATATCGCCCTACTAAACTTGCGAGTACGTCGTACTCAGTCTCTCTTTGCTGCCTCTATGTATTTGTATTTCAGAGGAGGACGACACCGAGCGCCTAGGTGGTTTCTTCGTTGACGTCGACTACTAGTCTGGGGTTCCCAGGTGGCAGCTTGGGACCGTGGAACAAGCTGGCTTGGGTGATGTTTATTGTAGGCCTCTTAGGCCATATATTTGCTTCTTGTTGTTAGACAACACTACCCGCTTCCGCTTGTTGACTTGTTGGATCTGTGATCCTTTTGTTGTGTAATTTGTATTCTTCTCATTATATGAGTTGCTATATGTTTTGTGTCGTAGAGTCATGCAATGTGCCAGTTTGTTCCACATGTCTCAATCTCTGTGTTATACTTTGATGGTTGTGCCAATTACAGAGCCTCTCTGTATAATTCCGGGGTCGGGGCGCTACAAGTTGGTATCAGAGCAGGACTGCCTGTAGGAAACCCGTTCTTTTGGTCGATGTCGAGTCTAGTTCGTGAAAATTATTTTTAACCTAAAAATGAGTTGTGAAAACCTTCTTAGGATTCTTTTACTCCTTATCCAATTCACTCTGATCTCGGTGTCATCTTACCTCTATTTGTTTTTAACGGATCTTCTGATCATCGGCAAAGTTCTAAATCTTTAGGATCTCGGGGTTTGGGTTCCTACCTTTAGTTACTAGTTATCCTTACTCCTCTGCCAAATCTAAAACATGAAGAAAGGAAGTATGATGGTTCGTCAAGAAATTCCTTTGCTTTAGCCCAAGATCTTGAACCGAAGGTCCCTGATTGTGCTAGGGCTCCGGTGTAACTATTCATGAGGGCTGTCACCCTTGTGAGTATTATGCTATTGTGGGTCCCGGTGCATGAAGCTGATCTTTAACCCAAGGTCTTTTCCGTTGACCCCTGGTGGTAATGGTTAAACCCTACATCAGGTTGGCAAAATCTGAAGTTAGTCTTCAAGCTCGAGGTTGCAGCCGTAATTGTTTTCCTCGACAATGCTCTTCTTCGTCACTAGCTTTAGCTAGAATTTCTGTTAGGGAACCATCTGAAGCACGACGGGATTGCTCTTAGCGAGCCTTTCCATCAATAATTGTGTTTCCTCCGGTAACGGCAGTACCTGAAACCCTTTCGGCACTAGTTGTCGGAAGAGTGCTAACCCGGGCTTCTGTAATATCCTAAATTGTTGTTAGCCCGTTCCTTAATCCAAATCGGTTATCATTTCCCTATCTGCATCCAGACAATCAAGTGTATCAGTGCATTGGGGTGTTCTGATGCATGTTATTCTTGTGCTTCGTCAAGACATTCCACTTCGGGATGTCAGGAGAAACAAACTCCGGTACCTTGTCCATTTCTCGGTCAAGTCAAAGTTTTGTAAATCGCGGAATAAGAGCTTGTCTAGCTTTTGTTCCGTTCCACCTCGGAGTGTCACACTCTTTTAGATCAAGAGGTCATGCATGTGCGGATTGTTGTTGAGATGGTAGGTTGATGCCTCCAGGTCTCTAAATACGTCATGTGTGCCACTGTCCGTCAAATCTCGTTCGTTTACCGGAGTTTCCCAATCACGAGTCAGTTGGGCTTCAATGTTTGGAGTTCAAGCTGGTTCCATTTTTCCTCTAGGTAAATCATGACCCTATTGTTCTTCCAATCTAGCACGTGTATTGGAGTTGACACGGTAGCCATGTCTTACAAATCTAGTTTCCTTGCCTTGCGGCTGACTCCCGCAAACTCCTTCCATACCTGCTAGGCCGAAGCATCTGCACACCTACCCAACTCCGAATCTCAAGCAAAAGTGATGCTTGGAGTTTATTAAGAGCATGACCTAAAGCCTACTAGTAAACCGACAAGTCTGGTGTTGTGGTTCATGCACCTCACCGGAAGGTCTTTTGACTAAATCTCCTAACTCTCTCAAATCGACCGCTGTCCATGAGGATCATGTGTAACTGGTTCTAGAAGTGTTCCCCTAAGCTCCATTCTCTATCTTCAAGTACGACCTTCGCTTGAGGATCGAATGAAGGCTTTTCCGAAGCATGTGTGTGATATCTAGACCCTCAAGGATAACATCACCACGGAGTTGCTAAATATCTATCGGTCGACCCTTCTGCTTCCTCTATCCTGTGGCAATATCTCGTTATGAGGTTTTACCTCTCTAGCCAATTGTGGATCCAATGCAATATCCTTCCCACCTCGGTGAAATCAAGGTTTGCCCAATCACACGGACGTTGGGTCATTTCATCAGTCACCTTAGAGCCCAATCCTCAATCTGATGGAAATCTCTTGTGTATCCGAAGTATGGAGTCCAGAAGATGCTTTTCTCCTCACGGTGCCAAATCTACGGTCTATCCAACGGGTGGTTTGAAGTGATGTCTTGGTGATCGGTTGTCCTATCCTCGGCTCGACCTTTGTTTGGTCAAGTCGTTCCTTGTTCCCTCAATGGCATATGGTTTTGGGCAAGTTTCCTCTTGTCCGTCACCGTAAGCTATCTTCTGTTCTTTCCGCCGCCTCGACATGTCATGCTTGCTATCTTAAGTTATGCAACAAGGGAGATCATCATGGGATCGAGAAGATCGTTGAAGCTAAGTGTTGTCATGTTCTCCTCCTCTCTACTTCTACTCTGGAATCTCGGGACGAGATTCCTGTAAGGGGGGTAGAATTGTAACAGCCCCAGATTAGCACCCTAAAATATGGGCCAAATTTTCGCTTTTTGTTTTGCATTGCATCATGGCATTCATATTTAAATTGCTAAATCTAAATAAAGCAACACTTGCAAATTAAAGGCTATGGAAGCAAAACCCTTCCTAAATTTTCCAAACTACATGCATTGCCCAAAATGGCCAAACCATAAATGGGAAAACAATGAAATGAGGGAAGCCAAACTTCCCAAAACTCCTTAATTCTTGAAATGCAAACTATGATGCAACCCTTAACATGACAGGTGACATTATGGTCCAAGTGAGTTCCCCAAGCTCACCTCTTTTCCTAAGAACCAAATTATTGATCTCCTTGTGTCCTCCTTTCTCTTTAGGCCTTTCAAATGTGGTTCCTTGTGTTGTCGGATTGTGAGCCATGTCATGTTACTCAAGGCCCATGAATATGAGTGTTGAACTTGTTTATCTTGTGGAGGCTTTCCCGGGATTTTGGTTATATTCTCAGGTTTTGTTTAGCTGTCCAAATAGAAAAAGCCTTTTCTGTTTTTACTGGGTTCACCGGAACTACCGGTCCCCTGGCCGGAAGTACCGGCGCCCCGTCCTCTCTGTGGCGACAGTGCGCGCCACTGTCGCCATGGCCGTCCCGCACCTGCTCCCCTCGCGCTGCAGTGCTCCCCTAGGGATAAGTGGAGCCCGTGACCCCCACCTGCTCCCCTCTCCCTCCTCTTTCGTTTTTCCCCCACGCGCAGGAGCCCTGCCCTAACCCTGGCTCCTCCCTGACCGTCGTCGTCCCGCCGGAGCCGCCGCCAAGACGCCGCCGCCTGGAGCATCCCCGTCCGAATCGAAGCGGCGGAGAAGATCCGCCATGACCTGCTGCCCCTCTCCACCGAAGGAATCGGGCCGGGGTCGCCCTAACCACCGCCGGTGCTCGATTCCTCTCCGCCACCGCCGCCGGCCGCCGGGCACCATTGCCGCTGGTGCCGGCCTCCCCGCGCTCCACGGCCTCTCCAACGAGTTCCTGGTGAGCTCGCCGCCCTCTTGGGCCTCCTAGCTCGCCTCCTCCCCCACCCAATCGCCGTTTCGCCGTGGGGCGGCTCGCACTCGCCGCCGGCCGACGTCGCGCCGTCGCTCCGGCGACCAATAGATGGCGGCGCCGCCACTCCCTAGCTCGCCGTCGTCCCGCGCGTCCAATGCGCCTAGACCCGCATCCTGGGAGCCACCCCGTGGCCGCGTGCGTGCACAACGTGCGCGTGGTCACCGCGCGCGTTCCCGCCGTCGCCGAGCTCAAATTCCTTGACCGGAGGTAGCGTAGTTCCGGTAAACCGGAAGTAGTAGCGGTAGTTCCGCTAGCTCCAGGTTTCGGTACTGGATAGTTGCATTTCCGTAAGCGGAAGTAGAACCGGAAGTGGCACCGGAAGTACCGCTAAACCGGTACTACCGGGCACTTCACCGGAAGTACCGGTCAACCCCTTTTTCGGTACTGGACTGATGTGTTTTCTGAACCGGAAGTACCCCCGGAAGTACCGGCAAACCGGAACTACCGGTCCAAATACCGGAACTTCCGGAAAACTGTGTTAAGTTTGAATAATTCATAACTTACTAACCGTTAAGTCAAATCTTGTGAATGTTATATCGATTTGATCAGCAATTCAAAGTCTATCCAACTATGCTAATGTCACCACATGATCACAAATATTTAATTGATGTTCTTCATAACTTGATAAAAGGCTTAAATTCAAATAGTTAATTTAACTCGCTATTTATTCATCGGTGCTCCGAAAATTATGAATAAGGTACCAAAATGATCGGAATGACAAATACTATCCATTCATGTCATGTTCATGCATATCTGATCCACTTCTATAATAATTCACGAATTTATGAAGAATGTGGTTACTAAGATAAATATGGGGTCGTATCCAAATAATAGCACTAATTTTTGGCTCCCCATTAATTGTGCCTTTAATTTATGTAATAATATCCTTGCATCAATTGGACATGTCATCATGTGATTGAGCATTGCATCTTGTGTTCTTGTGATTTATGTGTGCTTTGTATTTTTCTTTGGGTATCGATAGATTCCGGAGTCGAGGGTCTCTCTACTTACCCCGACGAGCAGTACTTCCCTACCGAGCAGCAAGGCAAGAGATAACCTAACCTTCTTGGCATCTAGCATCCTATGTTTTCATAAACTTATTTTATCCACCATAATATTGCATGCGGTTCAAATGTCTCTTTTGGTAAATATTAGAATGTCCTATGAATGCATGTTCTTCCCCGAGCCAATCACATGTATCCCTACCTATGAAACCTAGGGTTGAAGTGTTGGCCGAGATAAAGATAGAATTGCTGTTTTCATGTATCTAGCTATGCTTAGCAATGCTTAGGTAAATGCTTTATGTCCGTTATTATTTCCGTAATTGTTGATGTTGATGGAATGATTCGGGCATGGTGGATAATGAAGATGCTTAATTAAAATGCTAAGATGGTTAGGGTGAGTTGCCATCGGGGATGGTGTTTTGCCTCACTCTAGCCCCTAGGTGCGAGTTCTTTACCTCTTGAACCAAGACGAGCGTGCTGCCATTGGTGGGTGTATGGGCGCCTTACTAACTGAATAACTTGTGCGGGTGTATCCAAGGGTCCTCTAGTTCGGTTTTCCATTTGCGTGTGAGTGGAAAGATGATGTTGATGAGGATTTGTGTGTAGGATGTGGCGATGGGGCAGGGCGCTGGGAGCGCTGAACCTGTCCTGTGGCCACAGATGACTCTTGGATATTCTCACGTGAGGTAAAGGTTTAACCGCGCCCGCTTGCCGGCCTTCCCCGGAAGAGGGCCAACTAGGTGAGCCGGACGGTACCAATGGGTAAATTAGTACACCCCTGCAGGGATAATCTTTTCGAAAAGCCGTGTCCACGGTTATGGACAATCTTTGTATCGGATATAAGATCATAGATAATATTAACCTAATTGATATGGCAGCTAAAGGTTGCATAATCAACGTGTGGTAAAGGTTCATTTCCTCGAGGGTGAGTCGAGGGGGTGCCTTGGTGGAGATGAGAGTGGTTGGTTACAAAAGGGTTCGATGAGAACCAATGATGACAAATGTTACTCTCTTACCCCTTTTGAAAAGTATTTCTGAGTAGACGAATGCCATGTGTCAACTATATTTCTGTTTATGAAACTTAGCTTTATGCAAAAGAAATACATATAAAGCTTTAGAGCCTCCGTCAGTCATTGGGCCTATATCGCCCTACTAAACTTGCGAGTACGTCGTACTCAGTCTCTCTTTGCTGCCTCTATGTATTTGTATTTCAGAGGAGGACGACACCGAGCGCCTAGGTGGTTTCTTCGTTGACGTCGACTACTAGTCTGGGGTTCCCAGGTGGCAGCTTGGGACCGTGGAACAAGCTGGCTTGGGTGATGTTTATTGTAGGCCTCTTAGGCCATATATTTGCTTCTTGTTGTTAGACAACACTACCCGCTTCCGCTTGTTGACTTGTTGGATCTGTGATCCTTTTGTTGTGTAATTTGTATTCTTCTCATTATATGAGTTGCTATATGTTTTGTGTCGTAGAGTCATGCAATGTGCCAGTTTGTTCCACATGTCTCGATCTCTGTGTTATACTTTGATGGTTGTGCCAATTACAGAGCCTCTCTGTATAATTCCGGGGTCGGGGCGCTACAAGTTGGTATCAGAGCAGGACTGCCTGTAGGAAACCCGTTCTTTTGGTCGATGTCGAGTCTAGTTCGTGAAAATTATTTTTAACCTAAAAATGAGTTGTGAAAACCTTCTTAGGATTCTTTTACTCCTTATCCAATTCACTCTGATCTCGGTGTCATCTTACCTCTATTTGTTTTTAACGGATCTTCTGATCGTCGGCAAAGTTCTAAATCTTTAGGATCTCGGGGTTTGGGTTCCTACCTTTAGTTACTAGTTATCCTTACTCCTCTGCCAAATCTAAAACATGAAGAAAGGAAGTATGATGGTTCGTCAAGAAATTCCTTTGCTTTAGCCCAAGATCTTGAACCGAAGGTCCCGGATTGTGCTAGGGCTCCGGTGTAACTATTCATGAGGGCTGTCACCCTTGTGAGTATTATGCTATTGTGGGTCCCGGTGCATGAAGCTGATCTTTAACCCAAGGTCTTTTCCGTTGACCCCTGGTGGTAATGGTTAAACCCTACATCAGGTTGGCAAAATCTGAAGTTAGTCTTCAAGCTCGAGGTTGCAGCCGTAATTGTTTTCCTCGACAATGCTCTTCTTCGTCACTAGCTTTAGCTAGAATTTCTGTTAGGGAACCATCTGAAGCACGACGGGATTGCTCTTAGCGAGCCTTTCCATCAATAATTGTGTTTCCTCCGGTAACGGCAGTACCTGAAACCCTTTCGGCACTAGTTGTCGGAAGAGTGCTAACCCGGGCTTCTGTAATATCCTAAATTGTTGTTAGCCCGTTCCTTAATCCAAATCGGTTATCATTTCCCTATCTGCATCCAGACAATCAAGTGTATCGTGCATTGGGGTGTTCTGATGCATGTTATTCTTGTGCTTCGTCAAGACATTCCACTTCGGGATGTCAGGAGAAACAAACTCCGGTACCTTGTCCATTTCTCGGTCAAGTCAAAGTTTTGTAAATCGCGGAATAAGAGCTTGTCTAGCTTTTGTTCCGTTCCACCTCGGAGTGTCACACTCTTTTAGATCAAGAGGTCATGCATGTGCGGATTGTTGTTGAGATGGTAGGTTGATGCCTCCAGGTCTCTAAATACGTCATGTGTGCCACTGTCCGTCAAATCTCGTTCGTTTACCGGAGTTTCCCAATCACGAGTCAGTTGGGCTTCAATGTTTGGAGTTCAAGCTGGTTCCATTTTTCCTCTAGGTAAATCATGACCCTATTGTTCTTCCAATCTAGCACGTGTATTGGAGTTTGACACGGTAGCCATGTCTTACAAATCTAGTTTCCTTGCCTTGCGGCTGACTCCCGCAAACTCCTTCCATACCTGCTAGGCCGAAGCATCTGCACACCTACCCAACTCCGAATCTCAAGCAAAAGTGATGCTTGGAGTTTATTAAGAGCATGACCTAAAGCCTACTAGTAAACCGACAAGTCCGGTGTTGTGGTTCATGCACCTCACCGGAAGGTCTTTTGACTAAATCTCCTAACTCTCTCAAATCGACCGCTGTCCATGAGGATCATGTGTAACTGGTTCTAGAAGTGTTCCCCTAAGCTCCATTCTCTATCTTCAAGTACGACCTTCGCTTGAGGATCGAATGAAGGCTTTTCCGAAGCATGTGTGTGATATCTAGACCCTCAAGGATAACATCACCACGGAGTTGCTAAATATCTATCGGTCGACCCTTCTGCTTCCTCTATCCTGTGGCAATATCTCGTTATGAGGTTTTACCTCTCTAGCCAATTGTGGATCCAATGCAATATCCTTCCCACCTCGGTGAAATCAAGGTTTGCCCAATCACACGGACGTTGGGTCATTTCATCAGTCACCTTAGAGCCCAATCCTCAATCTGATGGAAATCTCTTGTGTATCCGAAGTATGGAGTCCAGAAGATGCCTTTCTCCTCACGGTGCCAAATCTACGGTCTATCCAACGGGTGGTTTGAAGTGATGTCTTGGTGATCGGTTGTCCTATCCTCGGCTCGACCTTTGTTTGGTCAAGTCGTTCCTTGTTCCCTCAATGGCATATGGTTTTGGGCAAGTTTCCTCTTGTCCGTCACCGTAAGCTATCTTCTGTTCTTTCCGCCGCCTCGACATGTCATGCTTGCTATCTTAAGTTATGCAACAAGGGAGATCATCGTGGGATCGAGAAGATCGTTGAAGCTAAGTGTTGTCATGTTCTCCTCCTCTCTACTTCTACTCTGGAATCTCGGGACGAGATTCCTGTAAGGGGGGTAGAATTGTAACAGCCCCAGATTAGCACCCTAAAATATGGGCCAAATTTTCGCTTTTTGTTTTGCATTGCATCATGGCATTCATATTTAAATTGCTAAATCTAAATAAAGCAACACTTGCAAATTAAAGGCTATGGAAGCAAAACCCTTCCTAAATTTTCCAAACTACATGCATTGCCCAAAATGGCCAAACCATAAATGGGAAAACAATGAAATGAGGGAAGCCAAACTTCCCAAAACTCCTTAATTCTTGAAATGCAAACTATGATGCAACCCTTAACATGACAGGTGACATTATGGTCCAAGTGAGTTCCCCAAGCTCACCTCTTTTCCTAAGAACCAAATTATTGATCTCCTTGTGTCCTCCTTTCTCTTTAGGCCTTTCAAATGTGGTTCCTTGTGTTGTCGGATTGTGAGCCATGTCATGTTACTCAAGGCCCATGAATATGAGTGTTGAACTTGTTTATCTTGTGGAGGCTTTCCCAGGATTTTGGTTATATTCTCAGGTTTTGTTTAGCTGTCCAAATAGAAAAAGCCTTTTCTGTTTTTACCGGGTTCACCGGAACTACCGGTCCCCTGGCCGGAAGTACCGGCGCCCCGTCCTCTCTGTGGCGACAGTGCGCGCCACTGTCGCCATGGCCGTCCCGCACCTGCTCCCCTCGCGCTGCAGTGCTCCCCTAGGGATAAGTGGAGCCCGTGACCCCCACCTGCTCCCCTCTCCCCCCTCTTTCGTTTTTCCCCCACGCGCAGGAGCCCTGCCCTAACCCTGGCTCCTCCCTGACCGTCGTCGTCCCGCCGGAGCCGCCGCCAAGACGCCGCCGCCTGGAGCATCCCCGTCCGAATCGAAGCGGCGGAGAAGATCCGCCGTGACCTGCTGCCCCTCTCCACCGAAGGAATCGGGCCGGGGTCGCCCTAACCACCGCCGGTGCTCGATTCCTCTCCGCCACCGCCGTCGGCCGCCGGGCACCATTGCCGCTGGTGCCGGCCTCCCCGCGCTCCACGGCCTCTCCAACGAGTTCCTGGTGAGCTCGCCGCCCTCTTGGGCCTCCTAGCTCGCCTCCTCCCCCACCCAATCGCCGTTTCGCCGTGGGGCGGCTCGCACTCGCCGCCGGCCGACGTCGCGCCGTCGCTCCGGCGACCAATAGATGGCGGCGCCGCCACTCCCTAGCTCGCCGTCGTCCCGCGCGTCCAATGCGCCTAGACCCGCATCCTGGGAGCCACCCCGTGGCCGCGTGCGTGCACGACGTGCGCGTGGTCACCGCGCGCGTTCCCGCCGTCGCCGAGCTCAAATTCCTTGACCGGAGGTAGCGTAGTTCCGGTAAACCGGAAGTAGTAGCGGTAGTTCCGCTAGCTCCAGGTTTCGGTACTGGATAGTTGCATTTCCGTAAGCGGAAGTAGAACCGGAAGTGGCACCGGAAGTACCGCTAAACCGGTACTACCGGGCACTTCACCGGAAGTACCGGTCAACCCCTTTTTCGGTACTGGACTGATGTGTTTTCTGAACCGGAAGTACCCCCGGAAGTACCGGCAAACCGGAACTACCGGTCCAAATACCGGAACTTCCGGAAAACTGTGTTAAGTTTGAATAATTCATAACTTACTAACCGTTAAGTCAAATCTTGTGAATGTTATATCGATTTGATCAGCAATTCAAAGTCTATCCAACTATGCTAATGTCACCACATGATCACAAATATTTAATTGATGTTCTTCATAACTTGATAAAAGGCTTAAATTCAAATAGTTAATTTAACTCGCTATTTATTCATCGGTGCTCCGAAAATTATGAATAAGGTACCAAAATGATCGGAATGACAAATACTATCCATTCATGTCATGTTCATGCATATCTGATCCACTTCTATAATAATTCACGAATTTATGAAGAATGTGGTTACTAAGATAAATATGGGGTCGTATCCAAATAATAGCACTAATTTTTGGCTCCCCATTAATTGTGCCTTTAATTTATGTAATAATATCCTTGCATCAATTGGACATGTCATCATGTGATTGAGCATTGCATCTTGTGTTCTTGTGATTTATGTGTGCTTTGTATTTTTCTTTGGGTATCGATAGATTCCGGAGTCGAGGGTCTCTCTACTTACCCCGACGAGCAGTACTTCCCTACCGAGCAGCAAGGCAAGAGATAACCTAACCTTCTTGGCATCTAGCATCCTATGTTTTCATAAACTTATTTTATCCACCATAATATTGCATGCGGTTCAAATGTCTCTTTTGGTAAATATTAGAATGTCCTATGAATGCATGTTCTTCCCGAGCCAATCACATGTATCCCTACCTATGAAACCTAGGTTGAAGTGTTGGCCGAGATAAAGATAGAATTGCTGTTTTCATGTATCTAGCTATGCTTAGCAATGCTTAGGTAAATGCTTTATGTCCGTTATTATTTCCGTAATTGTTGATGTTGATGGAATGATTCGGGCATGGTGGATAATGAAGATGCTTAATTAAAATGCTAAGATGGTTAGGGTGAGTTGCCATCGGGGATGGTGTTTTGCCTCACTCTAGCCCCTAGGTGCGAGTTCTTTACGTCTTGAACCAAGACGAGCGTGCTGCCATTGGTGGGTGTATGGGCGCCTTACTAACTGAATAACTTGTGCGGGCGTATCCAAGGGTCCTCTAGTTCGGTTTTCCATTTGCGTGTGAGTGGAAAGATGATGTTGATGAGGATTTGTGTGTAGGACGTGGCGATGGGGCAGGGCGCTGGGAGCGCTGAACCTGTCCTGTGGCCACAGATGACTCTTGGATATTCTCACGTGAGGTAAAGGTTTAACCGCGCCCGCTTGCCGGCCTTCCCCGGAAGAGGGCCAACTAGGTGAGCCGGACGGTACCAATGGGTAAATTAGTACACCCCTGCAGGGATAATCTTTTCGAAAAGCCGTGTCCACGGTTATGGACAATCTTGGTATCGGATATAAGATCATAGATAATATTAACCTAATTGATATGGCAGCTAAAGGTTGCATAATCAACGTGTGGTAAAGGTTCACTTCCTCGAGGGTGAGTCGAGGGGGTGCCTTGGTGGAGATGAGAGTGGTTGGTTACAAAAGGGTTCGATGAGAACCAATGATGACAAATGTTACTCTCTTACCCCTTTTGAAAAGTATTTCTGAGTAGACGAATGCCATGTGTCAACTATATTTCTGTTTATGAAACTTAGCTTTATGCAAAAGAAATACATATAAAGCTTTAGAGCCTCCGTCAGTCATTGGGCCTATATCGCCCTACTAAACTTGCGAGTACGTCGTACTCAGTCTCTCTTTGCTGCCTCTATGTATTTGTATTTCAGAGGAGGACGACACCGAGCGCCTAGGTGGTTTCTTCGTTGACGTCGACTACTAGTCTGGGGTTCCCAGGTGGCAGCTTGGGACCGTGGAACAAGCTGGCTTGGGTGATGTTTATTGTAGGCCTCTTAGGCCATATATTTGCTTCTTGTTGTTAGACAACACTACCCGCTTCCGCTTGTTGACTTGTTGGATCTGTGATCCTTTTGTTGTGTAATTTGTATTCTTCTCATTATATGAGTTGCTATATGTTTTGTGTCGTAGAGTCATGCAATGTGCCAGTTTGTTCCACATGTCTCGATCTCTGTGTTATACTTTGATGGTTGTGCCAATTACAGAGCCTCTCTGTATAATTCCGGGGTCGGGGCGCTACACGTTGCGTCAATGCGAGGTGGAGAGCCTTGTCGTATATCTGTTGACGCATCCTCTCGAGTTCAGCCGCCGCCTTGGCTGGATCCGCACCCGGCGCGATGGGGGTGCTCAGCAGCTCGAAGTCAGCTTCAAGGTTGCGCTGGAAGCGAGAGGGTTCTCCAGCTTCATGAACAGTTGTGGCGATGCCGCCTCCTGCCGCCACGTGCTCGACCATGTGCACCTCGGCGTAGATATTGAGCTTGGCGTCGTCGCAGTCTGCGTCGCCGGAGTTGAGGTAGCCGAAGGTGGAGTCGCTGTCGCGGACACTGGCGTCGAAGACCGAAGGAGCCAAGCACGAGTAGACCTCCCCCGGGTACTCCTTGGCGGCGACGGCGACGTAGACGTGGAAATCGCCGAGGGTGACGATGGCGCCTCCGCTGGTGAAGCCCACGTCGGTGAAGCTCCTGGTGTTGTCGAGGACGCACCCGATGGAGCCGATGGAGAGCACGAGGCCGGAGACGACCCGCCGATCATCTACGGTCCGGGATCCCGCGCAGAATGTGATTCCGCTCGCTGCTAGCCCCACGGTGGGCGCCAAATGTCGTGGTGGCATCAACGACATATCCATCAGAGATGGAAAAGAATTGTGGGACAAGGCAACGATGGCGTCCGCGCGGGATTGGGTAGCAAGCACGCAAACACACGCGATGTACCCAGGTTCAGGGCCCTCATGGTGAGGTAACACCCCTACGTCCTGCTCTTCTGGATTCTTATTGCTCAGAACGTGGAATTGGGCTACAAGAAGTGCTCCTGGAGCTGTTTCGAGGTCCGGCCGGCTGGAACTACTGCTGGAGGTGGAAGATGACTATGATCATCTACCTGGAGGAATCTCTGTGTTGCATGTGTCTTGTCTGTTACGTCTAGCCTCTTGCCTCTGCCCCATTCTGGGGGCTCTAGCCCGCCTTATATAGGCAACGGGCTAGGGTTTTGGGTTATAAGGAATTTACAGGTTTGCCCTATGACATCACTATAGTACAAGGCCGGCTGGAGCTTGTTGCCATGATTCTGTACAGGAGATGCCCGACATGAAGTACTGTTCACCAGGAGCGGTTAAACGGGGCTGGCCCACGGGTACGGAAATGTCGGTTGGTTGGTCCGGCTCCAGTTTAGTCGGACGTCCGCGTCCGGGTAGACGCAGGCGGCTCGTTCTAGCCGGCGTAGCGCAGGCGGCACCGCGCTGGCGGCGTCATTCAGCCGGCCTGATAAGATTAAAGGAGTAAGCTTCTTTGGGGTATCTGGGGTTCATCTCCCCGACAACTAGGTTCCCCTTACTTAGAGGAGAATTTGATTGGTGGAATGGTAGATCTAGATCTCCTCTCTTGAATCCCTAAATTTGGGCAAGAATCATTGGAGGGATTGAGAGGAATCAAGCTCACAAGGTTTGCAACAATGGAGGAGAGAGGGAATGAGCTGAGCAAAAGTGAGCAGCCAGCTCTTGAGGAAGAAGGAGGCTATTTATAGCCTCCCCCAAAAACTAGCCGTTACAGCCTGCGTAGACCGGAGACTCCGGTCTAAGTGCACCAGAGACTCCGGCCTGGGCCGGAGATTTCGGCCAGGCTCCAGCCTTCTTCCGGACTGGCACCAGAGACGCACCACACAAGAGACAAAGTGGGAGGGCCGGAGATTCCGGTCTCGAGGAGCCGGAGACTCCGGCACGCCGGAAACTCCACAGCCCCACGGAGACTCGGTCGATGAAGCAGACAAGGATGGAGATTCCGGGTCCTTTGGGCCGGAGACTCCGGTGGGACCAGAGACTCCGGACCATCTCCGGTGTACCTCCGGGCACACAACAGGGGCGTGATGGTAGATATTGATAAGTTGGGTAGTGCCCCAAGCGAATGCGGAATTGTAGCTAGTAGCAGTTTTCCCTCATTTAACGAACCGAGGTTTATTGAACCAGTAGGACTTTGAAATCAACAACGAGGTGAATGTTGAAGATCTCTGGCGCTTAACCTTCAACAGACGTGGACCTGCACACACTCAACCAAAATACTTTGCCCCCAACGGCGGAGAGGTTGTCAATCTCTCCGGTCTCGCAGAACACAAAGCGGTTAATTGTATGATGAAATAGATAAAATATGAAAAGTAACCAGCGGAGTAATGATAATTAAAAGCAAGTAAAGGAGGTTGAAAACAATGTAAAAAGATGGACCGGGGGCCATGGGTTCACTAGTGGAGTCTCTCAAGTAAATAAAATATGCATGTGATGGGTGAACGAATTACAGCTAGGGAATTGACAAGATCATGACACAAACCCAATTTAGCTATGACAAAAAGGACATGATAATATTTATGTAGGCATCACGACAAGGAACAAAGACCGTTGAGTCCAACCGCGTCTTTGTCTAAATAGTCCACCGTGGGATCGCTATCCAGCCTGTCACCCAACGGTATTAAGTTGCAAGCAATGGACAATTGCATTAAGTAAAGTGCATGAAGTAAGCAATACTAATATCAAAATGGACATTAACACCGCTGTTTTACCCTTAGTAGCAACAGCACACCCTCGCCCTTAGACGTTTCTGTCACTCGTGCCCAGGAACAAAAGGGGGGCATGAACCCACTATCTAGCATAAATACCCTCTCTTGGAGATACACACAATCACTTGGCCAAAATAACTACGCACATCGGAGAGCATGCAAGTAAATTACTCATATAAGAATCATGCACAATCAAATTCATAATCCATCGGATCCCAGCAAACACATCACATAGCATTACAATAATCGATCTTGATCATGTTAGGCAGCTCACAAGATCATAAGACATGAAGCACAAGAGAGAGAGACTACCAACTAGCTACTGCCATGGACCCGTAGTCCAAGGTGAGACTACTCACAAATCATCCCGGAGGAAGGCATGTCGATGAAGAGCCCTCCGGGATCGATCTCCCCTCCGGCAGAGTGCCGGGATCAGCTTCAGATTGGACCCCAAACTAGGGTTTTCGGTGACGGCGCGTCGGGGTCGAGTTTCTGGAAAATAATCGCCGCCTCGATGTTTTTAGGTTATTTCTGATTTTATAGGCGTCGGAGGGGGCCGAGGAGGTGCCCACAGGGCAGGGTCGGGCCCCACCCACGGGCACCCCTGGGCCGCGGCTGGCACCCGCGTGTGCCCTGTGAGTTGCCTCCGAGGCTGCCCTCGGACTCCGTCTTCGTCTTGGCGTAAAAATAATCCCCGTAAATTTTCGTCTAATTCCGAGAATATTTCCAGAAGTAAATTTCTGAAACAAAAAGACAGCAAAAACAGGGAACTGGCACTGGGCATCTTGTCAATAGGTTAGTCCGACAAAATGCATAAAAATGATATAAATGACAGTAAAAACATGTGACAATGTCACAAAACTAGCATGGATCACTCAAAAATTATAGATACGTTTGAGACGTATCAGCATCCCCAAGCTTAACTCCTACTCGCCTCGAGTAGGTAAGTGATAACAAGTAATTTTTGATGAGACATGCTACCAACACAACCTTGATCAAGATAGTAATGCAAAGCACATGAAGTGAATAAGGTGATCCAAAACAATTGTCTATAATTGACATTTAAGCAAACAATGATTAACAAACGCTAGCTAACAAATGCTAGAAACTTTTCATGAATAAGTGCGTTGGAGACATGGAACCATACATAAGGTTTAGAAAGAAGAATTGCGAATTGTGTCTCCAATGTAAAGTATCAATCATTCTTCAAAGCATCTAATTAGTCATTCATGAAAATAGCCAAGCTCAAGTCAGGTGTCCTAATCCATCTACTTCATAAATCAACTGTTTCGAAGTCTACTCAACTAGTGCAAGTAAGAAGTGGCTTTGGCACCATGATGTTATGGCAAAGAGAACAATAATGGAGGTTTGGAAGGTCAAAAAGAAAGTCTCAAACAGTGGAGAAGGTAACCACAAGACAGAAGGAAGTCCCGTAGTTGACACTGCATGAGGAGTAGTGATTGCCATGCAATGGATGCACATAGAGCTATAAGTATATGAAAGCTCTCCAATGGAACTAGTGGGGTGCATCCAACTTGCTTGCTCATGAAGACCTAGAGCTCACTTGAGGAGGCTCATCCTTGGAATATACAAGCCAAGTTCTATAACGTAAATTCCCCACATAGTTATACAAATGAAAATATGAAAACTCTCTATAATGAAGTGTAGGTGCTAACTAGCACAAGTGTGGAATAAAGGATAGTAGTGATGCCCCCTCTCTCTTTTATATTTCTTTTTTTTTAAATGTGGCCTCCGTGGCTCTTTTAAATTTTCTCTCATTGGTCTCTTTTGGACTCTTTTATGTGGCCACCTTGGACTCTTTTCAATATGCTCACAGGTAGGGGCAACACTCTATTTTTACAAGATGGTCATCACACTTTTGGTACTCATAACTCATAAGGCTAATACATGATGTATAAAAGACAATATGTGTCGTGGTGGGTAGCACGGCATATCCATCAAAGACGGAAAAGAGTATGGGGCAGGCGACGATCGGATGCTCGCGCGGGATTGGGCAACCAACATGCAAACACACGTCAATTACCCAGGTTCGGGGCCCTCCTTGTGGAGGTAACACCCCTACGTCCTGCTCTTCTTGTTCTTATTGATTGATCACAAAACGAGCTACAAGGTTTGCTCCTGGAGCTATATGGCGGTGGTGCCGGCTTGAGATGTCAAGCCGGCTGGAGGTAGACGATGATCTACGTGGGTCTGCTCCTATCCTTCCTGCCTGTGTCTGTTACGTGCCTCGCGCAGGAGGCCCATGCACGCCTTATATAGGCAGCGGCTAGGGTTTTAGGTTACAAGGAGATTACACGATTGCCCCTATGACATCACTACTCTGGAGCCGGCTGGTACTATCTCATCATTACACTGTAGCTGTAACGCCCGACAGGGGCTGGTCGATCCGGGCCTACTAGTACGGACCGGTCGGTTGGTAGAGGCCGGCTGCTCTAGCCGGCCGTCCGCCTCCGGGTAGGCGAAGCGGCCTGCTTCATCCGGCGGGCTTCAGGCGGCACGATGTAGCCGGCCCATGTAGTTCTTGAAGAAATGGTCCTCTTAGAGGTATCCGGGGTTCATATCCCCGACACTAGCCCCCGAGATCGTGGAGTCTTGCCGGCTTGCCGGGTAGACTTCTCGAGCTTCAATGTTTTGTTTGTCGTTGTAGTCGAAGTTGTCCGGCTTGAAGTTTGCCGGATAAGGTGACGGTGGCCGGAGGCGGTTCGTCCGGCTTGGGGTAGCCGGTCTCCGGTAGTCTGGATGTCTTGGGAGTCGTGGGTCGTGGCACGCGTCAGCCACGTTTCGCCGCTTGGTCGTGACGGTTGCGCTCTGCCCGATGTCAGGGGCACGTCGCTTCAGTCTTCGTCGGGCTGGATCTTCTGTGGCAACTGCCTGCTAGTGGGATCGTCTGCGGACGGCACGGCCTGCCCGCGCCCCACGTGGCGCGTGGAGCGGTGCGGTTCCGCCTGCCCCGCTTTTAAAGGGGAAAAGAGGGGGAAGGGTCGGAACTTTCGCTCCTCTCTCCCGCTTCGTCTTCATCGCCAGTTCTTGCTTCCCTTGCTTCTCGCCGATTTCCCCGTCTCGCTGCTTCCGCTTCCGCTTCTTCCACCACGGGCAACAGATCTTCAATGGCGAGCACGGGTGCCTGGATGGGTTCCATCATCGACAATAAGTTCCTTCTGACGCTTCACCGGAACGGGTCCATGGGGAAGAGCGGCGATGTGGAGGCTCGCGCCCCGCCCCCTGGAGAGATCTCGCCGAGCCCCAAACCGGATGAGTTTGTCATGTTCTACACACATGTGGAACGGGGGTTGGGGCTCCCCGTCAGCTCGTTCTTCAACGAGTTTCTGCATTTTTACGGGCTGCAGCCTCACCACCTAGGGGCAAACTGCATCACGCAGTTGTCCTGCTTCGTCACGTTGTGCGAAGCGTACTTGGGCATTTGGCCCAGTATGGAGCTCTTTGGCATGTTCTTCTTCTTGCGGTCCCAGGTGTCCGCTGGGCTGCCACGGGACTGCGGTGGCGTCTCCATCAGCGCGAAGAACACGCCATTTCCCAAGATCCATCTGCCCGAATCCATCAAGAAATGGCAGAATACATACTTCTATGTCAAGAACGCCACTGAGGTTAACCGGATCAAACTCCCCGCCTTCGCCAATACGCGTCCGGCGGACAGGTCCTGGAGCCGGAAGCCGGTAGTCGACGAGAATCTACAGGCCACCCTGTTCGCCCGCCTGGAGAAGCTGGTGGCGGAGGGCCTGACGTCCAGGGACCTGACCATGGCCTGGACGACAAGGCGGATGTTCCCGCTGCAGGAGCGCTCGCACAAGATGTGCTTCTACTCCGGCGTCCGGGATCCCACTTGTGCTTCCTTGAACATCCCGACGCAGGAGGGATTAAGCGCGTGGGTTTCCCGTCTCATCACCGACAGGCTTGAGGATGATTGGGACTTCGGGCTCGATCCCTTCACCCGCTCGGACCGCGCTCCTGAGGTGAACTTTTTTCCCTTCTTTTGCTTCCAATTCCTTTTCCGGCTGCCGCCTGATCTAGCCGGCTTGCCGGGTAGCTTTGCGAGGTCCAGATGGTTGAAGATTTTGAAGTAGTCTTCGAGCCTGATGTCCAGGGTCCCCTTTCTGCGGCGCAGACGGCCATGCTGGAGGAGGATAGCGCCGCCGAGGAGCAGGCGGCGGGTGGAGGTGCGGACACTGCCGCTGGAGGCGAATCCGGCGGCGATGCCCGTGGCGTCGCGGGAACACGCGGCGACACCACCGAGTCATCGGGTGGAGGTGCCGATGCCGGCGACGATGATGGGGGCGATGATGACGCCACCCGGACTGCAACGAGCCCGGCCCCTGCTACCGGCGCCGACTCCGACTCGGCCGCCTACCGGGACGAGGACCTCGAGCATGACGATCCGCCTCCGGTTTCGTCGTCCCGTGGTAAGTCTTCTGGGCCCGGGGTCGCCGGGCAGGCTGACGATGTTGCGCGTGTCGTAGTAGATCTCTCCACTGGCTCTGAACCGGACTCAGAGGGTTCTTCCTCCGTGCCAGCCTCCAAGCCGGCGATATCCACCCGCCGGACCAAGGAGTTGGAGGCGGCGGCGCGGAAGAAGGTGGTCCTCCCCCGGCGGACCGTGAAGGAGAGGCGGTCGAAGTCGGCCGCCGATGTCGATGCAAATGCGCCGCCCAAGCGGAAGGGCGCATTTGAGAAGCGAGGCGTGCATTCCGCCAAAAAGCGGGCTTCGACGTCTTCCCGGCCTACCACAGGCGGCCTGTCGCCAGCCGGAAGAACGAGGGCGGAGACGTCTGAGACCGAGGCCAGGGCGGACGAGATCATGGCCGACGTCCGGGCTGAGGTCGGCGCCGGAATGGCGGAGGAGGAGGCCCAGACTGGTGGGGCCAGAAACGAGGTGATTGGTCCTGCTTTAGGTGGTGATTTTATTTACGATTCGAATCCGGATGACTTGGAGAGGGAGTTTTATGCTCGGACGGCGCAGGCAGTCTTAGCCTTAGGAGCATCTGATGCTGATTTTACTGTGGAGCAGCTGCTGGCCTCGAGGGAGGACGAGGAGGGGACGAAGGCGGCGGACGCGGAGAGGACCGAACCCGCCGCCGGCAAGACCCGCGCCCAGGTGGTTAAACTTTCTCCTCCTTTTGTTCTTGGCCATGACTCGGGTATTGATGATATGGAGAAGGCTATTTACGCGGAGCTGGCGCAGGCGGACTCGATCCGGGCATCGATGGATGCCCAGGCGGCTGCGAGGCAACCAGCGGCTGCCAAGGCGGCCGAGGAGAAGGCGGCAGCGGGCACGGAAGCCGGCGATTCCGCAAAGGCCTCCGCCGGGGCCAAGGTGGTGCCGGCTCGCACGGAGCGGCCGGTCGAGGACCCTGTCGTCCCGGCGAAAGGCGGCGATGTGCCTTCCGGAGGCGTGAAGCGCCCGTCCGACGCCGTGCCTCCTCCCCCACCAAAGCGTACGAAGAGGAGGACGGCCAAGGCGCTGGGCTCGTGTGTCGGGTAAGTCCTTGTTTTGTGGTGGAAATCTTCGCAACTTGCACTCGATGGTGACGCCTTCCTTGTTTCGTAGGGCACCGCTCCCTATAACGGAGACGGCAGTCGTCGCTGTAAAGGAGTCGACTTCGGTGCCTGTCACCGAGGTCCCCGTGGCGCAGGCGGCCGATCCGCCTTCAGAGGCGAAGACGACGGAGGCGGCCAGCCGAGTGCTGGCGGAGGCGGCTGATCCGCCTTCGGAGGCGAAGACGACGGAGGCGGCCAGCCGAGTGCTGGCGGAGGCGGCCCCCATTGTGGTCGACTTCAACCCTCCGGCTTCAGGTGGAGACGCCGAGACGCCAGTGGGCGCTTTTCAGGTGGTTCCCCAGCCCGGCGTCGGGGCTGGGTATACCGCCTTCCCCACTCCTTCTTTGACTGTGGCCGTGACAGCCAAGGATAAGGCCATCGCGGAAGCGACGGCTTCGCTCCCCGGCCCTCGCCAATCAACCTTGGTGTCTTCTCCGACGTACTCCGGACCGGTGCCGGCTCGGCCCGATGCGTCGGGAAAATTTCCCCTCGCCGAACTGGCGGAGCGGGTGGCCAGGGAGAACTTGGCCAATGTGACGTTGCTCTGCTCCTCCATGGAGCAAGGCCTTGCCGCGGCGAATAAGGAGGCGACATTGCTCAAGCGGGAGCTTGAGGCGGCCAAAGGTTTGGCTCCCTTTTTCTTTCCGCACTTTGTCCTGCCGTTCTGCCCTTTTCTCTTGCATGTCTTGGCTTGACGGTGACTTGATCTCCACAGGTGACTCCACCTCCCGCGCCGGCTTGGAGAGGCAACTGAAGGAGAAGGATGCCGCCTTGGCCTTGTCCAAGGCCGATCTCCAAGCGGCGGAGAAGGCATTAGAAGAGCGCCGCCTCGAGGTCGTCCGGCTGGACGAGGAGGCGGCAAAACTGCGGGAGGCCGAGCGTCGGAGGCAAGGCGAGGTCGAATCTCTCCGCGGGGACGCGGCCAAGCTGAAGGACCTGCTGCAGGCTTCCGTCGAGAATAACGACAAGCTCGTCCAGGAGGTCAAGGCGCGAGAGCTTGAGCATGAACAACTGGTGAGCGGCCTGGTCAAGGAGGTTGAGGGCGTAAACGAGCTGATCCTCGGTAAGTGAAGTCTCCTTTCTCCTTGGTTTCTTGCTTTAGGTCTTCTACCCGGCCTTACTGATTTGAAATGCAGGCCTCTATCCCGAGGTGGATGCGCAACTCCAACAAGACGCTGCCTCGGCTCGCTCTCGACCGGAGTCTTCTGGTGCCGCTGCCGGGTCTTCTCCGACTACCGCTTCCCGCCTTCTGCGACTCGGCCAGGAATTCAAGCGGCTGAAGGAGGCGGCAGAAGGCGTGCTTGAGAATCTGTGGCCGGATACTCCCCTGCCGGCTACTCTCCATGACCTATGCGCCCGGCTCGAAGGAGCGCCTGCCGGCATCAACGATCAAGTGGAGATGGCGGCACGCGGAGGCACCGACATGGCCCTGGCCGTGGTGAAGTCCTGGTACCCTGGCCTGCAGACGAGCAGGCTGATGGACGGCTTCCGCGACGGGACGTCCTTCGCGAACTTGCGTCCAGAAATTGCCGAGGCTTCCAAGCGGATTGCCGAGGCGGTTGACTTGACGGCGCTGGTACCAGCCGAGCCATCCTCGATGCCGAAGCCAACTGAAGATGCTGGAGCCGGCGACGCTACTGCCGCTACTGACGCCGCCTCCGTTTGATTCGTTCACCTCCCCGGGATGCCGGGTGTAATTGTTATTCTGTGCCGTTAAATGCCTTGCCACATTAACTGCCTTGTTATTTTGGACACCTTTGAAGGTCATCATGTAAAAATTTGCTATTCTGCTTCCTGCCATGGTCTGTTGTTGTGAGTGTCGCTTTCTCTGCGACTGCTGGGCCTTTGTGCTATAATTCGTGTTTGTTTTTTGGTGGTGATTATCACCATCCCTAGCCCCCGAATTTTGGGCCGGTTTGAGCATCAATCCGGACGGAAGGTAGCTCTTCTTCCCACGCGCCGGCTGCCCGCTCGAGCGGTTCGAGCAGCCGAGGCTTGATGCCGGCTAGAATGAGGCCGTTTGCTCGCTCGACTTGCCCGTTCGACTGCGGGTGTGCGACGGAGGCCACGTCGAGCCGGATGCCGGTCCTGCCGCAGAACTTGGCGAATTCTCCCTTGACGAAGTTTGTCCCGTTGTCCGTGATGATGCTGTTGGGGTAGCCGAAGCGGTAGATGATGCTTTTGAAGAACTTGACCGCTGTTGGTCCATCCAGTTTCTTGATCGGCTTGGCTTCAATCCATTTCGTGAACTTGTCGACCGCTACCAGCAGGTGTGTCATGCCTCCACTGGATCTCCTCAGTGGTCCCACCATGTCGAGTCCCCAGACGGCAAACGGCCAGGTGATGGGAATTGTCTTGAGTGCCGAAGCCGGCGTGTGCTTCTGCGTTGCAAATCGTTGGCAGTGGTCCCACAATTGCCCTTGAGGATGCGTGATGGCCACATTCGCCTTGATGGATCTCCTTGAGGATCCTGTTTCCTTCTTCTTGGCTCACGCAACGTTGGAACATTCCGGATACGCTGCGCTTGTATAGCTCGTTGTTGATGATGGTGTAAGCACTTGCCCGGCGTTTGATTTGCCTGGCGCTGAGCTCGTCCGCCGGGAGCTCGTTGTTGGCGAGGTAGGCGAGGAAGGGTTGGGTCCATGGTGGAGCCGCTTCGATGACGAGGACCTCGACGGGCTCCGTCTCGCCTGGAGCCGGCCCAGCCGACTCCGTGTCAGGCGGCATCCGGATGGAATCGGAGCCGGGACACGGCGTGATGGATGGTTTGTAGAGCTTCTCGAGGGCGACGCCGGGTGGGATTTCCTCGCGGAGAGAGCCAATGTTCGCCAGGGTGTCGGCCGCCTCGTTGTTGGAGCGGTGGATGTGGTGAAACTCGCATCCTTCGAAGCATCCCGCGAGCTGCTGGACGAAGAAGCGGTAGGCGGCCATGTTGGGGTCCTTGGCGTCCCAATGACCAGTGGTCTGCTGGACCACCAAGTCGGAGTCGCCGTAGCAGAGGATTCGCTTGATGTTCATGGCCTTGGCGAGCTTGAGGCCGTGTGCGAGAGCTTCATACTCGGCTACGTTGTTGGACGCCGTGAAGTGGATCTGTAGAACGTATTCGAGTCGGCCCCCCTTGGGTGAGGTGAGGACGATTCCGGCGCCGAGTCCCCAGTATCTTTTGGATCCATCAAAATGCATGAGCCAATGCTCGCCGGAGCCGGGTGGCGGCGGTACGTGGTCCGTCTCCGTCCAGTCGGCGAGAAAGTCTGCCAGCTCCTGCGACTTGATCGCTGTTCTCTTGTCGTACTCGACTCCGTGCGCCGTCAGGTTGATCGCCCATTTCGCAACTCTGCCGGTTGCATCCTTGTTGCCTATGATCTCGGCAAGCGGCGCGTCGCTTATCACTTTGATCGGGTGCTCTTGAAAGTAATGCTTCAGCTTCTTCGTGGCCATGTACACGCCGTATACGAGCTTCTGGTAGTGCGGGTAGTTTTGCTTTGACTGCGAGAGCACCTCGCTGAGGTAGTAGACTGGCCGCTGAACCGGCCGCTGCTTGCCGGGTTCGTCTCAGTTCCACCACTAGGACCACGCTGACGACTCGATTGGAGGCGGCGATGTACATGAGCATGGGCTCCTTTGGAGTCGGCGGTGCTAGGACTGGGGTGGTGGTCATCGCCCGCTTGAGTTCCTTGAAGGCGGCGTCGGCCGCGTCGCTCCAGACGAACTTGTCCGTTTTCTTCAGTAAGTGGTAGAGCGGGAGAGCCTTCTCCCCGAGCCGGCTGATGAAACGGCTGAGGGAAGCTAGGCACCCGGCGAACTTCTGGATGTCCTTGACGCTTCTCGGCTGTCGCATGTTGTCGATGGCGGCGATTTTCTCCGGGTTGGCCTCGATCCCTCGTGCCGACACAAGGTAGCCGAGTAGCTGTCCGGCTGGAACGCCGAACACGCATTTCTCCGGGTTGAGCTTCATCTGGAAGCGGCGGAGGTTGTCGAAGGTTTCTTTGAGGTCGAGGAGGAGGGTGTGCTTCTCCTTGGTCTTGATGACGACGTCGTCGACGTAGGCGTGCGCGTTGCGACCGATTTGGTCGTGCAGGCATTTCTGCATGCAGCGCTGGTATGTTGCTCCCGCGTTCTTCAAGCCGAACGGCATGGTGGTGTAGCAGTACGGGCCGTATGGGGTGATGAAGGCGGTCTTGAGCTGGTCGTCCGGGTTCAGCGGAATTTGGTGGTAGCCGGAGTAGGCGTCAAGGAGGGAGAGGAGGTCGCAGCCGGCCGTGGAGTCGATCACTTGGTCGATGCGCGGCAATGCGAAGGGGTCTTTAGGGCAAGCCTTGTTGAGGTGGGTGTAATCGATACACATCCGCCATTTCTTGTTCTTCTTTTCCACCATCACCGGATTGGCTAGCCACTCCGTGTGTTGCACTTCTTTGATGAACCCGGCCGCGAGTAGCCGGGCTATCTCTTCTCCTATGAGCTGTCTTCTTCCTTCCGCGAAACGTCGCAGGGATTGTTTTACCGGCTTGGCATCCGGCCGGACGTGGAGAGAGTGCTCGGCGAGTTCCCTCGGTACACCAGGCATGTCCTTGGGGGACCATGCGAAGATGTCCCGGTTCTCACGGAGGAACTCGACGCGCGCTTTCCTATTTGGGGTCCAGGCTCGCCCCCACGGAGACGAACTTGGACTTGTCGCTGTCGTCGAAGTAGATCTTCTTCGTGTCCCGGGCCGCCTGAAAGTTCGACTCGCCAGCCGGCTTGGCCGACTCGGGGATCTCCAGCTTCTCCTCGCTAGCCTTGCGCTTGAATTGCTTCATCTCCTCATTGCAGACCATGGTCTCGGCCACCTTTGCGCTGTCGGAGGCGCATGCGATGGAGCGCTTATAGTCTCCGGCGACGGTGATGATCCCGCGTGGGCCTGGTAGCTTCATCTTGAGGTAAGCGTAGTGGGGTACCGCCATGAACTTGGCGAGCGCCGGCCGCCCGAGGATGGCGTGGTAGGCGCTGGAGTGGTCGACCACCTCGAAGGAGATGGTCTCGCGGCGATGGTTGCTCTTGGTGCCGAATAGGACATCCAGCCGGATGAGGCCCATGGACGAACCGGCTCGCCCCGGCACAATGCCGTGGAAGACCGTCCGGCTCGGCGTCAAGCTGGACTCGGAGACGCCCAGCTTCTCCAGCGTGTCGCGGTAGAGGATGTTGATGCTGCTGCCTCCGTCGATGAGGACGCGCGAGAAAGTGCAAGCGCGCTTGGTAGGGGAGATTATCATGGGCTCTAGGACTAGAGCATAGCCGCCTGGGTTGGGCATCAGTTCCGGGTGGTCGCGGCGATCCCACGTGATCGGCTCCTGCGACCAGTTGAGGTACTGGGGGACAGGTGGAACCACCGCGTTTACTTCCTTGAACCGTTCGCGCCGGCTTCGCTTGTCGTCGCGCTCGCTGACGAATACGATGTAGGCGGCATCCGGATTCTGGTAGCCGTCTGGACCCCTTGGAGGCGGATCCGGGAGGCGCTCCCTTTCTTCTTCGCGTTGGCGATCATCGCGATCCCTGTCTTCGCGTCGTCTGTCGTCGCGTCCTCGATCGTCCCGTCTGGCTTCATCCCGAGGCGGGTTTCGCCGCTCGTATGGTGGCGGCCTCGGGCGTCCGAGAGTGCATTGCCTGACGGTGTGGTTTGCTGGCCGGTCGCCATGGTTCCGGCACGGTTGATCGAGCATGTAGTCGTAGTTGTTCCTCGCCCTTGTCCGGCGCATGTCGCCGCTCGTCCTCATGCGGCGGTTGTCGAAGCCTCCTGCCGGCCTTCCCCTCGGTCGTGGCGACGACCTTGGACTCGACACGGTCGTCCGCAGTCTTGCGCTTGCCGGCCGCGTCGGAGTCACGCCGGGTCGATTTTCCTCCGTCTTGGTTCTCCGTCCGGCTGCGGCGTGCAGCCGGCTCCGTCGTGATGATTCGTCCGGCTTCATCGAGTCGGATCGGGTTGGTCATGCCCGCGTCGGCGGTGGCGTACTCGTCGGCGATTGCCATGAGCTCTGCCATGGTCTTCGGGCTCTTCCTCAGGAGCCGGTGCTTGAGCAGCGTCTGGTCTCGGCACCCCTGGATGAAGTACTGGACGGCTTGGAGCTCGAGCACTCCCTCGCAGGAGTTGCGAAGGCTCGTCCACCGGGTGAGGTAGGCTCGGTCCGACTCGCCGTCCTTCTGCTTGCACAGCGCGAGTAGCTGTGCGTTGCCGGGGCGCAAGTAGGTGCCGGTGAAATTGCGGTTGAACACCTCCTCGAAGTCCAGCCAGCTGTTGACGCTCTCCTTCGGAAGGCTGTTGAGCCAAGTCCGTGCCGATCCCTGGAGCATGAGCGGCACGTAGCGCACGGCCACCCGCTTGTTGCCGCCTGCGATGTTGACCGCTGTGACGTAGTCGGCGAGCCAGTCTTCCGGCTTCGCGGTGCCATTGTACTTGGGTGTGTCCCTGGGGAGAGTGAATCCCTTCGGGAATCGCTCGCTCCGGATGCGGGGTCCGAAACAGCGATGAGCAGCGATGTCCTCCTCCTCGATGATGCTTGACAGCTTGAGCACGTCGATGCGGTGGCGTGCGTCGTCGCTGGTTTCAGGTCCTAGCGGCCCCAGGCGTTCGTCGATGGTGACCTTGTGGCCGACTCGCTCCTTGACGTTCCGTCCGGCTCGAGGCTCGCTCCGGTTGCCGTCTTCACGTCGTCCAGCCGGATCACGGCCGTGATCACGAGGATGCGAGCTCGCGCTCCCCTCGCGATGAACTCGCGGCTGCTTGTCCTTCGGCCTTCCGCGGCTCGTGGATGACGCCTCTGCGCCTTGCTTGGACTTGCCGGCTGCATCGTAGCCTGGAGGCGGCTCATGGTGCCCCTTGCTCGCCGTTGCCTCCGTTTCTCGCTGCTGCCGGTTGGCCGTGTTGATGAGTTGCCGCACCCGGCGCATTTGTTGATGCAGTTCCTCGCCTTGGAGATAGGGTAGCTCGGCGGCTGCTGCTTCCGCCGCCCTCATGTTTTGCGTAGGACAGCTGTACTCGGGGAAGCTGAGGTCGGTGAGCTCATGCGCCTGGCCGGCACGGTTCATGGCGCCACCAAGGTCTCCCCCTTTGCGCCTGACTTCATTCAGCTTCTCCGCGTTGCGGTCCGCCTGCTCGATGCCGTGTGCGGAATTGTACTCGCGAATTGTGGCGCTGAGCCGGCGTTGAGTCGACGCGAGGTTTAGCGCCTTGTCGTAGATCTGCTGCCGCATCCTCTCGAGTTCAGCCGCCGCCTTGACAGGATCCGCACTCGGTGCGATGGGGGTGCTTAGCAGCTCGAAGTCGGCCTCCAGGTTGCGCTGGTAGCGCGAAGGTTCGCCAGCTTCATGAACGGTGGTGGTGACGGGGCCTCCTGCCGCCGCGTGCTCGACCATGTGCACCTCGGCGTAGACGTTGAGCTTGGCGACGTCGCGGTCCGCGTCGCCGGAGTCGAGGTAGCCGAAGGCGGAGTCGTCGTTGCAGGTGCTGGCGTCGAAGATCGAAGGAGCCAAGCTCGAGTAGACCACCTCCGGGTACTCCTGAGCGGCGACGGCGACGTAGACGTGGAAATCGCCAAGAGTGACGATCGCTCCTCCGCTGGCGACGTCCACGTCGGCGAAGCTGTTGGTGTTGTCGAGGACGCAGCCGACGGAGCCGATGGAGAGCACGAGGCCGGAGACGATCCGCCGACCATCCACAGTCCGGGATCCCGCGCAGAACGTGACTCCGTTCGCCGCGAGCCCCACGGTGGGCGCCAAATGTCGTGGTGGGTAGCACGGCATATCCATCAAAGACGGAAAAGAGTATGGGGCAGGCGACGATCGGATGCTCGCGCGGGATTGGGCAACCAACATGCAAACACACGTCAATTACCCAGGTTCGGGGCCCTCCTTGTGGAGGTAACACCCCTACGTCCTGCTCTTCTTGTTCTTATTGATTGATCACAGATCGAGCTACAAGGTTGCTCCTGGAGCTGTATGGCGATGGTGCCGGCTAGAAGTGTCCAGCCGGCTAGAGGTGGAGGACGATGATCTACGTATCTGTGTGTCTGTGTAACGTGCCTCGCGCAGGAGGCCCATGCACGCCTTATATAGGCAGCGTCTAGGGTTTTGGGTTACAAGGAGATTACACGATTGCCCCTATGACATCACTACTCTGGAGCCGGCTGGTACTATCTCATCATTACACTGTAGCTGTAACGTCCGACAGGAGCTGGACGATCTGGGCCTACCAGTACGGACTGGTCGGTTGGTAGAGGCCGGCTGCTCTAGCCGGCCGTCCGCCTCCGGGTAGGCTAAGCGGCTTGCTTCATCCGGCGGGCTTCAGGCGGCATGCTGTAGCCGGCCCATGTAGTTCTTGAAGAAATGGTCCTCTTAGAGGTATCCGGGGTTCATATCCCCGACAGCAAGCATCCTAATTTATTTATAGTTCATACTATTCATTGGATGGAAGTACGTGGCTTCAATGTTTGTACAACCACTGCTGAACAGTATAAGACGTTTTAGTAAGCTCTACGGAGGGAGTGCATCTCAAAACCATGGGTTCCTCCTATTTTCCTGTTAACTATTAATTTTACTCAACAATTAGACTAATAAAAGTCCTAACCGCAGATCGACTTACCTCTTTTGTAACCAATCAACCCGAGATCTATTTTCAATGAGTGGCAGCAAATGACGATGTACAAAATCCTTCTCCGTATAACCAGCATGTTGCTGTTGTTAAATTCTAGCAACCTTCTCCCAGTCCAATACATTGTGAACATTAACATATAGAACCCGCAGTTCAACCTGCATTAATCTTTCAGAATTAAGTTATAAAGATATTTTTTCCACCATTTTTATTGCTAGATTGACATATTCTATATTATAAAATACTTACGTTTGTCCTTGTTTTGGAACATTAATCTTGTAATAAGAGAAATTGTCTATGTCCGGTTGCATTATCTTGCTGTTGCTTTTTTTGTATGCTTCCTTCCATATAAGCTTTAGAATCCTGGCCAGTCTGAAAAAGATCTGTTCAGATCTTGTTCCTCCCAAAGAATCTAGAAGCTCGAATCTCTGATCTCTGATGTTCACTGAGACCATGAAAAAGTGGCCTACTCCTCCGTTCACGTCAGGTTCATCGTAGAAAGGGATTTTTATCTGCGTAAAAGTTGCATTTAAATAAATCAGATTTATCTGGAGATACTAACATAAAACAAGAACAAAACATAAAAAAAAATTATTTGATGCAAAGTAACGTACTAAATCGTATTTTCCAAGACACCCATCTTGGTTGGTTGGATCCATTGCTTTTAGTAACTTTTGTATTTTCCAATCTGACAATTGTGCTCTCTTTGCCACTCTCATCTGATACAAAAAAAATTGCCATCATTTAAGAGATTATATGTTGGATTTATATCTACTTAATAATAAGTATATGATTAAAAGATATATACAAAATAGATTGGTGAAGATAATTAAACTCACGAAGGTGAATAACGGTACAACCAGACGTTTAGAACCTCTTATTTCTCGACTGATCACGTCAACTAGGACTTCTGCTACAAGTGTGTTAAGACAAGCTCCGTCTTTAAATGAATCAGCAAAAGTACCAAGTTTAACTTCCGATTCTCCATGTACGATGAATGTTTTTTCCCTGTTATTTTTCAAAAGACAATTCCCAAAAAGTCAGCAAACAGTCCAACTTATGTAAGTTATAATATACACTAGTAAATTTTTAGAAGCTTCCTAAATTTACCTATTATCTACGTTTGTGCATATATCTCTGTGTAGCTTCTGTAAGGTAATTTCCATATTTTCCGTATTCTCCATCTCTGCAGTGGCTAAAGTTGATTTTCTATGCTTCCTTGTGTCACAAGTTGCTTCTGGTATATGGTCAGTAGTTTCCTGCATTACATTCTTACGTGATAGAACTGTCAAGAAAGATCTTTGCAAGAGTGGTTAGATTAAACAAAACATATTTACCTGATCGCATCCTGTGTCTTGGAAATCTCTATTTGTTTCAAATTTCGGTATTGATTCATCTTTGTTTGGATTTAAAGAATCTAACATAACAACAAAACAAAACAAAAATGCAGTTATATGTTAGATGGCATGAACAGGTTTTATAGTATTTAACTAAAATTAAAGCAAAAATAATTATAGCAAAACTTTACCTGTTTCATTTGCATTAACAAGATGGTTCTCTTCTTCATTGTCAACAATTAGATTATCTACAAACTACAGTGATTCTGCATCAAGCGTTTCATCTATCATATACGAAAAAAATTAAAAAGAATTTTAGATTCATATCATTTATGAACATGTTGTTACGAAATACATTTAAGAAAAATTGATTGTGTTCACCCTTGCATATTGGTTCTGTCTGAAACTGAATATGCTCCGGAAACTTGTCTTTAGCAGGAGATTTATCGTTCATAAAAGACTCATCATCTTTCCAGGACAGTCTATTCATTTGTTCCGACACATCATTGACCTACAAAATTATCAACAACAAAAGAAAAGAGAGAGAGATAGAGAAGTTACAAGATAATTCACTAGTAAGCACATGACCATTTAGTATAAAATAATTTTACTAAGCAATTACCTCGTGAAGAGAAGTCACCACATAATTCCCTTGTATATTGTCATTAATTTCTGCTGCTATATACTGTGTCATGTCAGTCTCTTTCATTGTTTTGCCTATATCTGAATAAAATTATTGAAGCAATACAATGAGTGATCAGAAACAATAGTTTATACATAAGAAAAAAAAGCCTCTACGGAATTTTGTTGTCTTTCTCACCACTTGCATTCACCAGCTTGGTATTGTTATGATCGTCTCCAGGCAAGGAAGCAGCTGGTTCATGTTGGTCCTGCTTACCGTAAATACGAAATAATCATTTGCCGTAAGTTTGGATAACTACAAGCAACAAATATAATATATACAGATACATGATACAGTATTAAATTACACTTTCAGCAGGCGCTGCCTTGATGTTATTATCCATCATTCCATCAACAAGCCCATCCCCCCTGTGAGGAGGCATATTTTCTTTCTCAACATTTTCTTCAGTTTCCTGTTTCATTGATCATTGGTTTTATCAATATTGGCATTGTAATAACCAGTGTAAAATGATCACAGAGAGATATGCAGAGATATGAAAAGAGCACCTTGCTTTTCGGCTGAGCAACGAGCTCATCTTCTCTATCTGGTTGGGGAACAATGTTCTCTATAGCAGCGGAAGTATCGTTCAAACGGTGTTCGTCTACACCAACTCTCATAGAGTTCTCAGCACCTTGAAGGGAATCATTGCAGGGCAAACCATTCATTTGTTCTGACAAAACATTGTCCTGCAAGAAGAAGATAAAAATAAAGTTATGATTAAAGTATTGCGACAGTTTAAAGATAATTAATTTTTTAATTGAAAATTAGTTAGTAGACGACCATGTAGTATAAAATAACCATGCTAATCAATTACCTCGTCATGAGAAGTCAGGACAATGTTCTCTTCTATAGTTCCAGCTTTTTCCACTGCTCTTCTTCTTCTTCTTCTTCTTCTTCTTCTTCTTCTTCTTCTTCTTCAACCAGGGAATGTTTTGTAGAGACCTTATCTATGACAACATTGCTACCTATTCCTCTCTTTTTAACAGGTTTTGAAGCAGCATCTACATCCTTTTTTTTCCGCTTTGCGTTTCTTCTTGGAATAATGGTATTGTTAGCGGTGTTAACAGCCTTTCTTTTCTTCGCAGGTTTTGGAGCAACCTGATTTCTGACAGCATTGCTATCTAATCCTCTCTTGCCCACAGGTTTTGAAGCAACCTCACCCCTGACAACATTGCTACCTGATCCTCTGTTGCCAGCAGGTTTTGCAGCAATCTCATCTATGACAGCATTGCTGTCTGTTCCTCTCTTGCTCACAGGTCTTCCAGCAGCCTCATCTCTGATAGCACTGCTTTTTGTTCCTCTCTTACTAACCGGTTTTGCAGCAACCTCATCTATGACAGCATTGCTATCTGTTCCTCTCTTACTATCATGTTTTGCAGAAACTTCTGTTCCTCTCTTACTCTTCCTTTCATACACGATTTCTTTGCCTTGCTGGTGCACTTGGGAGAATGTCTGAACTTCAGTTGTATTCAAATCCGAGATTATATTACCAATATTCTTGCTTGTTGGCGATCTCGAAAAGTAATCTGCATATTAACCAAAGTTATTACTAAACATATGGAAAGAAAAAAAAAATGTTTACACGCTGCGCAATGCATCTAAGCAAGCTCTAAAATAAAAGGGAAATTAGTCTGCTTGCTTGAACAACCAATTGGCTCATCCATGTACTACGAAATATTCTCAATGTTTGTTCCGGTGAAAACATGCGTGACTGGCGATTCAGGGTAATTAACATCTTTCCCTTCAAAGAGCACAACACTGAAAAATCAATGAGTAGTGTTAGAATACACAGCATACAATTAATAATATAGTTGCAAGCCATTACGTACAATTAAAATTACTCACTCTTTGTACTTTTCTCGTGTTTTTTCCCCCAGTATGACATCCAGTACCTGCCTTGCTAGGTTGATATTATTGAACTTTAGTGGACGAAATTCAGGAACTGTATCACACACCCTGCTGGCAGGTGCAATTGGTCTTACCCCTGACAGTATGTCAGCTGAATCCACATATTTCCTAACTCTTTGTACTGGTGGAGTCTTCGAGACTTCAGATCTTTGTAGAAGATCATTGTAACTGTTGGGTGTTACTGCATAACCGTCCGTGCGATGCTGGTCTGGAGTCTGCGAGTCTTCAGATCTTTGCAGAAGAGCATTGTAACGCTCGGGTGTTACTGCGTACCCGTCAGTGCGATGCTGGTCTGTCAGTACATCATAACCAGGAGCAGGCAACACTTTACTTTGTGGGGTTGTTAATTTGATTGTCTCTTGTTTATCCGGCCTCTTCGGTTTTATCTTCTCCGCTTCATCCTGGTGGAAATCAATAAATTTTCTCCTCTGTTTCCTCTGATACTCCATGCTGAGATTGGCTTGCTGGCTGGTTTTGATGACACATTCTGGCTTCTTCTGTTTTTGTTCTTCGTTATCATCGCCATCAATAATTAAGACAGCATTATGTGCGTGGACATCTGTCTTGTTTGTATTGACCTCGTTTGTTAAGATTTCCATGTTTCTGTCCATTTCCACTACAACAGGAGTGACGGTTGGTGCACGTGGCACCACAAAGAATGTGCCAGTAATTCTGGGAAAGTCATCTAAAAGACAGAGAAGATAGAGTAAAGAATACAAATATATTAGCTGCCATACTGCAAGTAAAACCAGTAATCTACTAGTAGTCCATCACATTAATAATCTTCATGTACAACTAATCAGCTACAAGTCTTGCATATAGCGTATCATTAGTTCCAATTATAATTTTTGCCTACACAACATTACGGCTGTTGCTTGTGTAGTAGTACATGAATTAACCGATTCGATGTTCAGGCAATGAATGCTAATCAGCAAGCATCCTAATTTATTTATAGTTCATACTATTCATTGGATGGAAGTACGTGGCTTCAATGTTTGTACAACCACTGCTGAACAGTATAAGACGTTTTAGTAAGCTCAACGGAGGGAGTGCATCTCAAAACCATGGGTTCCTCCTATTTTCCTGTTAACTATTAATTTTACTCAACAATTAGACTAATAAAAGTCCTAACCGCAGATCGACTTACCTCTTTTGTAACCAATCAACCCGAGATCTATTTTCAATGAGTGGCAGCAAATGACGATGTACAAAATCCTTCTCCGTATAACCAGCATGTTGCTGTTGTTAAATTCTAGCAACCTTCTCCCAGTCCAATACATTGTGAACATTAACATATAGAACCCGCAGTTCAACCTGCATTAATCATTCAGAATTAAGTTATAAAGATATTTTTTCCACCATTTTTATTGCTAGATTGACATATTCTATATTATAAAATACTTACGTTTGTCCTTGTTTTGGAACATTAATCTTGCAATAAGAGAAATTGTCTATGTCCGGTTGCATTATCTTGCTGTTGCTTTTTTTGTATGCTTCCTTCCATATAAGCTTTAGAATCCTGGCCAGTCTGAAAAAGATCTGTTCAGATCTTGTTCCTCCCAAAGAATCTAGAAGCTCGAATCTCTGATCTCTGATGTTCACTGAGACCATGAAAAAGTGGCCTACTCCTCCGTTCACGTCAGGTTCATCGTAGAAAGGGATTTTTATCTGCGTAAAAGTTGCATTTAAATAAATCAGATTTATCTGGAGATACTAACATAAAACAAGAACAAAACATAAAAAAAAATTATTTGATGCAAAGTAACGTACTAAATCGTATTTTCCAAGACACCCATCTTGGTTGGTTGGATCCATTGCTTTTAGTAACTTTTGTATTTTCCAATCTGACAATTGTGCTCTCTTTGCCACTCTCATCTGATACAAAAAAAATTGCCATCATTTAAGAGATTATATGTTGGATTTATATCTACTTAATAATAAGTATATGATTAAAAGATATATACAAAATAGATTGGTGAAGATAATTAAACTCACGAAGGTGAATAACGGTACAACCAGACGTTTAGAACCTCTTATTTCTCGACTGATCACGTCAACTAGGACTTCTGCTACAAGTGTGTTAAGACAAGCTCCGTCTTTAAATGAATCAGCAAAAGTACCAAGTTTAACTTCCGCTTCTCCATGTACGATGAATGTTTTTTCCCTGTTATTTTTCAAAAGACAATTCCCAAAAAGTCAGCAAACAGTCCAACTTATGTAAGTTATAATATACACTAGTAAATTTTTAGAAGCTTCCTAAATTTACCTATTATCTACGTTTGTGCATATATCTCTGTGTAGCTTCTGTAAGGTAATTTCCATATTTTCCGTATTCTCCATCTCTGCAGTGGCTAAAGTTGATTTTCTATGCTTCCTTGTGTCACAAGTTGCTTCTGGTATATGGTCAGTAGTTTCCTGCATTACATTCTTACGTGATAGAACTGTCAAGAAAGATCTTTGCAAGAGTGGTTAGATTAAACAAAACATATTTACCTGATCGCATCCTGTGTCTTGGAAATCTCTATTTGTTTCAAATTTCGGTATTGATTCATCTTTGTTTGGATTTAAAGAATCTAACATAACAACAAAACAAAACAAAAATGCAGTTATATGTTAGATGGCATGAACAGGTTTTATAGTATTTAACTAAAATTAAAGCAAAAATAATTATAGCAAAACTTTACCTGTTTCATTTGCATTAACAAGATGGTTCTCTTCTTCATTGTCAACAATTAGATTATCTACAAACTGCAGTGATTCTGCATCAAGCGTTTCATCTATCATATACGAAAAAAATTAAAAAGAATTTTAGATTCATATCATTTATGAACATGTTGTTACGAAATACATTTAAGAAAAATTGATTGTGTTCACCCTTGCATATTGGTTCTGTCTGAAACTGAATATGCTCCGGAAACTTGTCTTTAGCAGGAGATTTATCGTTCATAAAAGACTCATCATCTTTCCAGGACAGTCTATTCATTTGTTCCGACACATCATTGACCTACAAAATTATCAACAACAAAAGAAAAGAGAGAGAGATAGAGAAGTTACAAGATAATTCACTAGTAAGCACATGACCATTTAGTATAAAATAATTTTACTAAGCGATTACCTCGTGAAGAGAAGTCACCACATAATTCCCTTGTATATTGTCATTAATGTCTGCTGCTGTATACTGTGTCATGTCAGTCTCTTTCATTGTTTTGCCTATATCTGAATAAAATTATTGAAGCAATACAATGAGTGATCAGAAACAATAGTTTATACATAAGAAAAAAAAGCCTCTACGGAATTTTGTTGTCTTTCTCACCACTTGCATTCACCAGCTTGGTATTGTTATGATCGTCTCCAGGCAAGGAAGCAGCTGGTTCATGTTGGTCCTGCTTACCGTAAATACGAAATAATCATTTGCCGTAAGTTTGGATAACTGCAAGCAACAAATATAATATATACAGATACATGATACAGTATTAAATTACACTTTCAGCAGGCGCTGCCTTGATGTTATTATCCATCATTCCATCAACAAGCCCATCCCCCTGTGAGGAGGCATATTTTCTTTCTCAACATTTTCTTCAGTTTCCTGTTTCATTGATCATTGGTTTTATCAATATTGGCATTGTAATAACCAGTGTAAAATGATCACAGAGAGATATGCAGAGATATGAATAGAGCACCTTGCTTTCCGGCTGAGCAACGAGCTCATCTTCTCTATCTGGTTGGGGAACAATGTTCTCTATAGCAGCGGAAGTATCGTTCAAACGGTGTTCGTCTACACCAACTCTCATAGAATTCTCAGCACCTTGAAGGGAATCATTGCAGGGCAAACCATTCATTTGTTCTGACAAAACATTGTCCTGCAAGAAGAAGATAAAAATAAAGTTATGATTAAAGTATTGCGACAGTTTAAAGATAATTAATTTTTAATTGAAAATTAGTTAGTAGACGACCATGTAGTATAAAATAACCATGCTAATCAATTACCTCGTCATGAGAAGTCAGCACAATGTTCTCTTCTATAGTTCCAGCTTTTTCCACTGCTGTGGATTGTGTCATATCCGGCTCTTTCATTGATTCGCATAACTCTGAATAAAAAAATAGAAAAAACAGTAGCTTATTCAAACAGCCAATAAGTGCATGTGTCTGTTTATAACTATGCAAAGCAGCTTTTACAGATGTTGCGTCGTATTGATCACCTCCTGCATTCCCAAGGTTGCTCTTGTTACGGTCGTCTTCAATCAAGGATGCAGAAACATTTGGCATTTGTTCATCCTGCTAATCATAAATACGTATAAATCATCTGTGATATGTATGAATCGCTACAAACAACGAATATAATACGTACATGTATGCAGATACAAGATACAGCATTAAGTTTACACTTCCAGCAAACGCTGCATTGATGTTACTATACAACAGTTCATCAACGAGCCAATTTCATCTAGAAGGAGGCAAATTCTCTTTTACAAAATTTTATTGATCATTGGTTTTGTCAATATTGACATTATAATAACTAGTGTAGCAAGATTACAGAGAGATATGCAGAGATATGAATAGAGCACCTTGTTTTCCGGTTGGGGAACGAGCTCATCTTGTCTTTCTGGTTGGGAAACAATGTTCTCTCCAACAACACCATGATGCTTCCTTTTCCTTACAGTCCGTGTTTGTTTTGATTTTCTAACAGGTTGCTGTCCATTAGGATTAACATTCTGCACTTTATCGGCCTGCGTGTTAATAAACACGAAAAAAGTACAAACTCAGTAAAATGGAAGTACAGCCATACATCCTCAGATGTACAGAGAGTGATACAGTATTAAATTACACTTTCAGCAGGCGCTGCCTTGATGTTATTATCCATCATTCCATCAACAAGCCCATCCCCCCTGTGAGGAGGCATATTTTCTTTCTCAACATTTTCTTCAGTTTCCTGTTTCATTGATCATTGGTTTTATCAATATTGGCATTGTAATAACCAGTGTAAAATGATCACAGAGAGATATGCAGAGATATGAATAGAGCACCTTGCTTTCCGGCTGAGCAACGAGCTCATCTTCTCTATCTGGTTGGGGAACAATGTTCTCTATAGCAGCGGAAGTATCGTTCAAACGGTGTTCGTCTACACCAACTCTCATAGAATTCTCAGCACCTTGAAGGGAATCATTGCAGGGCAAACCATTCATTTGTTCTGACAAAACATTGTCCTGCAAGAAGAAGATAAAAATAAAGTTATGATTAAAGTATTGCGACAGTTTAAAGATAATTAATTTTTTAATTGAAAATTAGTTAGTAGACGACCATGTAGTATAAAATAACCATGCTAATCAATTACCTCGTCATGAGAAGTCAGCACAATGTTCTCTTCTATAGTTCCAGCTTTTTCCACTGCTGTGGATTGTGTCATATCCGGCTCTTTCATTGATTCGCATAACTCTGAATAAAAAAAATAGAAAAAACAGTAGCTTATTCAAACAGCCAATAAGTGCATGTGTCTGTTTATAACTATGCAAAGCAGCTTTTACAGATGTTGCGTCGTATTGATCACCTCCTGCATTCCCAAGGTTGCTCTTGTTACGGTCGTCTTCAATCAAGGATGCAGAAACATTTGGCATTTGTTCATCCTGCTAATCATAAATACGTATAAATCATCTGTGATATGTATGAATCGCTACAAACAACGAATATAATACGTACATGTATGCAGATACAAGATACAGCATTAAGTTTACACTTCCAGCAAACGCTGCATTGATGTTACTATACAACAGTTCATCAACGAGCCAATTTCATCTAGAAGGAGGCAAATTCTCTTTTACAAAATTTTATTGATCATTGGTTTTGTCAATATTGACATTATAATAACTAGTGTAGCAAGATTACAGAGAGATATGCAGAGATATGAATAGAGCACCTTGTTTTCCGGTTGGGGAACGAGCTCATCTTGTCTTTCTGGTTGGGAAACAATGTTCTCTCCAACAACACCATGATGCTTCCTTTTCCTTACAGTCCGTGTTTGTTTTGATTTTCTAACAGGTTGCTGTCCATTAGGATTAACATTCTGCACTTTATCGGCCTGCGTGTTAATAAACACGAAAAAAGTACAAACTCAGTAAAATGGAAGTACAGCCATACATCCTCAGATGTACAGAGAGAAAAGGAGTAGTACATGCACGTGTATGTAGGGTGTACAGAGTGTGTGACATTAGTTGTACATCCAGTAAGCTACATAAAGTACAACTTACAGACACTGGTAGTACGACCACGAATGATCGAAAGTACAAGAACTCACAAGTGATAAGAACAAGATTATGCAGGCGGGAAGTACAAGAATAATCTGGTGTCAAGTACGCGACCAATTTCCTCTAGGAGGAGGCAAATTTTAGTTTTAAGCAGTTTTTTTCAGTTTTTTCCTGTTTCATTGATCATTGGTTTTATCAATATTGCCATTGTAATAACCAGTGTAACAAGATTACAGAGAGATATGCAGAGATATGAAAAGAGCACCTTGCTTTCCGGCTGAGGAACAAGCTCATCTTCTCTATCTGGTTGGGGAACAATCCTCTCTGTATCAGCGGATTCATCGTTCAAACGGTGTTCTTCTACATCATCTCTCATAGAGTTCTCAGCACCGTGCAGGGAATCATTCCAGGGCAAATCATTCATTTGTTCTGACAAATCATTGTCCTGCAAGAAGAAGATAAAAATAAAGTTATGATTAAAGTATTGCAAAAGATTAAAGATAATTATTTTTTTAATTGTAAATTTCTTTACAGTCCGTGTTTGTTTTGTTTCACTAACAGGTTGCTGTCCATTAGGACTAACATTCTGCTCTTTACTGGCATGCGTGTTAAAAAAACGACAAAGTACAAACATGCAGTAAAATGGAAGTACAGCCATACATCCTCAGATGTACAGAGAGAAAAGGAGTAGTACATGCACGTGTATGAAGGGTGTACAAAGTGTGTGACATTAGTTGTACATCCAGTAAGATACATAAAGTACAACTTGTAGGCACTGGTAGTACAACCACGAATGACCGAAAGTACAAGCACTCACAAGTGATAAGAACAAGTTTGTGCAGGTGGGAAATACAAGAATAATCTGGTGTCAAGTACGAGACCAATTTCCTCTAGGAGGAGGCAACTTTTAGTTTTAAGCAGTTTTTTCAGTTTTTCCTGTTTCATTGATCATTGGTTATGTCAATATTGGCATTGTAATAACCAGTGTAACATGATTACAGAGAGATAATCATTTGCCGTAAGTTTGGATAACTGCAAGCAACAAATATAATATATACAGATACATGATACAGTATTAAATTACACTTTCAGCAGGCGCTGCCTTGATGTTATTATCCATCATTCCATCAACAAGCCCATCCCCCCTGTGAGGAGGCATATTTTCTTTCTCAACATTTTCTTCAGTTTCCTGTTTCATTGATCATTGGTTTTATCAATATTGGCATTGTAATAACCAGTGTAAAATGATCACAGAGAGATATGCAGAGATATGAATAGAGCACCTTGCTTTCCGGCTGAGCAATGAGCTCATCTTCTCTATCTGGTCGGGGAACAATGTTCTTCCCAACCGCACCCTGTTGCTTCTTATTCTTCACAGTCCCTGTTTGTTTTGTCTTGCTAACAGGTGGGTGTCCCTTAGAGATAATATTCTGCACTTTATCGGCCTGCGTGTTAATAAACACGAAAAGTACAAACTCAGTAAAATGGAAGTACGGCCATACATTCCCAGATGTACAGAAAGATAAAGAAGTAGCACATGCATGTGAATGAAGGGTGAACAAGGTGTGTGACATTAGTTGTACGTCCAGTAAGCTACATAAAGTACAACTTATAGACACTGTAGGTACGGCCACGAATGATCGAAAGTACAAGCAGTCACAAGTGATAAGAACAAGATTATGCAGGTGAGAAGTACAAGAATAATTTGGTGTGAAGCACACGAAGCAACAATTGTGCAACACAAGCAGCAACAGGAGTGAAGAACAGATGTACTTAATGCAATAAAAGTTTAACTTATCGGAGTAGTGATAAAGACAAACACGGTGAATTACCTTGCAACCAGCTTGTTTGATATAAACCGCGGTTTTATTTTTCTGTGCTTTGACAGATTCCACATGCGTCTGTTTGAACTCCACCTGTATTTTTTTTTCTTGTGCATCCCATCCATGTATTTTTTAATCATGTCATTCTGATCTACACTAAAAACTTCAAACCTTTCAATGAGACTGCTGGTCTGGCTTTTCAAGGATGTTATATGTCTATTCTCTCTGTTGACATCTTCTACGTATACTTTCACCTGACAATGTAGTTTGTTGCATAAGATATTGTCAGTTGTCGGTATACGATCAAGCAGTTGTTGAACCTCTGCCAATCTACGCATAACCTTCTTCAAAACTTCGCTTTTGCATTCCAGGTTGCAATCATCTTCAGTACTCCCTGTTCCAATCAATGCTTGTTCCATCAAAGGTTCCACATCGGTAGCAGGACGGATGGCTCCAGATCTGTGTTTCAAAAATCTGATTTCTTCTGCCTGATGCTCTTCGAAAGATTTGTAAACTCGATTGCCTGGCGCCTTCCATTCCTAAAACCATAAAATTGGTTTGTCAGCTCAAAATGTGTAAGTAGTGCTTTAGAGATTTAACTGAACAGACTGAGATCACAAACAAACGAAAAAAGCATACACATCCATACATTTATCACTAGAGTGAGAACTTACTTTAATATTGCCGAATACTATTCCGTCGTCCTTGACGATACAGTCAGCATTTGCAATTTTCTTTAGTTTCTCTTTAAGCAGGCATTCGAGTCTAGGAGTATGTGTAGTCATATCTTCATTGTGATTATATATCAATGAATCAAGATACATCAGCATCGGTCCAAGAGAGAAGCCCTCCAAATAGCTCCATTCAGTCCGTTCTCCTGTCTGCCAACTCTCTGCTGACCTCTGTATCTCATCCACCACAATTTGGCAGTAATCCATATGTTGCATCTGCTCAAAGTCCAACCCATCTACCATATTTGGTTCTCTCGTTATGCGATACGATGATCCAACGCATATGATTCTGTTAAAGAAAATAAGGAAAAACACCTTCAATGCAAGTTTTTCCCTATGAGGATCATGCGTGAGCAATTCAGCTGTTACCAACTTATTAAGAAGTTTTTGCAGGATCTGTATGTTTAACTCCTCTTTTTGGTCAAGTCCTAGTTCAGCCCTCAGTTTCTTAAAAGCATTGACATTTCCTGCCATTGACGGTCTAGGAGCTGTCAAATTTCCATTGGGCAATCCAGTCAATTTGTGGATATTGTACCGATTAACTTCTATCACCTTATCATGACCAAATGTCATTTTCATTGTGACAGGGTTAATCTTCATCATGCAGTAGCTCATGCAGTTTTTATTAATTGACGAGTCGATGTTTGTTTTCCAAAAAGCACCGAACCCTGCAGCAATGACCTTATCAAACCATACTTGGACTCCTTCCAGTGTCTTAAAGGCTGTCTTCACGGCTTTAATGGATAACTGGCACTGCAAATTAACTTTCTTAACACATTTGTCATCCTGCTCAAGCGGTACCACATTCAGCACATCTGGATCAGATAAGGAGTCATGCACCACAAGCTGACTATTTGATCCTATTAGAGCTTCTTCTTCTTCTTCTTCTTCTTCTTCTTCTTCTTCTTCTTCTTCTTCTTCTGCTTGATCTTCAACCAGGGAATGTTTTGTAGAGACCTTATCTATGACAACATTGCTACCTATTCCTCTCTTTTTAACAGGTTTTGAAGCAGCATCTACATCCTTTTTTTCCGCTTTGCGTTTCTTCTTGGAATAATGGTATTGTCAGCGGTGTTAACAGCCTTTCTTTTCTTCGCAGGTTTTGGAGCAACCTGATTTCTGACAGCATTGCTATCTAATCCTCTCTTGCCCACAGGTTTTGAAGCAACCTCACCCCTGACAACATTGCTACCTGATCCTCTGTTGCCAGCAGGTTTTGCAGCAATCTCATCTATGACAGCATTGCTGTCTGTTCCTCTCTTGCTCACAGGTCTTCCAGCAGCCTCATCTCTGATAGCACTGCTTTTTGTTCCTCTCTTACTAACCGGTTTTGCAGCAACCTCATCTATGACAGCATTGCTGTCTGTTCCTCTCTTACTATCATGTTTTGCAGCAACTTCTGTTCCTCTCTTACTCTTCCTTTCATACACGATTTCTTTGCCTTGCTGGTGCACTTGGGAGAATGTCTGAACTTCAGTTGTATTCAAATCCGAGATTATATTACCAATATTCTTGCTTGTTGGCGATCTCGAAAAGTAATCTGCATATTAACCAAAGTTATTACTAAACATATGGAAAGAAAAAAAATGTTTACACGCTGCGCAATGCATCTAAGCAAGCTCTAAAATAAAAGGGAAATTAGTCTGCTTGCTTGAACAACCAATTGGCTCATCCATGTACTACGAAACAAGCAACCACTGGACAATCAGAACTTCAACTTCAGACAAATTATCGGGAAAGTACAAACTAATGTTAATGGTTGTTCGGCCACGAATCATAAGATGTTGATGGGGAGAAATAGGTGTCCACGCAAATCTCCAGTAATTTGCCAACAAAAGGCGAACAAATACGGCACGGTATCTACAAGTTGGATGGTTTTTACCTGAACCTGGCTGCGTGGAAGACATCCTCTGAAGGGTCGTCGGTGCTAGCAAAATCAGTGGCGTTGGCCGTCGTCTTCGAGACCCTCAACTCAAGCAAACCCTAGATTCCTTGGCGGCGGCGGCGGCGGAGGAGGAGACGGCAGAAACCAGTGCGCCACGTCGATGAACCTGATGATAACTGAAATGGTGACGGCGACGGGGATTGGGACGGCAATGGCGACGGAGACGGAAACCGCAATGACGACGGCGACGGCGACGACGGTTGGTCGGATGGCCTATCCGCCGTTGAGGCTGCTATAGTACTGCGGGGGCGACGGTAAAGACAATGGCGACGGCCACGGCGACGGTTTTTGGTGGCGAGCACCGGTTACCCCCCTCCTCACGGCGGTTCTTCAGATGGCCTGGGTGAAGCTTTTGGTGTTTCCCTCTATGTGATTTCAAACGAGGGGAACGAAAGCATATGGCGGGGAACACACGGGGTGCAAGCGAGGTGGGGCTAAGAACTCTGTGTGCAAGGGTGGAACCTACCTGTCAGTTTATTGACAACCCACCATGTACTGCCTGTTTATAAGACTTGTACACCCATACAGCAACCACTTGTACATTTACAACTGTTGGCATGTGTATCCAGAGTACAAAGTGTAGACTAATGGATGTACACGTTTGGCTGCGTAATTTGCATTCTACATACTTTTTTATCTTGTATACAGCGTGCTCCAACAAAAGTTCCGCATCTCATCCAACTGATGTACATAGACGAGTAGTCCGACAGACTATCTTGTACTTCCAGTTTCACAGGCATGTACACCCGTCAAGGGATAACTTGTACACCCTATGAGTAGTATTCACGTGTATGCAGAGTACAAAACGTCAACTAATGTATGTGCACGTTTGGCTGCGTAATCTGCATTCTTCACAATAATTTTGTCTCATGAATAGTAGATCTAACCGTATTCCAACAAAAGTTCCGCATCTCATCCAACTGATGTACATAGACGAGTAGTCCAACAGACTATCTTGTAATTCCAGTTACACAGGCATGTACAATCATCAAGGGATAACTTGTACACCCTATGAGTAGTAATCACGTGTATCCAGAGTACAAAACGTCAACTAATGGATATGCACGTTTGGCTGCGTAATCTGCAGTCTCCACACTATTTTGTCTCGTGAATAGAAGATCGAACCGTATTCCAACAAAAGTTCCGCATCTCATCCAACTGATGTACATAGACAAGTAATCCGACAGACTATCTTGTACTTCCAGTTGCACAGACGTGTACACCCGTCAATGGATAACTTGTACACCTTACGAGTAGTAATCACGTGTATCCAGAGTACAAAACGTCAACTAATGGATGTGCACGTTTGGCTGAGTAATCTGCATTCTCCGCACTATTTTGTCTCGTGAATAGAAGATCGATCTGTATTCCAACAAAAGTTCGCAAGTCGTTCTATTTTGTCATCCAACTGATGTACATCAACCACTTATTAACTTGTACTATCAGCTACACAACCGTGTGCATCCATCAATTGACAACTTGTACACCTTGAGTAGAAATCATGTGCATCAAGAGTACACATTATATTAAAAGAAGTTCTAAAATCTGTCAAACTACTCATGCTGACATAATTTTTTCACAATCATTACATAACACACATTATACATACAACCAAAACAATGTAATCGCTCACACCAGCAGAAACACTTTAATGATTTATACAATCATCAGTTATACTTAACTACTAAGAAAGTTTGCAATATAAGGCAGTTTCGCGGTGTTTGATGGAGATGCGAGCATATAGTACGCAAGCTGTACACGAAGCTTCTTAGTATCGCTCTGCATAAAGCAACCACTAATTAGAGGTTTAAAGATACACTGAAACTCTCAATTATGAAGTAAATGACTCAAATCCAAAGGAAGCATAATTCCTGAAAACTCACAGCTCTGATACGATAAGGAAAGCCACCATGGTATTTTCGAATTATCTCCATGACATGAACGCCCGTGTCGTTCCTGTCTCAAAAAAAAAATATTTAAAATAAAATATAAGAATACTACACGTGAAGAATAAAAAAATGGAAGTACAAGATGCAGCAAGTTCAAGAAGTGTAAATGTATATTTTACAACGATTTGAGTAATCACATGCATTGTTTCATCGAGGTTACATTAGAAAAAAAATAGTGGGTAAAGTAGACCAAACTCACCCATTTGTATCATCTGACACGATCTGTATGGGTTCAACTCGAAAGCTGTAGATGTTAAACGGGTGAGAGTAGTAAGCTTCCTGGAATGCCCTCTGAAAGTTACTGATGACAACACGTGCCGTTTGTACTGATTCTGTAGCATCGTAGTAGGGACAGTATGTCTCAAAACATTGTCGGTTAAAATTAACGACAATGAGAATCCAGAACTGATTCTCTATAACTGGAATAAAAGCCTGAAAAAAAAATACTGCAAGGTTAACATCTTAAATAGTAAAACGCTGATAATAGAATGGTCTACAGTTCTAAACGTTGTGCACGTGAATAATTATAGAATATTGAGTTTCAAATGGAAAACAGCAGAATGTACTCACAGCATTAAAAATAGGCATTCTACAGGGCAGTACTGGCTCACTGATCACCTTCTTTAGAGCTGCAACATCTGCACCAGCAGTCATGAACAGTTTCTGACAAAATAACAAAAAAAAGTGCTTTATTAGAAGATTAATTATTACCGAATAAATAAATTAAATTATAACAAAAATTAAGGATGAAATAAATCCAGAAAAGGGTTTTTCTTGCTATAGCACCTGGAACCACCGACATACAAAAGTTAACAACAGAATTATCTAAAAGGTTATCAAACTTACTGCAACATCGTGCTGCAAGATGTATCTTAAAAAGGTTGGCCGACGTCCATCATAATGTGCAGTGTTGTCAAACTCCTCTGCCATCAGAGCAGCAGCAAAAACATCCATCACATAACCATGGACATAGCCACCGACTTGCATTGAGAGGCCAAAATTACGATGCACCGCATACTTCTTGCCAATCTTTACTACCTTCGGGCTGCACAATATAAATAAATTAACATTAAAATCTGATTACAAAAAGAAAATAAAAAATAATACAAGAAAAACAACAACTGAAAACAAGTAAAAAAAAGGCATCACAAATCTTAAAAGAACCTTCTGCCAAATTCGCTGGGTAAGAAATCATTTATCCAGTCCATCACCGCAACTTCCTTCTCGCTCGATTCTCTAACAAACAGTGGCGGTTTGTTATTTCCCGGGTTGACATTGTTCGCGTCAAGACTAGCAAGATTGGATGATGGATGTCTGCCAGATTCTGAATTGGCCGATGCATGACTGCCAGATCCTGAAAAGCGGCTGCCAGAACCCGAAGAAAAACTCCCGTTGAATTCTCGTTGACTCGGGTTAAAATTGGTCTGGTAGTGATGGTTATGATAGCGAGAAGATGTAGGAGGACAATCATTTCGACGGTAATCACCAAACCGTTGGTTGCAGCTGTAACCTGGACCCGTGGGATACAGAAGTGTGGGACCCCTCACTGTGCTGGAAGGTGCATCAGGACAGGTCTGCTGGAACAATGGTGATGAATGCAAGTTCTCACAGCTGAGCTGATAAGCAAATGTGTTCTGGGATTGTGACCTCTGGCATGAGCTCGGGCTTCTGTAAATAAAACTCGATGAACCAGACGACCCCCCACAGAAAGAAGGTGCCGTAGAGAATTGAGGATCAGAGAAATGCAACATCCTTTGCATCCCTAGAGAGCTGGAAGGTTCCATACAATTCACCCTGTCAGACATATCAGGGGTACCATACATATGTGAAACAGGCGGGTCAGTGAAGTTAACTGTCCTTGATGTACCACTTATTGGCCTGGAGTCTCGACTGCGAAGAATACTCAGACACCTGTATGAGCTTTCAGGATGTGACGAAGAATGCAACGAACTGTTCATTGAGTGTGGACAATTATGTCGAACATTGCACACAACCTCTTTAATTGGAAGGGAGCTGGAAGGCTGGGTCAGAGGAAATGTTGAAGATGACGCACCGCCAGTATGCAACCTGGATACCTGCCTCTCGTCTGCAATTTTATCTACAAAATCCCAAGCTGAAGGGTCATCCAGCACATTGTCATCGCCATCCCAGCTCGATGGTCCTGTCTCATACATTTTATTTCTTGTCTCATCCACCTTCAGTTTCTTAGCAGATACACCATCAACCAACGGGGGACCACAATCAAGGGGTTCAGAAAAGGACCTCTTCATATCAGATAAGCAGGCAGAACGATGAACAGGCGAAATATTGGACGATTCAATAATAGGCACTGCTCGTGTCTCCACAGCAACCTGTGACTGATTACTCATACCACCTGCAGGAACAGACCCTGCATAAATAGTTCCTTGTAACTGTGAATCACATCGATCAGGGTCACCCTTTAGTTGCATCACAGCGTCTGAATGCGTCGCAAGGTCATGTACATCTTTATCATTTGCGCTTGACTGCTTCATCTGATCAGCATGAGAAGAGCATTTAGCTCTCACCCTATAAGTTAAGGATAGACCTTCTGTAGAAGTGGAAACTGTCTTACTACCATGAATGACGGATGAAGTGTTTCCTGCAAAATTCAGACCACGAGACAACATTGCAGGTGATGAGGAACAGGTAAGATCATGATTATCTTCGTTGCTGAGCACATTATTTTCAATGTCTTGTCTCTGTGACATCTCTGTGCTTGTTCCATCTATCCTTTCATCCTTTTTATCCTCTGGTACACTGCATGTCGTGGGGTTACTCTTTGACTATCCCACGATGGTGATACCTGGGTCATGCCAAGTCCATTAACCCTACGACGAGGGTCCAAGGAAGGCCCAAGAAGGACGACGTGCGGCCCAAGATAGTCGACGTTAGGTCATCGGCCTTGATCGTCCTGTAGGTGCCATCGGCACCATTCACCCGAGACCCAGCCTATCATATAAAGGCTGGGAGGGTCCCTCGTCTAGGGTAACTTCAACCCTAGCTCATAGCCGCTAGTTCAAACCCTAGCAAGATCGCCATCTCGCCATTGTAGCCACCTGAACCTGGGTAAAACCTCGCCTGTTAGCCGTCATGATCACCAGCGCTCACCTCTCTCCCCCTCAATCAACCCGGGGTGCTCAACACAGGGATTTGCCGAGTCCCAACCTCGTCAATTGGCGCCATCTTTGGGAAAGAACGAGCGTTGGAACCATGGTCGCTCCGGCTCCATCAACCTTGAAGACCGACGCCTGCACCAGGGAGCCAATCCGGTCCAGCTCCCTCGAGTACGTCAGCCACCCGCCGGCTCATCGCTCGGCGTACGCTGAACTGAGTGAAGGTACGTGGATCACCTTTGGTACCATGCGTTACCTCATAAACAGCTACGGAACGCTCCGATCTACGGTGGCCGCGCTACGCGCGGAGACGATACCCGCGTCTGCATCGACTACGTCGACCACGCCTTCACCTGCCGTGGAGATCGCATCTGCTGCGAATGCAGCGATCACGTCTTCGACTTCCGTGAAGATCGCATCTGCTACGACTACAACGACCACGACATCACCCGCCGTGATCGCATCTACCGCGACTGCGACGATCGCATCCTCGACTGCCGTGAAGATCGCGCGCGTCTCGACTGCACCAACTGCCTCCATGGCAAAGATCGCGCCTAACGCGACCAAGACACCCGCACCTGCGGCTGCCAAGGAGATCGCATCGGCGGTGACCCCTGCATAGATCAAGTCTACTTTGACTACCTTGGTCGCGTCGCGGGCAAGGCCAAGATCTACATCGACTTCGACTACGTCGGCCACGCCTCCGCGTCGCGAGGTCATCCGCAAGCCAATCGCACCTGCGTCAACGACAGCGACTCCATTCCTCGCATCCGCGGTGAAGGCCGTGAAACTCTACGGAAAGAACCTCAACGGCAACTGTGGTACCCACCATGTTGGAGCCATTTTCGACTCCGAGCACGGCTCGGATGAAGGAAGCAGCAGTGGAAGCATCAGCCCCACTTCTCGGGTTTACCCCGCACAAGTCTACATGACCGGCCCGGCGCGGACCAACGGCGACGAACCCACATATCCACTGGAAGTGGTCATGCCGGATCAGACACGACTCACCATCACCCGCGACATGGCAATCAGAGCCCTGAAGCACGTTGAGGAGGGAACGTACCCTCCACCAGATGCACCCCGAGAGGACCTTTTGGCGGTCCAGTACCTGCTGCGGAAGGAAGGCGAACGACTCCGCGCAGAGAAGGCCGAGCTACTCTGACGCAAGGAGGAGGCCGACGCGGCAAGTGCCAGGAGGGCCGCTTACTCATTCACTGCTGCCTCGACAGAAGTCTCACAAGGAGCAAGGTGCCACAGGCCCCGCGTGCCCCGGATGACAGAGGCCGAACGGCCGGAATTACCCGCAACCTCGAGTCGTCATACATGACTGAAGACGCGGACGGGATACCCGTCCCCAAGACACCCGGATCTGCTCTCATGGCAGTCGAAACATACCTGCGACTGACGCAGCCGCCTGAGGGTGACGCCCGCGCTCTCCTCCACAAGCAACAAATCATGTCCATTAAGGCAGTTGAAGAGGCTCTGGCGAACAAGACACCAGCAGAAAGGGCGCAAGAGAATCGGGGTCGCCGCGACCGCGAACCCGCAGCGCTCGCAGGCCCAGCTCCAAGACAGCCGCGACAGCCGCAGCCAGGCGAAGACCTCCGCAACGTCATCACGCAGAGGACGGTAGACCGCAACTGCACCCAGCGGATTGTCAGCACACCTAATGCTAACGACCGCGACGATAGCGAATTCGAGCCACGCGGTGCCCCATGCTTCAGCTTCAACATCCGCGACACAAGAATGCCCAAGAGCTTCAAGCTCACGGCAGAAGCGGTCAAGTACGACGGAAAGCAGGACCCGAGAGACTGGCTGGAGGACTACCTCATAGCCTGCAGTTGCCAGGGCGGTACTTCGACTACAGCCATGCAGTACATCCAACTGATGCTCACAGGATCTGCACGCGGGTGGCTCAACACTCAACCCAAGGACACCTTCAGCACATGGGACGAGTTCGCGGATGCCTTCGTCAAGAGCTTCCTGGGGACATACTCAAGGCCGACAACTTTCGTCGAGCTCCAAGCATGCAAACAAGGATGGGACGAGCCGCTCCGGTCCTACATCCAGCGATGGACCCTGCTCCGCAACACCATGAAAGCCACCTCGGAAGACCGGGTGATGGATGCCTTCATGCACGGCGTCTAACGCCGCGACCTTCGCGAGGAATTTGGTAGGCTCCTGCCGAGAAACATGATTGACCTCATGAAGATAGCCAACCAGTGGGCAGACGGAGAGGACTCGGTCCGTGATACTCCACGAGACGAGGCCGGACCAAGCAACTGGCGGGAAGGACGCCAGAAGAAGAAGTCCGCGTTACCACGGCAATGACTCAATAGAGTTAGTAGCGGCGGGATTCGAAACCCCCCGCGAGAATGAAGCATACGACAGCAATCGCAGTACAGTCAAAGGCAGTACAGTCAAAGCGACGACGACCAGAGTCGCCAATACAGCCAAGGGTAGTTCAACCGAAGCGGTAGCAGCACCTACCGTGGCGATGGGAGCCGCAAGCGAGAGTGGCAGAGGCGCACGCTAACTCCGGAGGAAGAGCTAGAGCAACCCTACAAGCACCACATGTTCAGGAACCCGGAAACGGGCAAAGTGGGGATCCCGTCACCTGTTGAAGGACTGCAAGAAGGCACGCAGGATATACCAGGCAATGCAGAAGATAGTCGCGCAGCCAGCCACGCAGTTGGCTCCCCAGGCAGCACCCGCAGCACAGCCAGTCGTGCAGTTGGCTCTTCAAGCAGCACCCGCACCCGCACCTGCAGTCGCTAATCCAGCACAGGCAGCGGGAGTTTTTTATCCACAACAGCAGCCGCAGCAAGAAGCCCCTGACGCATATCCAGCGGCACGCGGACAACTCAACATGATACAGAAGGGACGCCCTTCAAACAGGACACAGAAGATCATCACCCGTCAAGTCTACCAGGCTGTCACCTGTCCACCTGCAGTACCCGAATACCTGAGAGGGTCAGAGACACCGATCACGTTCTCCAGAGCAGATCATCCACCTGCGGTACCACGACCCGGGCACGCTGCTCTGGTAGTTGAAGCTCTGATCGGGGATTACACCTTGAAAAAGGTGTTCATGGACGGAGGCAGCGGTCATCAACATTATCTTCGCCGACACCCTCAGAAGAATGAACAGGCCAACAACAAACTTGGCGCCATCAGGGACCACCTTCCATGGCATAGTACCAGGGCAAGCAGTCACGCCCATGGGAGCAAGTCACACTGGACGTCATCTTCGGCACACCCGACAACTTCCAGAGGGAGGCGATCGACTTCGAGGTAGTCGACTGGAAGTCGCAGTACCATGCGATACTTGGGCGCCCAACCTTTGCCAGATTCATGGCGATACCTCACTACGCCTATCTGATGCTCAAGATGCCTGGACCCAAGGGCGTCATCACGGTGCACGGCGACTTCGACCGCTCCAACAGCTGCGACCGCGAATTCAGCCAAATCTCTAAATTCTTCGGAATGGAGGAGCACATTGCGATGATGGCAGTCGACAACGACAAGACCATTTTCCCGCCACGCAAGAAACCAGCCAAGGACTCTGCCTTCAACACGACTGACGACACAAGAACCCATCAAGTCCACCCGGCGGACGCCAGCAAGACAGTCAAGGTGTCGACAAGCCTGCCTATCGCATAGGAAGGCGCGCTCGTCGAGTTTCTACGTGAGAACTGGGAGATCTTCGCCTGGCAACCTTCTGACATGCCAGGCATACCCAGGGAACTCGTCGAGCACTCCTTACGCGTCCACAAGGACGCCAGACCCGTCAAGCAGACCATGCGACGCTTTTCGGGTCCCAAGCGAGACGCCATCAGCAAGGAGATTGACCGGCTGCTCCACGCCGGATTCATCCGGGAAATCAAGGACTCAGACTGGGTAGCGAACCCGGTCCTGGTGGAGAAGAAGAAGACGAAGAAACTCCGCATGTGCGTCGACTTCACCGCCATTAACAAGTGCTGCCCCAAGGACCACTTCCCGCTTCCGCGGATAGACCAGATCATCGACTCGAGTGCAGGCTGCGCACGCCTATCCTTCCTGGACGCCTACTCCGGGTACCAGCAGATCAGGATGAAAGTCGAAGATGAAGAGAAGACCGCATTTATCACACCCATGGTGTGTTCTGCTACCAAATGATGCCCTTCGGGTTGAAGAACGCTGGAGCCACATACCAGCGCACGATGCAAGCTTGCCTGAAGGAGCTAATAGGAAAGATCGTACAAGTCTACGTCGATGACATAGTCATCACCACTCGAACGGAAGACAGTTTAATCGTTGACCTCCGCAAAGTCTTCGCCGCACTCAACGAGTATCAGATCAAGCTGAATCCGGACAAGTGTGTTTTCGGCGTGCCAGCCGGAGAACTGCTCGGGTACCTCGTCTCGGCAAGAGGAATCGAAGCCAACCCTGAGAAGGTGCAAAATATACTCACAATGCCAGCACCGACCAAGCTTCATGAAGTGCAACGCCTAGCCGGCCGAGTCGCAGCTCTCAGCCGGTTCATTAGTAAGTTGGGAGAAAAGGCCCTGCCTTTCTACCAACTGATGAAAAAGACGGATAAATTCGAGTGGACAGAAGAAGCGCAAGACGCGTTCGACAAGCTCAAGAAAACCCTCACGACTCCTCCAGTACTGGTGGCTGCCACTGGAGAACGAGCCGCTAGTACCTCTACGTGTCGGCCACGAACAGAGTGGTCAGCACAGTACTCGTCGTCGAACGAGGAGAAGAAGGGCACAGCCACCCTGTTCAGCGACCCGTCTACTTTCTTAGCGAGGTGCTAACCCTCTCCAAGCAGCGATGCCCTGCATTACCAGAAGCTAGCGTACGGAGTCTTCATGACATCAAGGAAGGTCGTCCACTACTTCTCCGAGCACACCATCACGGTGGTAAGTTCCTCTGGGCTCTCCGACATCCTCACCAATCAAGCCGCGACAGGACGAGTCGCCAAGTGGGTCGTCGAGTTAGGACCCTGGGGGCTGAAGTATGCGCACCCGAAGGCAATCAAGACCCAAGTTCTTCCAGAATTCACCACATAGTGGATAGAGGCCCAGCTACCAGACGTACCCGACTTGTCCAACGCATGGACAATGTACTTTGACGGGTCCAAGAAGTTCAGGTCAGAAGGGGCGAGAGTCGTCCTCATCTCACCAAAGGCGACAAACTGAAGTATGTACTGCAGATGGACTTCCCAACACCCTCCAACAACGAGGCAGAGTACGAGGCCCTAATCCACGGCATGCGAATGGCCAAAAACTGCGGCGCCACTCACCTCATGATCTACGGAGATTCCTACCTTGTCGTGCAGCAAACCATGAAGCAATGTGACGCCATCGCCGACAACATGATAGCCTACAGGGACCTATACAACCAGCTCGAAGGCACCTTCGATGACTGCGAGCTGCGGCACATCGGCCACGAGAGCAACGAGGAAGCCGACATCCTCGCCAACCTAGGCTCAGATAAAGCACCGGTGCCACCCGGAGTCTTCCTCGAGTGCATCAAGCAACGCTCCATCAAGCTCCGGCCTGCGCCGGGACCTCTACACCGACAACGAGCACCACCAACCCGCCCAGCACGGAGAAGGAACCCATGGAGGTAATGCTGGTCGAACCACATGGACAAGCCCATACCTGGCCTACATACTGCATCAGAAGGTGCCAGCAAACCCAGTCGAAGCCAAGCGCGTCGTCCGTCGCTCCAAGGGCTTCACCGTCATCAACGGGGAACTCTACAAGCGAAGCATCTCAGGAGTCCTCCAAAGGTGCATCGACCCAGTCGACGGTCAAGCCATCTTACTCGAGATCCACGCCGGCATCTGCGGACACCACGCCAGCAGTCGAGCCTTGGTGGCCAAAGCCCTACGAGCAGGGTTCTACTGGCCCACCGCAATGCAAGACGCAGAAGAACTCGTGAGGAAATGCATCGGCTGCCAGGAGTTCGCCAACAAGCCGCACGCACCAGCGTCAGCGCTGAAGACGATACCACTCGCATGGCCCTTCGCTCAATGGGGGCTAGACATGGTGGGTCCACTCAAGAAGTCTTCTCCGGGCGGACACACTCATCTCCTAGTGGCAGTCGACAAGTTCACGAAGTGGATCGAAGCAGCACCAATCACAAGTTCTACTGCCTCCTCGGCAGTTAACTTCATCAGATCGATCATCTTCAGGTTCGGCATGCCACACAGGATCATCACCGACAACGGCTCGAACTTCACAGCCGAAGAATTCAAGGACTTCTGTTCTGACCAAGGTATCAAGCTCAACTACGTATCTGTATCGCACCCGCAGTCCAACGGACAAGTCGAGAAAGCCAATGGCCTAGTCTGCAAGGGCGTAAAGAGGCACCTGCGAGTGCCACTGAGGCGCGCCGCAGGTGCCTGGGTCGAAGAACTGCCATCTGTGCTGTGGAGTCTGCGCACCACGCCAAACAGATCTACCGAGTACACGCCATTCTTCATGGTGTACGGCGCTGAAGCAGTCCTACCGTGCGACATCAAGTTCGACGCTCCCCGAGTGGTGGCCTACGATGAGTCTGATGCAGAGGAAGCACTCGAGGATGACATGGAAACCCTGGACGAAGCACGCGACATCGCCCTTACCCGCACAGCCGTGTATCAGCAAGACCTGCGCAACTATCACGGGCGGCGACTGCGGCCCAGAGCGTTTGTCCCTGGTGATCTTGTCCTGCGCCTCAAGTAGAAGAAGGTGCACAAGCTTGCCTCCCCGTGGGAGGGTCCATACATCGTGACAGAGGCAATCGGCGGCGGAGCTTATCGCCTGAAGGACTCGAAGACAGGAGCAGTCTGCAACAACCCCTGGAACGTTGCGCAACTGCGCCGATTCTACGCCTGATCGACCCCAATTTGTAACAGTACAATGTCAAGAAGCGGCAGGTTTCAGACGCACTCTTTCCCTCACCAGGGTACCCGAGGGGACTGGAAGGGTTTTAATGAGGCGGCCTGCTCGCAAAAATCAATAAAGTGATTTGAGGAACAAGCTCCCCCTTCTACCTTTGTCAGCAAGCAATATAAACCTAGGCCGCCACCCGAACCACTCGGGGGCTGCGCCATACAGGTCCAACTCGAAAATCCTCGGCCGCCACCCGAACCACTCGGGGGCTGCGCTGTACAGGTCTAAGTCAAAACCTAGGCCGCCACCCGAACCACTCGGGGGCTGCGCCATGCAGGTTCAACTCGAAAATCCTCGGCCGCCACCCGAACCACTCGGGGGCTGCGCCGCACAGGTCTAAGTCAATCTAGGCCGCCACCCGAACCACTCGGGGGCTGCGCCACACAGGTCCAACCCTAAAATCCTCGGCCGCCACCCGAACCACTCGGGGGCTGCGCTGTACAGGTCTAAGTCAAAACCTAGGCCGCCACCCGAACCACTCGGGGGCTGCGCCATACAGGTCCAACTCGAAAATCCTCGGCCGCCACCCGAACCACTCGGGGGCTGCGCTGCACAGGTCTAAGTCAATCTAGGCCGTCACCCAAACCACTCGGGGGCTGCGCCACACAGGTCCAACCCTAAAATCCTCGGCCGCCACCCGAACCACTCGGGGGCTGCGCTGTACAGGTCTAAGTCAACCTAGGTGAAAGAACAAACGATGCCCGAGATGTCGCCTAGAGGGGGGGGGGGGGTGAATAGGCGATTAACACTTTTTCTAATTAGGGGCTTGATAATTGCGGAATAAAACTATGTGTTTAAATTACCAAGCCAACAACCTAATATGCTAGGGTTACCTATGTGCACCAACAACTTATGCTAAGCAATTAAAGCAACAAGGTGATAGCAAGATATGAACTTCAAGCACGAAGGCTATCACAATGTAAATTGCATAAGTAAAGCTCGGGTATAGAAATAACCGAGGCACGCGCAGACGAGGATGTATTCCCGAGTTCCTCCTTGTTAAGGGAGTACGTCTCGTTGGAGGGGTGTGAGCTCGCCACAAGAGGCCTACTCAAGATGCCACAAAGGCCTCACCCTATTCTCCGATGAACCGCACCCAAAGGTTTGGTTCACCTTCCACTATCGGAATCCTTCGGGGCGGATTCCGGAGCCCTTTACAACTTCTCTTGGGGCACACACCCACAACTCAATTGGGGGCTCCCAAACTCGTGCCGAAGCTTCACAACTCGAAGTCTTCGCGGCACCTCCAACCGTCTAGGGTACACAATGCACCCAAGAGGCAACAAGCTCTTGGGAACACAATGCATCCAAGAGTAACAAGCTTCTCGAACCTTCAATCCCACGTATCACCGAGGGGAACTCAAACCTATGCACCAAATGCAAAAGGCAAGAGCACAAGTGCTCAAATCCTTCACTCTCAAATTCCAACTAAGCAACAAATGCTTTGGGGGGAATGAGAGAGGAAGAACAAAGAGGAGAACCACAAAAGAACTCCAAGAACTAGATCCACTATGTTCCCCTCACTTAGAGGAGAGATTGATTGGTGGAAATGTAGATCTAGATCTCCTCTCACTTTTCCCTCAAAAATATGCAAGATTCATTAGAGGGATTGAGAGGGGGGCAAGCTTTTCAAGGTCAACAATGGTGGGAGAGAGAGAGGAAAACGTGCTGCCTTAGATAGGGAACCATTGGGGAAGAAGGCCCTTAAATAGGTCCCCCGAAATCTGACCGTTATGTGCAAAATCGTACCCAGCGGTACTACCTCTAGGCTGGCGGTACTACCCCTGGGCGGTACTACCTCTGCGCCAGCGGTACTACCTCTGGAACCCTTTTTGACTGAGAATGATGATTCCAGCGGTAGAACGTGGCTGCTACCGCCGGGGTACCGGGGGGGATACCAGTACGCAAAAAGGGCGCACCGGTACCACCAGCGGTACCACCAATGGTACCGGGCGCTGTGCAGCAGCAGTTCCGCTCCAGGTGTAGCGGTACTACCGCTGCCGCAGCGGTACTACCGCCGGACAAAAAAACTGCAGAACAACCGGTACGAGAAAAATCATAACTTAATCATCCGGACTCCGTTTTCGATGATCTTGGGCTCGTTGGAATCGCAACGAAGAGCTCTACAAGATCATGCAGAGAAACATCATTGTCCATCATGTGAGGAGGCAATCATGAAGAAAGAGTTTGACCTCTTTTAGAAGAGACAACCCGGAAAAACCTCCAATATCACAAATGCAATAAGATGTTCATCAAGACTCCGTTTTCTATGATCTTGGGCTTGTTTCGAAGATAATCACAAGCCCTACAAGATCATGCATATACACATCATAGTCTATCATGTGAGGAGGAAAACATAAGGAGAGAGTTTGACCTCTCGTAGAAGAGATAAACCGGTAAAACCTCCGATATCAAAAACGCAAGAAGATATTCATGAGATCCGTTTTTGATGAACTAGAGCTTGGTATGGAGATGAACACAAACTCTAAATCCTCACAAGGATAAAAGCCAAATAAGAACCAACAAAGATGATTGCATGGATGCAAAGGTTTGAGCTCTCCACGAACGATACGATCACGATACTCGGTCGAGAGCCCCTCTTGATAGTACGGCTATCTATCCTATAATCCGGTCTCTCACTAAACATCATGAGACCGGTAAAAAAGAAACCCTATCAAGATCATACCTTTGCCTTGCGCTTAAACCACTTGAGGTCGATGAAGACGATCTTCATCTCCTCAAGGCAAACCACCTTTCTTGATTGCGCCTTGCTTGGTGAAGATTCACATGACGCTCCCCCATACATCAAGATGGGGAAAGCACTCCTTCGGTATATCTTCACTTGGACTTGATAGTTGATCAATCCGCACAAAGCCTTGATCAACACAAATCTTTTCTTCCCTTGAGCTTGACTCCAACAATTGGAGATCAAGCAAAGCACCTTGACTCCAACACATGGAGACAAGCAAGCTAATGGACACCTACAAATATAGCTCAATGCAAATATTAGTCCATAGAGATTGTCATTAATTACCAAAACCATGCATGGGATCAACCATGCACTTTCACTAGGCCGCCACCCGAACCACTCGGGGGCTGCGCCATACAGGTCCAACTCGAAAATCCTCTGCCGCCACCCGAACCACTCGGGGGTTGCGCCGCACAGGTCCAAGTCAACCTAGGCCGCCACCCGAACCACTCGGGGGCTGCGCCGCACAGGTCTAACACAAAAAGCCTTGGCCGCACTCGACGCACTCGGGGGCTGCGCCACACAGGTCTAACACAAAAAGCTTCGGCCGCACTCGACGCACTCGGGGGCTACGCCGCACAGGCCTGACTCAAAAACGCCTCGGCCGCACTCAAAAGCACTCGGGGGCTACGCCGCACAGGCCTGACTCGAAAACGCTTCGGCCGCACTCGAAGCACTCGGGGGCTGCGCCGCACAAGCCTGACTCGACGCACCCCGGCCGCACTCAACCCGCTCGGGGGCTGTGCCATACGGGTTTACAGAAATCTACAATACACAATTTATTCACTCGGAGGCTCCGACGACCTCGGCATACATACACTTATGCTCCCACTTGGGAAAAATATCTCTTACAAACTAATGCTATACAGCAACAGTCTGGTATTCTTACTCTACAAGCTCCTCCTTTGGCGCATCGAGTGGCCCTACAAGTTGCTCGCTGAAGGTCTGGACCTGTTGAATCATCTGACGCGCAGCCGCAAGAGTGTCGGCGTAGTCATCTGCTCCAGGCAAGCCGTCAAGCACCTTGTCCAAGGGAAGATGAGGCCGGTGCATTCGAACATACGCCAGCGCCACGTTCGCCCCACCAACAAGCTGGGTGTGCACGACTTCCTTCAACGCCTTGCCCTCGCGGTACCTCTCCAGCAGCGCAGCCAGTCCGCTAGGCTGCTCGTTGTGCGGAAAGAACACCTTGTTGACCTGCAGAAGGGTCTTTCTGCAACCTTCCAAGAGCAAAGCAGCCCGCCAGGTGCGATCCAGCATTCTAGCCAGTACACTGCCCTTGGATTTGTCTGACCAAAATTGACGAGCTTCGAGTGAGTCACCGGTGGCTTCTCTATCCACCCGCTCGTCCACTCGACCCTGCTCGGCCTTCCAGTCAGCATTCACATCTGCATCAAGACCCAGCACTTAGAACAGTGAAAGCATAAAGAAGCCGGAGCAAAGCGCTAGAAGACCAACCTTGCAGTTGTCGACTGATCAAGTCTATCTGGCCAAGAAGGAACTCCTCACGCTGTGAGAACGGCGCAGCAGCCCGCGACTTCAAGCGCTCCAACTCCACCTCGGCGGTCTTCAACTTCGACTCGAGCTCAATAATCTTGTTCCTCATGAATGTGATCACTCGCTGGTCATTTACACTTCGCGCAGGAGCCGGAGGAGTCCGACGGCGACGGCGATCAGGTGCGGCTGAAGAGGTGTCCTCCTCATCGTCCACACCAGTCGCTCCAGTAACCACGGGAGCCTCGCCCATCTCAGACTGCCAAATTCGACAGTGGCAAATGAGGAAGACATTCAAACATAGATATGAAAGAAGACTCGAGGGCACATATTCACATTTTCAACATTAGCATGATTCACGGCCAGAAGACCGCAAACTACATAGTTCATTACAGACCAAGACCAAAAGTAGAGGAATTTTAAATAACGGAATCTACATCGCAGACTCCGACCGAGAACGGCCCTTCTTAGCGGCCAACTCTACAGCCTTGGCGATTCTTTTCTCGAAAGTGGCAATCAACTTCACAGCCAGCTGACTCGCCCGCGCCTTCACACAGCTAAGGGACGCGGTTTTGCCATCAGGCCTCCGAGGGAAGTCGCTGACAACCTTCTCAAAGTCACCTGCGACTTGGTGACCAAGTAGGAGCTGGAAAGTGAGCTCTGAGCCGCGTACCGTCTGAGCACGCGTGTAGTCCGCCATGGTGGTCGCTTCGCCTTCAAACGGAGCCGCAAGCGCGTCAACAGCGACCGGCGACGGCTGGTTGGGGAAGATGCTCCGGTGCACAGTCGCCAAGGCGCCTGTCAACTTCTGCAGCGCCGTCGAGGCATATGCACAGACGCGATCGACAAATCCGACAGCCTCGGCCAAGCTGACATTGGCACTGGAAGTTCCTTCGGGAGGAGCACCTCCGTAGGTCTCTGCTCCAAAAAGACCACACTGATAAGACACCAGAAGTCGACACAAGAAAAAGTAGGCAAACAGCCGAGATACTTACGTCCAGTAGCGTCGGCGAGTGAGAGCAAATGCTCAACCTGGGCCTTCTCCAGTTCATCCCGGGCTCGCTCACGCTGTTGAGCTTCGCCCAGTGACTTCTCTAGCTCCGCGACCCGCTTCGCCAGGCTCTCCCTTTCGCCTATGGATCACCAGAGCAAAGTTAATAATGAAGATAGTCGAAGCACCTCTTGAACGCAAGGGTTAGTACTCACTGTTTGCTTGCTCCAGAGCAGTGCGGAGCCGGCCCCCCTCCTTCTCCATTCGCACGAAGGCCGCGGCTCCCTCCATCAGCTGGCGACAAAACGGCTGTGGAAAGAACAAAGACATCAATCTGCGCCCGACTATTCTAGTCACGCACATCTTCGGGGGCTACTCCCATCGGGAGTGCTATTCGCGCACCCGATACAGATCTTGCAGACTGAGTTAAGAGACCTACATGCTCAAGCAATCCGGCGTCCACCGAGGTCGCATCAGCAGTCTTCTCTGGCACGGAGGAAGTCGAAGCCTTCAGGGTTGCATCACCCGCCCACGGCTCTTCTTCGGTCGCCTTCGCGGTCTGCTCGAACACGGGAGCAGAAGTGTGCTCCATCTCTGGAGGCGAAGAACCGACAACGCCAGTACGGTTGCTGCGGCAAGATAATTCAATTCAAATACTCGCAAAGGCAAAAAGGGTACTCGACAAAACAAGGTGATGGTTGCAAGACTAACCTGGTGATGTCCAGATCATCCTCGCTGTCCAGGGAGACGGAGGGCATCCTCGCGAACCCAGTCGGCGGCGCAGAGCTGAGGGGAGGCACGGCTAAAGGCTCCGTCGGGTCGCTCGCGTGCCTGGCACCAGAGGACGACCCGCTCGCCTCGGCCACGTTCTCCACCTCCACCTGCTTTGCGGGTGACGAAGCAGAAGCAGACTCGCCACTCTTTCGCTTCTGCCGCTTCAGCAGCGGCTCTTCATCCTCATCCTCCTCCTCCATGGTCTCACTCCGAGAAGTGGCGGAGGGAACTTCATCGTCATCAACCTCTTCATCCTCAGGGAACTCTGCCTCTTCATGAGGTCCATTCTCCATCAACGGAGGAGGGCTGACAATGTTGGAACGACCCTACCCAGAAATTTGGGTCAGACAAAAGAAGATTTCGACAAAACATACAAGACAGAAGGAAAACAGAAGCAAAGAAGAAGGAAGCTTACCTCAGGCACAGGGTTGTTCGGCCCATACGGCTGGACCGGGCACTTGACGTTGCACGGATCGGCAGCTCGGAGACTGGTGATGCTCCTCACCTTCGACTCAACTTCGTCACCGCCGAGTTCATCGCCGTGCTCAAGCGCCCACATCGGGTGGACGCGAGCACGGAGCGGCTGCACCCGAAGCCTGAAGAAAGTGGCAATGAGATCCACTCCACCCGTCTCGCGCCCAAGGCTCTTCAACAGGCCACTGAGAAGCGCCAGTAAGGGTTGAGTCGCCTCCCTGTCTTCCTTCGATAGCGGGTGCGCCCATGCCTTCGTCTTCTTCAACTCGCGATCAGCCGCGAAAGGAAGAATCCCCTCCTGGTCGCACCTGACATAAAACCACTTCCTCTGCCAGCCTTGGACGGAGTCGGATTTCTTCATCTGGAAGAAGGCGGTGTCGCCACGCACCTGGATGCCGAAGCCGCCCACTGGGTACACTTGCCCGCTCTTCCCCACGTTCCTCTTAACGAGGAACAGCGACTTCCATAGCAGCCAGTGGGGTGCGAACCCCAAGAAGCACTCGCAAAGCACGATAAAGCTCGCGATGCTCAAGACGCTATTGGGAGTCAGATCGTGGATCTGAACCCCATAAGCATACAGAAGACCACGAACAAAATCGTGGAGGGGGAACCCGAAACCCCGCGGAAGAAAATCCACAAATCATACGCGTTCCCCCTCACGAGGGGCAGGGAATACCTCCTTCCCTGGAGCGCGCACTGTCGCCTGGTCCGCCGGCGGCAGCAGCCCGTGCGCGCGGAGGCCCTCAAGATCGGCCTTCTTCACCGACGACTTCGTCCAGTCGCCCTCGGGTTTCTTCATCACGCCAGCCTCGGTGGCGGCGGCGGCGCCGGCGGCAGACTTTCCCCTCTTCATCGTGACCTTGCTCATGGTGGGTGGAGAAGAATCTGGCAGAGGAGCAGCGATGGAGGAGCAGCAATGGAGGAGCAGCAATGGAAGAGAAAGCAGTGGAGATGGCGATGAAATGAGGATGGGGTGAACTGTTCCCCACCGCGGTGAAAAATATATACTGCGGGGTCAGTTCATCCTGGCCGTTCCCCACGAAGCCGCTCTCCACAACCTCATCTGACCGTCCACGCGTCGCGCAGAGATGCCAACCGTCGCCGCCCACGCCGTCCACTACGCGCGGGAATCGAGGCGTCTTCATCACGCCGCGAAAAGTTCGCGCCCAACGGTCAGATCAGTCAATGCTGGCACTGGGACCACCATGTCACGTCCCATCGGATGCAGAGCACGTCGATAACATCAGCGATGACGTCATTCGCGGAGGCGTAGCAAGCCAATGGGCTGATGAAGCACCCGGACAGTTCATTCGGGTGCAACAAAGATACAGTAAGCTCTAAGAGCTGAGTCGACTCGACAAGTCCATTCGACTGCAAAAGAAATACAGTAAGCTCCACGAGCTGAGCAAACTTAAGCAGTAAGCCAAACCGACTGAGTACAAAGTAAGTCATGCAAAGCAAGTTGCGACTCCGTTAATTCGAGTCCCTTCTTCACTCCCATCGGGAGAGGGCTTTTCGACTGAGGGAAAAATTGAGTTTAACCTCAATTGCAAGCAATTCAGCTTAATCTCGGGGGCTACTCCCATCGGGAGCGCTGTTCGCGCTCCCGAATGACTCAGAACAATCGCAGTCGAAAAATCACTAACCAGAGCAACACTCGCGGTTTTCACCCTGCAGTCGATGTTTCGACTAAGAAATCCTCCATAAGCCCTGAACGGCCGGAGTCAACCATTTTATTTGTTCCTTTTAGGAACCCGCTGGCGTGCCCAGAAGGAAGGAGTCCTTTATCCGACTCTATGATTCGACTAAGCACTCGGGGGCTACTGTCGTGGGGTTACTCTTTGACTACCCCACGGTGGTGATACCTGGGTCACGCCAAGTCCATCAACCCTATGGCGAGGGCCCAAGGAAGGCCCAAGAAGGACGACGTGCGGCCCAAGGTAGTCGACATTAGGTCATCAGCCTTGATCGTCCTGTAAGTGCCATCGGCACCGTTCACCCGAGACCCAGCCTATCATATAAAGGCTGGGAGGGTCCCTCGTCTAAGCGGACGAACTCAATCCTAGCTCATAGCCGCCAGCACAAACCCTAGCGAGATCGCCATCTCGCCATTATAGCCACGCTCAACACCAATACCAAACAAGCAGGAAGTAGGGTGTTATCCTTCGGGAGCCTGAACCTGGGTAAAACCTCGCCTGTTAGCCGTCGCGATCACCAGCGCTCACCTCTCTCCCCCTCAATCAACCCGGGGTGCTCAACCCAGGGATTTGCCGAGTCACAACCTCGTCAATATGTAGGGTTAGTATGATGATTGCTAGGGTTAGAAATATGAATATGTCATGTTAGGAATGAAGATTATGTAGGGACATGATATGTAGGGTTAGGGCCGGTTTTTGTATGGTGGGATGGTGGTAAGATGTAGAAATTTTGTGTTAGGATGGTTGTAGGATGTATCAATTTATTAGTTGTGTTTGTCACATGTAAATGGTAGAGTTGGATGATTGATGAATATATTATTATCAAGTATGATGATAAATTGATGTTAATTTTATTGTTTTTGTTATTTATTTAGGATGGATCCGGAACCTATTCTCAATGAGCATTACGATAAATGGCACCGTGGCCGGTTAATGGCGGAGGAGAAAAGACTTTCCCTTGGTTGCATCTGAGGTCACATGAGGTTCATAGCAATAAGATGTCGTTTGACAGGAGATACATCAAGTTTATCAAGAAGACAGGACTTCTCCCTTTCGTGTCACTTGTCTCTCGGTCGACACCCCATATGAACCCTTGTGCAATCACTGCGCTTGTTGACCGGTGGAGGCCCGAGACACATACTTTTCACCTACCCTGTGGAGAGATGACTAACTCTGCAGGATGTTTCAATGATACTTGGTCTTCCCATTAGAGGTCAGCCGGTGTGTGCGAGCACCGATTCAAGTGGATGGCGTGAAAGGATGGTTGAACTCATCGGTGACGCGCCGACGGCGGAAAAGGTGTCCGCCGGTGCCACTTATTCTTGGATTCAAAAAAATTTAAGAAGTGCCCCGCGGACGCTGAGGAGCCGGTGATTGAGATGTATGCACGGGCATACTTGTGGTATGTTGTGAGTAGGGTTCTCTTTTCTGACGGCACCGGAAACAACGCTTCTTTCATGTGGCTTAAGCTATTTGCTGGTTGGGATCTAAACCTGAGTTGGGGTTCAGCGGCGCTTGCTTATTTGTACCGGCAGGTAATAAGTTGTCTAATAATTATAATCTTTAATGTACAGTACACTCACTTCTCTATTTGTATTTCGAGTTTGTAACTTTGTGATGTATGTGCAGTTGGACGAGGCATGTTGCAGGACTAAGAAAGCAAGTATTGGTGGACCAATGATTCTACTGTCGATATGGTCTTGGTTGCGCTTGCCAATAGGTCGTCCAATTCTGCTTCAACACAAAGATTGGAATCATCATGGCAATGATTTGCGTAGGCCTACATGGGCGTACATGTGGGATAATATGGAACCATTCCGTGGTGAATCACAGGAAAGTTACATGAGGTACACCGCCGAGATCGACGCGCTAACCCCGGAGAAGGTACACAAAACTAATATCTTTTACTTTTTTTAATTCCATGGACAATTGGTAATTTTATTTGGTTCCAACACAGGTCACATGGGAGCCATACGGCGTGGCTGGTAGTGTTGGTAGGAACGTACACTTCACGATTAATCCAAAGTGTTTAGAGGAAGCTCATCTTTGGCGGATGCGATGCCCTATGATATGTTTTTATGCCGTGGAGTACCACCTTCCTGATCGGGTGATGGCACAGTTTGGCCTATGCACGGAGATCCCCCCGCCATAGAAGGACACTAGTACGAGGCTGCACGGGTGAGAATTTTTCTAATGGTACTCGACATAGTTAAATTATTTGTATGTACTAATTAGAAAAATTTGCAGGTTGGAAAAAATAAAGCAGAAGAAGGAAAAGAATTGGCCTAGAGTACATGACAAGTACATGAAGAAGTGGTGGTCCATTATTAACAAAATTGAAGACCCTTCTTATGTTCCTCCTCTTGACAGGCCATTCGATGATGCATCATACAGCCGCTATCTCGTATGGCTTGGTAAAGTGTCATGTTTGTATATTTTGCTGCCGGCATTTTCTCACACAGCCATAGAGGAGGAAGCATATGCGGGCTATGATGAGATGGCCAAACTGGAGTATAACCGACTTGTGAGAGAGGGAAGGAGCGCCAGCTCGACGCGTGTGATCCGCTTTGTGGTAAATTAAGAAATTTGTCAACATATTAGCATATTATAGCAATAAGTCATTAACTCGACTTCTTCATTTGTAGCGCGAGGAGATCTCGAAACACGTAGAATCAGCTTCAGAAGCACTGAAGTACCCTCCAGGGAAGGAGGCTGAGTCAGCCCTTCGAGCCTTTGCTGAGGTATGACTAACTCATAACTTTATTTCCATGCGGTTCATGTGTTCTCATCTCTGGTTAACATGAGGTTGTTGTCATAGCAAACGAAGCGGTGGGGTCGTGGCATAGGTAATTTGCTTGGTTGTCGTCAAGTGGACGTCACCTCTCCGGTGCGGAGGACGTCAAAGAGCCCTCATGCTGAAGGTACAAGCCGTGGAAACGACGATACGGAGGATGAGGAGGGTGAAGAGGACGAAGAGGTATTTTAATGCTTTCGGTCACATTTGCACTTGATGTCACTACGCATTTCATGTCAAGGATGAGTACATTAATGGCTGTTTTCATTTTCAGGAGGAGGAGGAGGAGGAGGAGGAAGAGGAGTCGCAAGAAGAACAAGAGGAGATTGGCATGTCTCAACTGCAAGATGCACCGGCTTCTTCTCAACCTCCCCGCTTCAACTTCAAGCCGAGGGTGCCTAGGGCCCCATACACTCCTGATGAATGGGGTAAAAAGCCTAAGGCACGCAAAAAAGACCGTATAGAGGAAGAGGAGGAGGACGAGGAGGAGGAGGAGGAAGAGTATATCCCCCCTTTGTGGAGGAGGGGTAGGGATGAACTACGTTCGAAGCGTCTTCATGATCCAGGGACCGTGGCCAAAAGGGGAAAGGGGAAGAAATAATGTGTGCTACTATGTCGTGTTGCATTTGTCATGTTGAACTAGATTTGATGTTGAACTACTTGTCGTGTTGAACTATTTGTCGTATGGTTGAACTATTTGTCGTATGGTTGAACTATTTGTCGTATGGTTGAACTACTGTGTGCTACTATGTGATATTACTGTCATCAATTTGTTAAACTACTGTGATCTGTTGAAAGCAGGACGCTCCTCTGAAACGCTCCATCTGTTGAAAGCATAACGCTCCCTGGGACGGCGCCATGGTGATGAGCACGACGCTCCCCTGGGCGGCGCCATGGAGCATAACGCTCCCTGGGACGGCGCCATGGTGATGAGTACGGCGCTTTTCGGGGACGGCGCCATGGTCCTTGACGAATTGCACGGGGTGCCTCGTTCTGCACGCTCTCTGGTACCTCGTACAGACTATGGCGCCGTGGCGTCGTAGTAAGGAGCGTGGCGCTCCCCGGGCGGCGCCATGGAGCATAACGCTCCCTGGGACGGCGCCATGGTGATGAGTACGGCGCTTTTCGGGGACGGCGCCATGGTCCTTGACGAATTGCACGGGATGTCTCGTTCTGCACGCTCTCTGGTACCTCGTACAGACTATGGCGCCGTGGCGTCATAGTAAGGAGCGTGGCGCTCCCCCGGGCGGCGCCATGGAGCATAACGCTCCATGGGATGGCGCCATGGTGATGAGCACGGCGCTTTTCGGGGAAGAGCCATGGTCTGTATGAGGTACCAGAGAGCTGCAAATATGATCTCTTTTCACAGCAACAACATCAATATGACAGAATTTCACAGCAACAACAAATTCATGGCATTGGGTTCAAATCCATGCAAATTGTTACATTACACGGTTCACATAAAATCCATACAAATTGTGACACACGGTTCACATGAAATCCATACAAGTTCATTGGATAGTTGACATCCCGTCACTAACGACAGCAATGTTGGAGACTATTGGGTCCAACGGGGGTACTTGCCCTTGCGCTTGGCCGCATCCTTCTCCGCTTCTTCCTCCTCTTGTGCCCGACGAGCTCTCTCACGCTTCCTTGACCTCTCCTCCTCACGCTTTTTTGCCTCTTCACGCTCCTTTGCCTCCTTCTCCAAACGTTCCAGAAATTCCCGTTCTTTCCTCTTCCCTTCCCTCTTTTCATCATGTTCCTTCTCCGCTGCACGTTCAGTTAGCTTTGCGAACTGATACTCAACCTCATGCTTGTGGTAATCACCTTGCTCCATATCTATCCACTTGTAGAAGCGGCAAAGGGGTGGTGGAGACTGAAAAATATTGATATTAACATGTCAAAACAAATTTAGAAATTTGTCATGTACAAAGGAGGACAAAGGAGGACACATACCTTAGGACGGTCATAGGTGTTCTTTGGTTTCGGCTTGTCACGTGCATAGTTCGGGCACAACCAAAATCTTCTTCCTCTTGTTTCATCCCAATCCATCGATTGCTTACAAACACAGTCATCAACACACCAACACTTCACCGGAACCAACTCCGCCTCACCAAGTTGCTTCCCCGCGTACCTCCACGTCCATGGTCATGTCACTGTACCTCTTGCCACCATAGTCGTAGGCTCGTGCCCACTTCTCCCTTTCCCCAATGTTCCTTCTCAAAAACTCGAACCGGGCTTATTGGGAAAGCACACCGGTTCAAGTCTATATTCAACCGAGGTCCAATCTTCCTTGTGGCAAATAGCTCAAGCGACCTATCTTCAGATTCCGCTACCATCTCCTTGTATGCACTCCAATTCAACTCGGAGTTGACAGGCATAATTTTCAGACGACTGTGATGGCCTCGCCCGGAATTATATCTTCCAACCAATTCAATAACATCACTTGGGTCCATCCATTTCAAATCCATCCTCACTCTTTTCACAACCTCCACATACGTAGGAGTAGTCACAAACACCATTACTACCTCTTCGTTGTCAACACAATCGACATTGCCTTTTAAAAAATTTGCCTTGTCCACATGATGGACATTCACGATTCTCATCTATAAAAAATGTGAAATGCGGAAATGTGTTATACCCACCAATAATACAATTCATGCAAACATAGCTAACTATAAATAAATCTAACCTTAACCCTAACCCTAACTATAAATAAATCTAACCCTAACCCTAACCCTAACCCAACAATCATGATGGGTAGCCATACTACCAGCAACTATTGGTCCCCCTAACCCTAACCCTAACCCAACACTATCATTAGGGGTAGCCATACATTGCTATCTACATACAAGATCTAGGTTTCCAAAAATTGCCACACATACTCCCAAATGCAAGAAACTAGTTGGACAAAAGAGGGTGTATAAGGGAGGAGTACCTCTAACACCAAAGGGAGGCCGAATCCACAAACAAGGGCCACCGATTTGGGTGGATTTGAGTGGAGGAGGAAAAGGGACAGAGAAGGCGCCCGTGCTCCTCCTTCTTCTTCTCTGCGTCGCGAACACCCGAACAGGTAAGTGGCTAGGAGGCTGGGCAGGCCGGGCGCGGGCTGTTTAAGTCAACGGGTATGACGCTGCCCGGGAAGGCGTCATACTTCCAACCATGGCGCTCCGCGGGACGGCGCCATACTTGCCCGACATGTGGGCCTCGTTTTGCCACGTCGGCAAAGGCATGGCGCTTTTCAGGGCGGCGCCAAAGGACCATGGCGCCTTCTGTGGCGGCGTCGTGATGCAGAGTATGGAGCCGTCCGGTGCGGCGCCAAGAAAAAAGGTCAGATTCGTGAATTCTTTTCAAAACCAGGTTATTTCGTATTAAACTTTTGTAAATAGGTCAGTTTCGTCAAATTTTTCGCAAGAGAACCCGCTGCGATTTGCAGCGAGGAAACAGGGCCTCCATCGTCAACCCATGACCACTGCGGCAGGCTACAGTTAGCTACTTTTACTGCGCCGCGGAAAAAGGGCCTTTCCATGGCTAGCTGTCTCAGCATGGCCGGTCGGTCGGTCGCAAGGCGGCTCCGTCCTCCCATTCTCGCTATAAAAGCAGGCCCGGCCATTGCTGGAGAGCTCATTCCATTCTGTTTAGCTATCCCCACTAGCTCAAGTACTACACTGACCCCAGCAAGCTTGCTTCTCCTCTTCTGCTCCACCCCCATTCTGTGCTGTGCTGTTTTTGTGATCCAAATGGAGGTAATTAGCTTGTCCCTCTGTTTGAACCACGCAAGGAATCATCCATAGAAGGATCGGAGTAGTATGGTTTAACTGAAATTTTGCTTGTGATTTTGTGTTTCGCAGACGGCGAGGAGGCGTCAGGTGCCGGCGTTCGGGGAGTGGAACTACAGCTACCAGTACCACTACGCCGAGCATGAGTGCTACGTCCCGGAGCCGGAGGCCTGCAGCGACGTGTGGTTCAGGTACTCGCCGCCTGCGCGCAAGCCGACGCCCAAGAAGATGAGGCGGCCGGAGGGCGTTGATGCAGCTCGTGGGGAGAAGGGAAGCGGCCGGCGCGGCAGGGCGTCGGACGCTGGCGGCCTGGCGCGCGCCACCGCGGTGAAGGCCTCCGCGTCCAGGGTGGTGAGGCCGGTGGACGAGGACCTGTACCAGGTGCCGCCGCCGGAGCTCGTCTCCCACCGCCCGAGGCGGAAGCGGAGGAGCCTGCTGATGGCATGCTTGGGCCTCAACTCGTGCGTCGCCTGAACGAACCTGCGCCGATCGATAGCTAGGATCGATCGATCGATGCGTTCTTTCTCCCTGTGTGTTTTGTTTTGTGTTCTCTCTAGTCTGGTGATCACCAGTAGACTGTAGTAGCATTGATTCATTTGGATCCAACTGTTAATTTACTTCCACCGTACTAAGTTGCATGATCCAATGTCTGGAGCAGAAGGTGACAATAGAAACACCTCCGGGATCGATGCGTTGTTTCTCCCTGTGTGTTTTGTTTTGTGACCTCTCTAGTCTGATGATCTCCTGTAGTAGCATTGATTGATTTGGATCGAACTGTTAATTTACTTCCACCGTACTAAGTTGCATGATTAGCTTGTCTTGTCTCGTATGTACGCAAGCAAATCTGGAGTAGAAGGTGACAATAGAAACATCCAACGATCCGATGTCTCTCCAAGAATGCATAGTGTAGAATTATTGTTTCCACAGTAGATATAGGACGGCACGCGCACGACCTTATCTCGTGCTCGATCGTCAATGGCCGGCCAGAAGTGCACGCATGGACTGTGGACTACGGCGCGGCATGGCTGAGGTTGACCCGGAAAACTGCTTGCCCTGGTGCACGCGGCCGAGTGCGGCAGACCGGGCCACTAGCCATTTCGGGTTACCCGGGACCGTGGACAATAAACGAGTAATGGCATAGAAAAGAAGGAAAACTAGAGTGAGATTTATTTTGAGAGTGGTGTTTTGCCTCCGAGCTCGCATGCTTCGGCTGTTTTCGCTCTCGAGCTCACATGCTTCTACAACTGTTTTGCCTTCCAAGCTTGCATTTTCTGCCCAAATAAAAAAGCAAAAACCTGACAACATTTGGTGACAAACATATATGAGGGTTCTTAATACGTGCTAAGTTTCGTGATGAAATGACATGTGTGGTGCTTTGTGCGAAAAAATCAGTGCTCAAAAAAACTATTCCTAAATTCAATTTTGTCTACTGATTTGTTTTACTTTGCACAAATCACCATAAATGTCATTTTACCACGAAACTTGGCAAGTACGTAGAAAAATTGTATATGTTTATCACAAATATTTTTCATTTTTAAAAATATTTTACCACTTTTTGTTTGTTTTTTTCATGCAGGACCATGTGACCTCAGGAGCCATAGTGAATTTCCGTAGGGATGGTCTCTACACAAAAAAGAATTCCACATATACAAGTTGGTTCCATTCACGCCATTGATTTACAAGGGTCTCAAATTTGTTTTTTTAAGAGTTCATTGAGAACTATTTCGTATAATTCATTACGTACAGTAGATTTCTTTTCTAAACTACCCCGAGTAATACTTTACCGAGAACTATTTCGTTAAATTCATCGTGCACGGTGGATCTTGTGTAGGAAGATGCGGCCGCGAGACAGGTCCTATGTGGTTTTTTTGTAAGCTGGTTTATCTTGCATCAATGCTAGGCTTGTTCTTACTAATTAAAATAGCAAAAGGATACCTGTGCGTTGAAGCGGGTTCCCTTTAGAAACTATATTGTGTAAGCAAAAAAGGTATAAGAGGTACTCCGTCTGTTCCTAGATGTATGGTGTAAAACTTTTGGCACGGAAATTAAAGTCCGCATGTGGAGGTGGACCAGTTTTGGACAGAATTACCTCTTGCTAATTGTCGTGCGAAAAAGAGGAGTTTGCATGAGACAGAGGAATTTAATAAAATACCTAAAAAAAAATATCCAGATGAATGGTGGAAGGTAACACACCCTATATTTTAGAATGATTCGCAAAAACTAATACACCTTATATTTTGCTTTACCGGCATTTTTGGTTCACTATTATTTTCGATTCCCCCGAATTTTAGTTCCCTTCTGGTTCACTATTATTTTCGGTTCAACGACATTTTTGGTCACTATTATTTCTGGTCCCCTTTTATTTTCGGTTCAACGGCATTTTGGTTTCACTAATATTTTCGATTCAACCGAATTTTAGTTCTTTTTTGGTTGGCTATTATTTTTGATTAACTATTATTTTCGGTTCATTGATATTTTTGGTTCACTATTATTTCAGATTCGCCCGAATTTGACCTCCTTTTCACCTTGTTAATTTCATTTTTGGTACACTATTATTATGGTTCACCCAATTAGTTCGCCCAAAATTTTGTTATGTTGTTAATTTTCGTTCATATGTCTATGTGGTTCACCTTAATCAGGCGAAAAAAACTTTTTATTTATCGTGAACCCTTTTTTAATCATAAATCATCTTTTATTGTGAATATTTTTTATCGTAGGTGGAGAATTTTTATTTTATAAATGCATTAATATTATTTTATCATGAACCATTTTTTAGGTGATTTTTTTTAAATTATCATGGACCATTTTTTATTATTGGCGAATACTTGTTTATTGTGAACCAATTTTTATCGTGAACTATTTTTATTGTAATTTTTGTAAAAGAATGATTATTATATTTATTCGAAACTGGGAATGAAATTAAAATGAAGGAAAAAATAAATAAAATGAATATGTAAATAAAACAACAAGAATAAACAAATAAACGAAAAAGAAAAGAAAAGGAAAAAAGGAAAAACCAAATTGGGCCGGCCCGCGCGAGATAGTTCTGCGGGCGATCCCGTGCAAGGACTCGCTGTTAGCGATGTATCGGCGCGGGATGACATGATTGATCGATCCGTTCATGGTTGGTAGGAGCAAGTTTGCTCCACGGGCCAGTTATCAGTAACGAGTTTTCTCGATGTGAGCATCTCCACCAGCACTCACCAAAGCACCTCCCAAAGGCCCATTAGGGTGTCAAACACATAAAAGGTCACATCAACACCCTCCAAAAGTTTGGTCCGGCTCAATTTTTGTCCGGTACCCCCGAACCACCCTAAGTTTAGAGGCTCTCTTAGGAGTCTCGGACAACGTCCTCACACGCCCCTGTCTCGGGATGGCCCACATGTCACCCACTCTAACGTGTGGTGGAGGCGTACGAGCGATCCAACAAGATTTTCCGTGTCTAGCCACGCGGATGTGATATTTTTTATCTGCTACAATGGACAAAGAAGATCCATTGGGCTGCCCATTCGGCTACGTACAATTGTGTGACATGTTTTTTTAATTCTATATGGCCACGGAAGATCCACCAAGTGGATTGAGTGGTGTCGTGGTGGGTGGCACGGCATATGCCAACGGGGTGGCTTAAGGTGTGGAGACAAAGGCGCGAGTGACGGTGTTCCGGCAGGATTGGCCACGAGCACGGCAAACGCGAGACGTACCCAGGTACGGGGCCCTCGTGAGGAGGTAAAACTCCTACTCCTGCATGATCTGGTGTATATGGTGGAGTATATGGTGTTACAATGTTTGCTCCTTGAGCTGTATATGATCTTAGCGGTGGAGAGGCGAGCTCGGCTGGCTGCTAGAGAGCCAGGCCGNCGAATTTACATCCAAACAGTAACTGCAAGAGGTCAACTTGGCGTTTCATCTGGGTCTTTGGATGGAAATTTCTTTTCTGAAAAGATTAGTCTGCATAATATCCAGAAATAACACATTTTCTCTGCCTTTTGTCCGTTCTGGTCTTGGATGGTTCGATTAGGTCATGCTCTCTTTCGTGAAGAAATGAATAATTTCCCGGAGATATGGTGATGCTTGTGTGGCCTAGGTCGTAACGCTTCTCACCTACTGCATGCCGACGTGTAGATAGATATATGCACACGTTCGTACGCAAGCCTAATAAGCTTGTGCTTCCTCTCTGTCTGTCTGTCGTCCTTTTCGCAACAGAAATGCCCTTTGTGGAGAGTATCGATGGAGCATGGAGCCACATAAATGGAACCATGTGCAGAAATTTGTTGTTTTTTAAAACAAAGATTTGTTTTTCCTCCTACTTTCTGAAACTCTGCCTTTTTCTTCTCTATCATCTGGACCTTTTTAAATCACTAAATTATCATTAATTCACGAGTCATTTTTCATTTGTTTTAGCTATTTATCCTTGCAATACACACCATACAGCTATCTAAAAAATAAATTGGTTTTATTGGAATTACTGGATTTAAACACCTGAAACAAGTAGTACGGCGGTGCACAGTGACTATACCATGTTCCTTGATGTTTCTCTACTACGCTATCGGATGTCAATTTCCCTCTGAACATTGTTTCCAGATAGCAACAGAAACGAGAGCGAGGGTGGCGATCACATCGCCGAGTTCAGGCGTAAGAAGGGGAAAAAGCCCAAGGCGCCCCTGAAGTGGAGATCAACCAACAGCGACATGGACAATCGCAATGGCGGCGAGGCGGAAGCTTCCCACAATACGATCCTCTCCTCACTGACTGCAGCTGGTAGTAGCTTCAGCTGTCTGATTAGTAACAGGAAGGGAGTGAGGACCCTTGGAAAGGTGATGCCTTGTTTGCCTTGTCTCAAGTTCATTCAATCAATTATTCCGAAACAACAAAAAGGCTCAATCATTTGCTTCCCGTTCTTTATACACATCTTGATTTTTATTTTATTTTGTTTTGTGAAATTCAAAGGTGGCTGAGGACTGTGATGCTGTGGACCCACCGGTTCCTAGGAAATTAAGATCAGGTACTAATCACTGCATTTGCTGTCTCATAAAGCTGGGAACAGGGACAGCTTTGTCCTTTTCTCTTTGCATCTTAACCTATTGATTTGCAGATTCCATAGGACCATCTGTGGCTAATGGTTTACAGATATGATGCCTAAGCAACAAATTTTATACTTAATCTTACTTAGCTGGTCCCTGAATATGCTATTGGTGGTAGTGTTTCTAGTTTTTTTTTCTAAGAGCTCTGATAGATCTCTGAAGCTAAATTTTATATACTGGGTCACGTACTTTCAGCCATAAATAATCGCGCCGTCCGAACTGTTTCTTCATCACTGCGGCATGTCAAGAAGAGACGCCATCTTTCGGCTATCAGCGCACAGATTTTTCTCATGGATTGCGAAACAAGATTCAGTGAGACAACGGTATGTATTTTCTCCTTGGAAACTTCTATCCAGTTTTTTTCATGGCGCAAGGCTGAAACTAACTGAACTATGGGTTCTTGCTTGCAGACATCAAATTCCTTCACAAAGGAGGAGGAAGTACTTGCTGATACTTTGCTTGCACTGTCCCAAAAGCCCCCTGTTTGTGAGCCAGCAGCAGAAATGGGAACCGGAGAAGACATCTCAACCATAAATGTTGCCTCGACTTCTTGCTCAGAAGGTTTATTTGCACCCTGTCTTATACTGTTGTTTCATACTAATCATCGAGATTGTACATTTTCAATAGCAATAATTCGGGTGTGATTACTCCTACAGGAGCTATGAAGGAGGATTGCAACATCATTGTATTGACAATTGATGATAACGGAGCCCTGCCTACCCCGGTAGATCGAGAAGTGGAACGAACTGGCAGTGCTCCACAAGTAAATCCTGATTTGAATGCTCCCCATGACAGCATAAGTCAACATTTCCCAAAAGATGGGCAAATACAGGACCTTTCTTTGGGACTTGTCCTGATTTCACCAAAAACATCTAAAGACTCCTCCAATAACAGGTAGGAATAATTGCTGGTGTACGCCCTCAGTCTATTACCTTGTCCTATGGTTGACAATATTGTCATGTTTATTTCTGTGTGCAGTGCCCGGAAGCAGCCAAAACTGCAATTTGATGGTAGTCTAAGTCTAACTAATCCGACAAAGTCTGAAGCTCCTCAGTGGCTGGTATTGCTTTGTTGCTGTCTGAGAGAACTGCTGTATTCCATTTAGTCCTAATAATTACCCACAATGTGATTTTTGTACAGATGAATTGCAATAAATCTGGTTTTGTGGTACATGATGGGACAAGAGATGAGAATAACAGTGTCCAAGGTAATCCTAGTTTCAGAATGTCGTGGCAATTTGTTTATGACACCATTCTACTGAAATGCTGGCAGTGCTGCGATTACTTCTTAGCTAATCTATTTTTTACTTCATCAGAAGTTACACTTCCGGTCCGGACTCCGCTACCTTGTACGTTGACAGGGTATTCCACAAAGTAACTTTCTATCTAAAACTTTTACATTGTTTCCTACATTTGTTCTTCGCAGTTAAAAAAGATGGTTAATGTATGTCTCTTTTCCAGGCCCTCTTCAAGCACTTCGGGGGCACTCACAAAACCTGCCACCAAAACTTCTAAAGCTAGTGCAACTGAAAATAATGACAAGGTCAGTAACTTAACTATAGTATTTCTACTGGAACTATTTACCTCTTGTACACATTTTGTTTTCTTGTTCAATAAAAGGGAAAAATATCGCCAAGATGTTATCTAAAATAATATCGAATACTCACTGCTGAAAGCATTTTTTCCCTAGTATATAAAGGTTGTGCTTGAGCCCTTTGAACACTGACCTAACAAATATTCATCTGCAGCTTTCCCTTTCTAAAAATGGTGAACCAACAAAGACATGGAAGAAAAGTATGACCCACGTCTATGTGAGTCATCTCATCCAAACTCATTTGGACAAAGAGAAAGCATCACAAAACCCAGTAAAACCCGAGGAAAGTTCACGAAGCCACATTTCGACGCCCCTAAGCGGCTCTACCCTGAACAAGAACAAGGCGCATTTCGATGCAAGCGTCCAGGTTCAGCAATCCCTTGGGTTTCGTGACGCAACTGCTGGTCGGAAAAAGATGGTGAGCGCAGCCGCCTTCCAGCTCTGTGCTACTTATGTTTGTTCTGTAATGTTGTCTTGACATTTTTATGTGGCTTCTTTCTCTCAGGCTAGTTGCAATAATCTGAACTTGCCAACTTCAGCGGGATTCTCAGGGGCACAATATGTTCAGTATCTACATCCCCAGATGATCACCCACCGCGGCCCGACGCCGTATCCGTACCCGCATCATCTCCCTTGTAGTAGAGGGAGTCTAGCACCTACAATGACAGTTCAGCAGGTTCTCTCTCTTTATACATTGTTTCTGGACTTGTTAGCTCACAATGTGAACACAAGCACTCATCCAATTCATGATCATAAGAACTTTGTTATAAATTGACATAGGCTCTTACTAGATCTTGTTTATCATTGTCGAGCAGCAGATGCAGCAGTACATGTGCAACCCGGGCTACGCGCCGCATCCCGGCCCTGCCGCCATGAAGCTCCAGCAATTCACGCCAACTCCGCAGCAGCAGCAGATGTGGCAGTTCCATTTCTCCCAGTACCACCAACCAAGGCCAGCAGATGGTGGTCTGCCGGTGTCATGGCAGAACACCCGGCTCCAGGACATGTCATCATCCTCCCTGCGACCGATACTGGCGCCCCGTCCTCCCCAGGCGATGACGCCGCCTCCGCCGCAGATGGAACTCCTCTGCGCGCCGTATCAAGGCAGTGGTGGCAGACGGCCGCCACATCTCAGGTTGATCTAGTGAATTGACTGGCAATATGCCGTGTAAAACACAACAAAACAGCTCCTGGGGTCTGACATCTGACTTCTGAAAAAATACAGGTGGTGGTGTGTGTGTGTGACAGTCGGAGTAAAGGGGAAAAAAACCAACAAACCAAAGTGTGATTAGCATAATTTGCAGTGCAGCTGCATAATTCATCAGCGTTTCTGAATTTTGTGTATTCTGTTTTGTCATGCCTATTAGATTTTCTCCCGGGACGTTCAATTGGGACTAGCAATGTACCCCAAAGCAAAGCTCCAAGGCCAAGGAACAAAATGTCCATTGACAAAAAAAAATTTAAGCCTCGTGTAATACGTCTGTACCACATCACAAATTTTTATATCTGGATTGACCGCACAACTCAAAAAAAAACAAGGGAAAATTCCATTCTGAATATTACCATCAGGTTTGAATATTCACAACATTTTTTATCTCTTTTGTTTTATCAAGTTGTGGATCGAATTCGACTTTGAAACTTTGTAGTGCGGCGTTTTGGAGGCGCTCCAAGGAACTCGGTTTTTGAAAACTTCAAAATAGGCATCTGAAATTTCAAAAAAAAAATCGGAAAAAAATAAAGGCATACATAAATGCAAAATTCATTTTATTTTAGGCAAGGTGAAAATAACAAATGTGTCGATCAGGATCTGTGAACACTACACCGTTTCAAAAACTTGATTTTTTTTTTCTTTTTTAGAGTTGTTATTTTTGTGTATCCTAGAATATCACAAAATTTGGATTTTGATTTTACACATTGGTCTATTTCGATATTATCTACACTTAGGATTTTTGTTTTGAAGACACATAAATATGCAGTTTTTTATTTTTTGAAAATGACGGGCTCCATGGAGCTCGGGCTCCATTTGCACTTTCGGGTAGATATGAGTGTGGAGGTTTGGAAGCCAAGCTCCATGAAAAATCTCAACATAGATAATGTTAAACTCTTCCATTTGTGCAAAATTTGCTATATTTGAGGTTGGGAAACTTACAAATGTATGGATCTGAATCGGTAAACAGTGCACATTCTAAAAACTTGACTCTTTATTCATATTTGTCAGTTTTGTGTTTGCATTGTGAGTTTGCATACTAGTAGGGGTCGACTTACACCTAGGATTTTGGTTTCGAGTATTTTGAAATTTAATAATGCGGATTTTGATTTTAGGAAAATAACGGGCTCCATGGAGCTCGAACTCCATGTGCACTTTTCGAGTAGATATGAGTGTGGCATTTTCGAGGCCGAATTCCATGCAACATAATTGTTTTAGAAAAAAATTAGAATCTATATTTGAAACTTTTTAAAAATTTGGTAATTAATGTTTAACTCCACCAGTGTGGAAAATATCAATGCAAAATTATTAATATTTTAGGCTGGCAAAAATTACAAACATGTGGACTTGGATCAGTAAACATTGTGTAGCGTAGAATAGAAACTTTTTGCATTGTGATTTTCCACACCGGTAGAGTTCGATAGTATCTACACCAAGAATTTACTTTCGGTTGTTTGAAACTTGAAATGTAGATTTTCAATTTTTTAAATAATAGACTCCATGGAGCTCGGACTCCATTTGCACTTTCTTGGTAGATATAAGTGGGAGATTTTGGAGGCCGAGCTCCGCTCCAAGGAACTCGTTTTTCAAAAAAAAAAACATTTCAACCTTTCATATATAAAATCGGGAAAAAAATTCTAGGCATAAATAATGTTGAACTCTACCCCATGTTGAATTCTAGGTTGTCCAAAAATGACAAATATGTGGATTTGGATCAGTGAATAGTGCATAGTTTCAAAACTTGACATTTCGTCACAATTTTTAACCCGTTAAAATCATGCCCAAGTATATGGACAATAATTATGCCAAAAAAAAATTATAAACCAGAAAGAGATGTATGTCCAAAACTGGCAAGGCCAAGATAGAAAAGAAGTCTAGGAGTGGCAAACGAGATAATCAAAGGGCTGGGAATGGCAAAGGTGAGGATCGAGTGTTATAATGTTAGCAATAATTCCCATTATTTTACTAACGATTATGAGGAAAATACACTTGTAGATTCTATCATCTACGGCTCGGTAAAAGACTTCGGCCAAATTTTGGTTGATATTCATGACTTTGTATATGAAACGAGAAAAGGTGGTGTCAAAATTCCGTTCAAATTTGAAGAAAAAAAATCATATATCACATAGTTCTACTTGGGTAAAAGCACATCTAAGCACAAACTAAGTTATACTGTACCATACTGTTTGATTGTATATGTACTATACTTATAGTTATCTCTTCGGTTGCAACATTTGTATTTGAATTTTGCTAAAATTATTTAAACAACAATTTGTATTCAATCGAAACATTTGAATTTTTTCCGTCAAAATTAACGAATCTTAGTCATGAACGAAAGGAAATACGGAATGAAATGTTGGCCCTATATACAACTAGGAGATTTTGGAGATCCACGGATTTATGATCCGTCCCTCATGATCGTCAACATGGACATTAGAGCATGCCTTATCGCGGTTATGCATCGCCTTGTACTGCTAAAAGTTTCAAAAAGGATTTGGACAATATGGTAGATATATATAAGGTTCGCATGATCCTCTTCCCGTCACTCTACAAAAAAAAGTTGCTTGGTATAAAAAAAACACATTCGATGGCACTTTTCCTTGCCCTTCTAGCCCGCCCTCCTTTCATCGACACCCAAGACCTTCTCCACCTTCGATGGCGCACAACTACCTCAGATAAATGAAGCAAACGTAGCCATTTCACCACCGAAGAAAAAAAAACAACAAAGGGGTTAGTGTTACAAATGTCTCGTAGAATACTTGATTGTTGGCTAGACGAAAGGCTTCCTAGATCTGTACCATATTATCATACAAAAATGAAAACAACAAAAAATATGAAAAATTGGAATTACACAAGGGATTAAAATGCGAGAGGCGTAATAGAAGAAAAATTATAGACGAGAAGTATTAAAACGAGTTAGAGAAGCATGCGGGTCTAAATATTAGGGGCGAAAAGAGCAGCTAGAAACAAACCACCACCACAATCCACTGCCCCTAGAAAACAAATACTGCCTGAGTCCTGGGCCCAACCACCATCCAGATCAGCGAGATGTCATGCATCGAGATGCGAAGAGGTTATACACTTGACTTTTGATTGAAAAGGAACAATAGCCAAATGTTTTACATCAAGGAGACTGAAAGAGCGAGAGGACTACATGTTTCCCTGAGAGCGAGAGGATTGCAGTTTGCCCCTCCAACTGAGGCAATTCTTCATGGCACATTTTTCTTAAGAGGGGAAGATACATGACTACATCGTACGAGGTGACAACGTTCTAGTGCTTCCAACAAGGGCTAGAAATAGAGGAGCATGAACGCGCATCCCCAAGGAGTGTGGAATCATGAGATTCATATAGGTGCGGAGATCACTAAAACTCACATCATAGCAGAAAATCTGTAGACAGAGGGGCGGAATTTATGGGAAAAGATGCCCTACAAACTAAACCGCTTGGAAGTTTCGATGCACACGAGGCAAATGGGCAGCCGGTTTCAGTTCTTACGATGTAGAGGAATCCCATGTGTGAATTACGGTTTGCACGAGGAGAGTCGGCCAAAAAACGCATCCTAGATGACTCATAACTTCCCCCGATGAAAGGAGTGAACGGATCCGCCTCTCAACTGAAGACGCAAAGGCTTATAAAGGTCCGAGACACCTCGAACGGTTTTTTCGCGAGGCCAAAACAACCAAGAAAAAATTGGTGTTACATATGTCTCGCAAACTACTCAATTATTAGCTAGACAATATGGTAAGGATTTTTCCAGCTACATGTAGCAGCTAAGAACAAAAAGAGAATGGGAAATTGGAAATATGGGGTAGTGGAAAATTTGTAAGATACATTTAGTTGTGGGAGGAGGAGAAGAAGACCAACAAGAGATAGGAAAGAGAGATGGAGGGGCAAGAGGGCCTAAAAATCAGGGGCAGCCGGGCCCGGAAACAAAACCACCACCACAATCCTTTTCCCCCCGCACGCCAAACCCCGGACCCACTTGTCACTGGACGACCCTGCAGCTCCGGCCCCACCTGTCATCGACTCGTACGGGCCACCCCGCGGTCGCCTCATCCCCACGCGCGCCACGCCACGTGGCAGCACGGGACGCTCCCGCTCCGCTTCCTTGCTCTCGGTCTCGCTATTAAACCAAAACAAACCCAAACCAATCCGCCTCCTCTCCCCCTGCTCTCGCCATCGCACGCGCACACCAATCTCCCTCGCTCTCGCGCTCGCTGGCCAAGATCCATGGCGGCTGCGAGCGGACGCGGGGCCGTGGCGGAGGAGGAGTTCAGCGAGCGCGAGCTGGAGGTGGCCGCCATTCTCGCCGAGCTCCCGTCCATCGTGCGGGCCGAGCGCCGCCGCCACCGCCGCCACGAGCAACAGCAGCAGAAGCAGACGCGGCCGGAGATCCCCACCTGGGGGCGGCGCCGACCAAGAAAGGCCCCCGCTGCGCTTCCGGCGGCGCAGGCGGCCGAGAAGCCCGCGGCCGCAATCGTCGCTGCTGCGGAAGACAGCCACCATAGGAGGGACGGCGCCGCCAGCCCGGACACCCCGCTCGCCTTCCCCGGGCACAGCCACGAGGAGGACGACGACGAAGACCGCAAGAAGGCGGCGGCGCAAGAGGAGGTGAGATCTGCGCCCCCCATCCGCCAATTCGATTTCCGCTCCGATTTCGATTTCCGCCGGTCGTTGACGTGTTCCTCTGCCTCTGCTCCAGTGGGTTCAGCAGCAGCGCGGCGCCGTCGCGAGCTTGTCCCACGAGAACGCCCATCTCCTAAAGGTTCGTGGCCTCTTCTTCTCTTTCGAGCTGTATGTATTTCTTTTTTCCGCCGTCATCAATCTCGTGACGTCTGCTGCTTCCTGGATTGGTTAGCTGAAACAGTTCTCGATCGGAAATTAGCAGTACGGTTCTACCACAAACTATTTAACTAACACTGTTCCTCTCCTCGATCACTGTGGTGAATCGGGATTAATTTTTCTTTGAAAACGAACAGCAGATCGAGGAGTTCAGAGCCCGGCTGGAGACCTCGCGGAGCACCAACTACAGCCTCAACCAGATGCAGCAGAGCAAGGTGAGAAGATAATGACGAATCCCCCCTCCCCTGTTTCCCCTCTCTGCTCGAATCGGTCGATCGATCGATCCGGTTTGCTGGTACAGAGAGCACAGTGATTTCCTTGTGCGGCAATCTTCCGTCGATTTGGAATTGGAAAGACGAGGTCTTTCCCGTTTAAGCTCGATTCGATCCGCCATTGACTGCCGAATTCTTGCTATCTTTTCCTCTGTTTTCCTTTCCCGGATTGGGGCCTCGTGTCTCGCTAACTGTCTCCGCGAACTTGGAAGGCTAACGCGGGCGCCACGTGTCACTGTTTTGCAGCACAAGAAGCGGTACCGGCCGCCATCTTCATCAGAGGAGGAGGAGGAGCGGAGGCGGAAGCTGCAGGCGTGCGGCGCCGACCGGCCGGCGCTGGACCTGAACGAGCCGGCGGAGGCGGACGCCGAGGACGCCAAGCCGCAGATTGTCGCGGCGCAGTGGTGCCACCGAGGGCACCAGCAGCAGCAGCTTATGCAGCAGAAGGCGGCGCTGACCGCGGCCGCGCGGCGGCGGCGGCGGGACATCCGGCGGGCCAAGGCCTCCGCGGGGAGCAGCAGGACGCGGCGGCTAGGATAAGGATACGGCCAGCGCAGAGCCAGATTTTTTTTCCTTCCTCTTTGAGGTGTGCTAGTACTAGATCGAGACTGCGACAACGTCATTTGGTTGCATTGGAGTTTTGCGAGGTGAATTTTTCCACCTAAGCTGTGCTGTGCTAGTACTACTAGTATAGTGGTGGTATTCCAGCTAAGCTGTACTCATCTGTTGGCAATTAGCCAACATTAGTAGTTTCATAATATTATAAAATACAGTAGTATTCTTTCGATGATATATTCTTTCATTATGTCTCCATTATGGCGTATATTTGTGGTTTATAGTGTGTTGATTCCTCAATCAAGCAACCGTGTCCAGATACTGATTTAAAATGACAAGTAATGAGACCCCGGTTGTGAATAGTGCTGTGGTTGGAGAATTATTGCAGGAACCCCTCTGAACTGAAAGAGTACGAACAAGATGTGTGTGTGGATTACACGAGTTTTTAAGTTTTCCCTAAAATTTTGTTACATAGTTTTGAGGATTCTGAACAAGATGTGTGTGGATTACACGAGTTTTTAAGTTTTTCCCTAAATTCTGTTACATAGTTTTGAGAATTCTAATTCATTAGAATTTGTTACGCATGAAGGGCGGAGTTTCCACACATACCATTCGGACAACGTAACCCCAAATCAGAGCTTCCACCACGTCACACGGGAACATAGCCCTAGGGCACTGGGCGACCACCATACATGCCATCTTCCTGTCCAAAAGTCCCACTTGTAATTCTACCCATTGTAGTAGGGAGACCAAGATATCTCTCAGTATAAGCTTCAACACTGATGCCCTCGTTGCGCAAACCACCACTTCTACAGAAATTTTGCAGTCTCCACCAGGTTGCAACCCAGTTTAAATACCCCCATTGACATCAAAAGTTAGCTCTAACCACAACAGTAAGAATACAAGCTACAGTACATTTTGTGGACATGAAACAAATGACACGGTGTAGTCTTATAAGGAATATTGAGCAGACAATAAACATTATATTTCAATTAATTGACAACATCACCGTACATGATATATAGAGAAGACCAAAACAGTGACCAGAATATGTTAAATTGCATATATCCATCAGATTTAGCATCCAATGTTATGCCAAAATATAGCCATTACAAACATCATTCCCAAACACCAAAATAGAGATGCAGCCAACAAGTTATAACATCCAGATATGTGCCATATGGTCATTACACACATCACATAATCGAGTTCTAAACAGAAGCCGTTCACTTCCTCCGCTCGCGAGACGACCTCCTCTTCCCTTTCTTCTGTTCAATTTGGGGGGGGAGAGCAATCCCGGAGGACAGAGAAGGCTGGGCCTGGGTCTGAATCCATCGTCAACGGCGGTTTTGCTGGCGATTTGACCGGCCGCCGTCCAGGCCGGGGAGGAGCAGATGGTCGAGTCGGTCATGACCTCAGTTCACGGGAGAGGCAAAGGGGGCAGCTCGGGGATGGAGGAGATGGTCGAGTTGGTCACTAGTACTCCATGTGGGGCCCAACCATAAGTTTAGCTGTTAATGGGTTATTTAGGCTGGGTTGCAACAGATTAGGCATGGACCTGGTGGAAACTGCAAATTTTCTTTAAAAGTGGTGGTTTGCGCAACGAGATGTCCTGAGCCTAGTGGAAACTGCAATTCCCTCAAAAAATGCTTTACCTCATTGTTACGAGAAGCCTAAGTGTTGGGGTTGAAGAACACGACACTCTTCTCAAGATTCACAGCCTAGTCCGAGCTCTCTCCATATATCTTCAAGATCTGATAGAGTCACTTGACGGTTTGAGCATTGGAAGTGAAGAATATTAGATTGTCATCAACGAACAAACAATAGGTAATTAACCATGGTGATCTTGGGGGCATTCTGATTCCTCTATCCACATATGATTTACCATGGTGATTGAGAAGGCATGTCAGCCCTTCCATACATAATAAAACAAAAATGACGAAATCGGATCACTGTTTTGCAGTCCTCGAGACGGGCTGAAGAACAACAAGAGCTCGACATTCATTATCACCGTGGATCTTATTGATGAAAAATATTTTAAAATCAGCTGCATAAAATCAATACTAAAGCATCGCTTCAACCTTGTTTACAAGTTTTTAAAAAATTCACATATTGCGCAAATAAAAGTTCATACTTTTTTAAAGGGAGGCAAAAAACTTTGACTCAGTCTGTTGATTAAGAAGGGGTTAGAGGTGTTAAAATTTACAACACTAGCCTACAGCCCCAAATAAACAAAATTGCGGCGAATCTCCCTGTAACAAAAAATCCAAATGCCGAGCACCCCACTTTAAATCAAGTGTGGTTCCCATGTCCCATCCTTATTCCGGTCCAAAATTATCGAAAGAAGGGTGTACTTGCCTTGGAATACCCTAGCTCTTTTGCATTCCTCTCATTCAAAAGTTCCTAAGAAACAAGCATGGTGACAGTAGCCACAACTTTTCGACGAGAAGAAAGTTGCTCATAGTCATGTGAGTCCCCAAATCATGAATATTGCTAAGATTCAGCCAATTCGCCAAGAGAGGCCGATCCAACACTTGACCATTGGAGAAGAACCTTCGCATTGGAGAAGAACCCTTAGCTCCAACGCTTAATCCTAAGACTTCTCTTGTGCAGTTCGTGGAATAGGATCTGGCAAGGCTCGTGATGAGGATTCCCAATGGCCCAAGCATCCGTTCGGTAAATCCCGGGAGGCATGTTCAAGCTTGAAATCGTCGACGAGCAAAAGCGAGCAGTCGTTGGATAGCGAGGATGGGAGGGCATGAAGGATATAAGACCTTCATGGTAAGCACAAAAATAAAACAAGGAAAGAAAATTAAAAAAATAAAAAGGAAAAGAAAAATAGAAGGAAAGAAAATGAAAAACAAAAAAAGCAAAAAAAAACACATATAACAACGGTTTATCTAATCAGAAGCATCTTCAATCTGGCATAATGCGACGCTGCTTCGTGACCCGTTGATAGGCGAACCTGAGGCTCAGATTTTCCGCGTGTTCGGATCCATCTGCCCATACGCGTTGACCCTATCCACTCTCGCCTTTCCCTTTTCTCTGCTACAGCCTGAGAGGAAAATGGCAGAGCTCTATTTCCCCATATCCGCTGCCGGCCAGACCGCCTCAGCTCAGGAGTCCGCCGCCATCCCCGCATCAGAGGCGCTCCTTGCGTCGATCTTCTCCCGTAGGCACTAGCCAGCGGCGGCCGGGCGCGCTCATCGCCCTTTCCCAAGGCCAGCATGGCCTCACGCCGGGCAGCAGCTCCGTCGCCTTTGCCTCTTCTCCACTCGTGGGTCGACGGCTCCTAACAGACCGTCTCAGGTCGGGAGTCCGCCGCCATCCTTGCATCGAGGCGCTCCTCGCGTCGTCGCCCCCCGTCGGCTCTGGACAGCGGCAACCGGTCACGCTCGTTGCCCTTGTCCAAGGCCGGCAAGACCTCGCGCGAGGCAGCAGTCGTGCCTCCCTTTGCCTCTTCTCCACGCGTGAGCCGGCAGCAGTTGCACAACACCGCGAGCTGATCCCTCATCCTCATCTCTGACCAGGGCATCTGCCGGAAGCAGCTTAGCCTCCACATATGCGTCTCCACCTTGCCTAGTTATCGTGCCTCCACATGGGCGTGCACTAGACTTCGCATCTGCCTTATAGCTGGCCAAACGGGCAGTCCGGCACGACACGGCACGACATGATTATGGCCCGACACTAGTCGTGCCAGGCCGGGCCGGTCCGCAGATGGCGAACGCATCTTCGGCACGGCCCACCAGCACGGATATGGCCCGATGGGCCGGGTTTAGGCACGGCCCACCGACACTAGTACGGCTCGAAAATAAAAAAAAGGTAAAAATAGCTTAAAAACGCCTTAATTGTGTCATGTCGTGCCGGCTCACGGGCCTCAAATTGATGATTGGCCCGAGTACTAACGGGCCCGTGCCGTGCCACGTCCCTTTGGCTCGTGTTGGGTCGTGCTTGGGCCGGGCCGAAATATCGTGCCTCGGGCCGACCGGTTTGGCCAGCTATAATCTGCCTACATGTTGATAAAGTTACTTACGCAGTAGTGATAGAGTTACCCACCTAAACTTGATGAAATTACCAACCCAGTAGTGATTGAGTTACCCACCCTAAACTAATAGAGTTACCAATCTAGTAGTGATAGAGTTACCCACCATAAACTGATGGAGTTACCTATTTGGTGTACTTAACCATGAATTTGGAAAAAGTTACTCAATGATAAACACAAATACAAATTTAGTTGTAAGGTATAGTTATCTTCACGAAATCAATATAATTATCCAACTCTCTAGGTAATAGTTACCCACCCAATTATGATAAAGTTATCACTCAATAATGATGGAGTTGCCCACCTATTAGTGATAAAGTTACCCATCCTAGACTGATGGAGTTATCCACCCTACACTGATGGAGTTAACACCTAGTAGTGATGGGGTTACCAACCCTAAACCGATAGAGTTACCGACCCAGTAGTGATGAAATTACCCAGACTAAACTGATGCAGTTATCCACCCTATATTGATGGAGTAACCATCCCGTAATGATGGAGTTACCACCCTAAACTGATGAAGTTACCACCCTAAACTGATGAAGTTACCCACGCAGTAGTGATGGAGCTACCCACTCTAAACTGATGGAGTTACCACCCTATATACTAATGAAGTTACCCACCAGTAGTGATAGAGTTACCCACCATAAACTGATGCAGTTACCCACCCTAGACCGATAGAGTTACCACCCCCGTAGTGATGGAGTTACCCACCCTAAACAGATAAAGTTACCCACCCAGCAGTGATAGAGTTACCCATCCTAAACTGATAGAGTTATCACCCTGTAGTGATAGAGTTACCACCCAGTAGTGATTGAGGTACCCACCCTAAACTGATAGAGTTACCACACTACACTAATGAAGTTACCCGCCCAGTAGTGATAGAGTTACCCACCATAAACTGATGCAGTTACCCACTCTAGACCGATAGAGTTACCACACCCCGTAGTGATGTAGTTACCCACTCTAAACAGATAAAGTTATTCACCCAACAGTGATAGAGTTACTCATCCTAGACTGATAGAGTTACCACCCCGTAGTGATGGATTTATTGTCCAACAGCAATGGAGTTACCCACCCAGTAGTGATGGAAATACCACCCAGTAGTGATTGAGTTACCCATCGAGTAGTTATTGAGTTACCTAATCTAAACCGATAGAGTTACCCACCGTAAACAGATAGAATTACCCACCCAGTAATGATGAAATTGTCCATCTCTTTTAGATGCGTAGTTGTCATCATGTAATCGATAAAGTTATCTCCCTAATACTTATAGAGTTACACATGTGTTTTAATGTATATTTACCCAATTTTACACGATACATTTTACCATCCCAAAGTGTTAACTCACTTATGAAACTGGGGGGGGTAACTTCAAAACTCGGAAGAATCGAAAAGAACAACCAAAAGTGGGATAGTTCGAACCAAAATGTAAGTGTTGTTTGGGGTGGTAACTTACATACTATAACTTGGTAATTCACGTGTTAGTGGTTGGTAACTTTTGGGTCAAAAAAAATATCGTCGAAACATATCAACATGAGATCTAGTTTCGAAGATCTCGTCGCGACTAGTACAACGGTGAAAACGGATTCTAAATCGGGTAAACGGTTTAAGCTAAAAAAACATTTTAAATTTTCGAATTTCACATTAAATGTTGATGATGTCAGCAATTCTGTTTTTTCTAAATGTGCAAAAGCATGTTGTTTTCCTACGTCTATTGCTTACAGTTTCGCCAAATCGAAGCGTCTTCAACGTAGTCGCGTCCTATAACAAAAAGGAAACTGTACCTGGGCAGAGCCACCAGGTAGGAGCCTTCAAGCGTCAGCTCGCGAAACGACGGTAGAAGCGTCAAATAGGACCTTTTGCGGTTCCTACTTACTCTATGTCCTGCTCCCGTTTACCACGGGGTTTATGTCATCATTTGAACTCCTGAATCAGGAATTTTTGTGGGGAAGCAAGGAGGGGAAGAGGAAGACACACCGGGTCTCATGGGATGTGCTGACAAGTCCAAAAAACATGGGGGGCCTAGGTTTCAGAGATATCGAGTTATTTAATCTCGCTCTGCTTGCAAAACAGGCTTGGAGAATTTTGCAAGAATCAAGCTCGTTGAGTGCACGACTACTGAAATCCATTTATTTCCCACAAGGGAATATTTTGGAAGCCACTTTAGGAAATCAACCTTCCTAGATTTGGCGCTCAAATCTTGACGGAGTTGAAGTGCTTCGACAGTGGAACAAGTGATGACATTAATCCATGGAACAGAAATTGGATACCTAGGGATTTTTTGCTACGGCCAGTTGCCTGCATTAAGGAAGACCCACCTTTTAAGGTGTCAGAGTTTATTATTACTTCTGAAGCGAGCTTGGATGTAACAAAATTACAAGAGTTATTTACCGACATGGACGTTGAAGCAATTCGCAGCATTCCGTTGAGCACAAGGAATCAATCAGATGAATGGGCATGACAATATGATCGGAAGGGGCAGTTTTCGGTCAGGTCAGCTTACAGAATGCTTGTGGAGACAAAGAAAAGAAGGGAAGATTGGCTAGATGGGAATGCAGCCAACTCGAACACTGAACGGCAACAGAAACAGTGGGTGTCCTTGTGGAGAGTTCAGGTTCCATCAAAGCTGAAAATTTTCCTTTGGAGACTTGCAAGAAAATCTTTACCAACAGCTCATACAAAGTACAGACGAAACATGGCGCCTTCGCCATGTTGTGGTCTGTGTGGCTCAGCCACAGATACATGGAGACATGCCTTAATTGATTGCTATTTTGCAAAGTGTGTTTGGGCTTTAGCCGATGAAGAGCTAGCTAAACATGTTAGTCAAAATTCAGAGGACGATGCAGTCATGGATTGCTGAGATAATGGATTCGGTAACACATGATGAGTTCATCACCATCCTAGTTACTATATGGGTCATCTGGTATGCTTGGCGTAAAGATTTATTTGATGAGGAGTACCAGAGTCCTTTATCCACACATAGTTTCATTAAAAGATCTGGGGAAGACCTGAATATAGCAAAGCCTGAAGTGCAAAAGAAACATGCTGCTCGAAGGAATGCAGAACCCAAGTGGCAACCGCCCCAAGATCAATGCTGATGCATCGCCAACGAAATCTGATTCAAAGGGTGGAGTAGCTGCAGTTGCTAGAGACTGGGAGTGCTTTTTCCTTGGGTGCTCGGTACTGACTACTGACTGTGGCAGGGATTACTGATCCGGCAATTTTAGAGAGCCTAGCTTGCCGTCAGGCTTTGGCTTTGGCTACTGATTTGAATATCCAACGCCTAAAGATAGCTACTAACTGTCTCGAGGTAGCAAATTCCCTACTCTCTTCAACGCCTAAAGATACGCCACCGGTGCATCTTTGTATCCCGTTAAACATTGTGAGCTACAGTAAATAACTAGTAAATTTGCACGTGCAATGCACGTTTTGACTCAAACAAAAATCTTGTAATTGATCTTAATTTGCAAAAAAATTTATATAACTAATTGCTCCCCTTTTAAAACCACTTCGCTCTCATGACAAACCCAAAACAAATAAGATCCACCGATCCGCATCATCAATTCATCATAGTGAGAATAGAAATGAAGAAAAACATTGTGATTACACATACTCCTTCAACTTTAAAGCAAGATTAATTTTGGGAAAGAATTGCGCGAGCACATCAACCAAACGTAGAGCTATCTTGCAGTATAGCACCCATAATTGGCAGAGGGTACCTCGGCCTCTTCCTCCTACTGCCACGTTCATATCCGCTTATTGGCATCCATCACTCCAGCCGGCTTGCCTCTATGGCTAGCTGCCCCTGAGTGCTTAGAGCATCCTTGCGCCGCCTACCTCCAAACACGTTTGGTAAGCTCAACACAGTAGAAGCACCTAAGTCCGGAGCCGCTGCCTGCTTGGCCAGTCAAGGAGCCATTCTGCATGTCAAATGGAATGAGTAAAGTTCTAACTCAGAAGAATGAATCTCTCATACATTCAGTTTATATCTGTAAATTGCTCTTGAGAAATAGCTCAGTTTCTGCCTCATCTAGTAGATATATATATTTTTCCGGTTTGAGATAGTATCTCTAAGCCCATCTAGCAATGATGTTCACCTCTGTTTGGCCAGACCTTTCTCACCACGTACATATAAGCAGAGTTGCAGACCAAGAGCATTCAAGTACAACTGAGGTATAGAAATTATTCATTGTCTAATAACTGAATGTCTAGAAATAATGACCCCTGCCACCAGTTGGGTTACCCTACAAGGAAGAAAGACATAGTTTTCAATGAAATCATGTCCATGCTTTCTTACTTGAATCATTCGAAAGGGTACAAACTGGAGAACTACATACAAAAATGATGAACATTCTATCCTTGATGAAGAACATGATTCCATGAATTCAGTAGCTTATCTGAAGCGACATTCCTGCTGAAAAACATGGCACATCTGCAAGATAGAATGAAGGATGTAGCTTATATATTAAAGAACACTTCTTAGCTGTAATAATCTGCACAGATCAGCTAGTGTGACTCTTATGCTAAGGTAACATGACATGTAGTTAAATCCTTAAGGGCATCATAAATATGAACCTTAACATCTTAAACGATCAATATTGTTGTTCAACAAAAAAATCATAAACACAACTGTAAAAAAAGGCCTAAAAGGGCATCACCTTCTCATTGATAGACTAACTAACTATCTCAAGTCATTCTTAATTAGAGAATCACAACATCTTCTCCTCCTTACGTGGGACCAATGCAACGGAAAATCCTCTGCTAGTTGCTACCATACATCACAAACAAAAAGAAATGAGTTAGAGCATCAGAATTAGGGATGGCAATGGGTACCCTGTACCCGCGTACCCTGCGAGTAAAAACCCTATTAGGGTAAGGGTTTGGTACTATAAAATACCCATGGGTATATAAATAGGAAATTCTTGTGCCCATCGGGCAGAGCGGGTACGGGCATGGGATTGCATAACCCATACCCGCATGCCCTTGTACCCATATAAATTATCTCAAGTGGGGCTTACTTTAATTAAACCTAACCTAATTTTCTAATCACGCATATGCACTAGACAGGTCAACTTAAGGATTGTCACGATCGATCGGACAGTATACATACAAGATTCAACTCTGTCCCATAATCTCGTGATCTAAAGGAGTAAATGATGCTAGATTAAATCCCTAATAGGTAATCGTTGCATGCCATACGCAGATACGCTGCGTTGCATCTCTTCATACGCAGATTGAGTTTATGAATTTAATAGTATAGACTATGTGTTGCTGTTTATGACTACGTATGGTCACATTATCTCAGTTTTTTTGCTCAATTGATATGTGTTGAAAATGTGGGTATTTTTACCCGCGGGTATCCCTTTACCCTGTCGGGTGAAGGGTATGGGAAAAATTATACCTGCTTACGGGTATGGGTACGGGTGATGGGCAAGTTCAGAAGGCACGGGTATAGGTATGGGATGGTTCCACCCACACCCATACCCTGCGGGTGCCATCCCTAATCAGAATAGGCATCCATCAAAGATAAGAGGAATGTGTGCACCTGAATCCATCCTCTTCACAACCAGTGATTGATTGAATGCCAGACCCTATGAAAGGGATTGAAGGAGGCATTCAGAAAAATTATCAAGGAACCAGATCAATACATGAAAAATTCGTCTCGACGGCAACTCCATCGTCCTCAGCTGTGCTGGATGGCGGTGAGCAGGAGCCCAGACTACCGGCCTCCGCGTCCAGGCTGCATGGAGGAAGGGCAGCAAGGGTGATTGCGACCCCGTCGGCGCAAAGGAACATCAGGAGCGCGTGCAAGGAAATGCGCCCGGCGTGCTTGCAGGATGGCAAAGAGGCAACAGTGTGGTCGCGTTGGACAGGGCACTGGGGGCTAGAGCGTGTGTAGGCGGCTGCGGCGTCGCCTCATAGTGCAGGGAAGCGGCGAGCACACGTGAGATTGGCGGCGGGCGTGCAAAGGGAGTGTAGGGCGGCGTCGAGCGGGCAGCGCGGCGGCGTGATTTGGGGGAAAACAGAAGCGGTTTCGTTTTCCTTAATCGTTCGGTTTCGCTCGGGTCCGTCAGTCCATCCGTGTGTTTTAGCGCTAATCTGAACCATCCGATGAATTAGCTGAACGTTCAGGATCATTTGGATCACCCGCTCTCGCTCGTTTTATATTAGTGGTGATAAAGGGAGGACGCTTATCAAAAGAAAAGAAAAAGACAGCAAATTATGATAGGAAAGAAAAGCCCAACGCACATTCCCTAACCTGCTGCCTTCTTGGCCCATTAATCGGGGATGTACATTATCAATGGCGGCACGAGTCTAGTAATTTCCAAAGGAAGCCCAACGCACGCTGTCGCTTCGAATATTTAGGGTTCGCCGTTTTCTCAGTCCGTGTCCACCAAATAGGGTAACTTGCGCTCCGTCCCAGCAAAACCTTCTCATCTCTAGTCTCGCAAGGTATCATCATGTGCGCCGTCGCCACCAAATAACTTACGCCGCCGCACGTTGTCGCCTGAACTTAATTTCACTAGTAGAAAACAGGCCTTTCGCCCGGGCCTTTAGTCGCGGACGTGTATCGACCCGCGACTAAAAGTGCGGCCACGTCACCCCAAAATCGGCGAATCATTTGTCCCGGTTCGTTAGGAACCATTTGTCGCGGATTGATATACAAACCGGGACAAAAGATGCCTGCGGTCCCGCTGCGAGGAGGTGCCCCCCATTTCTCCTGGCTCGTATCTTGAACCGGGACTAGAATCCGCGCACCGCGACGGTTCGTGTATTTTGAACCCTTTGAGTTCCCGCCGCCAGTCGTTGATCACACGGTGTTGAGGTTGGGGCTCGGCAAATCCCAAGGTTGTGTACCCCGGGTTGATTGAGGGGGAGAAAGTATGAACGTTGGTGGCTGTGACGGCTAACAGGGGGCGAGTTTACCCAGGTTCGGCCCCTCGAGGTGAGGTAAAGACCTACTCCTGCTTGTCTGATATTATCGAGGTGGCTACAATGGCGAGATGGCAATCTCGCTAGGGTTTGCTTATGCGTTGCTTGCTTGACCTAGATGACGCACCCTCCTGGCCTTTATATCACAGGCCAGGTCTCGGGTGGACGGTGCGGATTGCACGTTACAGAATGAAGAAAATCATCACCGGCCTAACCAGCTACTTGGGCCACACGGTACACTTCATGGGCCTCTCTTGGCGTGACCCAGGTACCACCACCGTGGGGTACCCGAAAGGTAGCCCCACGACAGTAGCCCCCGAGTGCTTAGTCGAATCGCAGAGTCGAGTAAAGGACTCCTTCCTCCGGGCACGCCACCTGATTCCTTCACGAGCCAACCTTCGGCTGCTACTGTCTTGAATAATCGAGTGCGCTCCATGATCTTCTTGATTCGCCAGCTTTCGACTGTCGTTGTCCTTAGTCATCGGGTGCGCGAACAGCGCTCCCGATGGGAGTAGCCCCCGAGATTAAGCTGAATTGCTTGCAATTGAGGTTAAACTCAATTTTTCTTCAGTCGAAAAGCCCGCTCCCGATGGGAGTAAAAAGATGACTCGAAAAGCTCGAGTCAAATCTGGCCTTGCTCGACTTACTTTGTACTCAGCCTTGAAGGCCTACTGAACTGACTTAAACTCAGCTCTGAAAGCTTACTGGTTGTTCATGCACTCGAATGATGAATTCGGGTGTCATCAGCTTTGTAAAGCTTACTATGTAATTGTCTCACTCGAATAGATTGTCGAGTCGACTCAGCTCTCAGAGCTTACTGTTCCTTGTTGCACTCGAATGAACTGTCCGGGTGCTCCATCAGCCCGTTGGCTTACTTGATACGCCTCCGCTGATGACGTCAGGGCTGACGTTTTCGGCGTGCTCTGCATCCGATGGGACGTAACAGAGTGGTCCCAGTGTCAGTATTGACTGTTCTGACCGTTGGGCGCGAAATTTTCGTGGTATGATGATGGCGCCTCGATTCCCGCGCGTAGTGGGCGTCGTGGGCGGCGACGGTTGCTATCTCCGCGCGACGCGTGGACGGCCAGATGTTGCCTCGAATTGCCACTTCGTGGAGGACGGCCAGGATGAACTGACCCCGCGGTATATAATTTTCACCGCGGTGGGGAACAGTTCACGCCATCCTCATTTCGCCGCCATCTCCTCTGCTTTCTCCTCCAGTTCTGCTCCTCCATTGCTGCCCTTGCGCCCAGTTCTCCAGAGCTCTCCCCTCCTCCGCTAGCAGCATGGGCCAGAAGAGGGTGAAGGGAGCGGACAGTTCCGCCGCCGGCGACGACGCCGGCATGAAGAAGTTGGAGGGCGACTGGGGGAAGTCATCCGTGAAGACGGCGGAGCTGGACAACCTCCGCGAACAGGGATTGTTGCCGCCGACGAGCACGGCGACGACGCGCGCGCCCGGTAAGGATGTGATCCCCTCTCCTCGCGATGGGGAGCGCGTGTGCTTCGTGGAATTCCTTCCACGGGGCTTCGGGTTCCCCATCCACGATTTTGTTCGCGGTCTTCTTTTCGCTTATGGGATTCAGATCCATGATCTGAATCCCAACAGCGTCTTGAGCATCGCGAGTTTTATTGTGCTATGCGAGTGCTTTCTGGGGATCGCACCCAACTGGAACCTCTGGAAGTCGCTCTTCATGGTGCGACGGATGGTGGGGCGGTCGAAGCAGACGTTCCCTGTAGGCGGCTTCGGAATCCAGCTGCGCGGCGACACTTGCTTCTTCCAGCTGAAGAAATCTGACTCCGTCCAGAACTGGCGGAAGAAATGGTTCTACATCAGGTGGGACCAAGAAGGCCTTCCCGAGTTCGCCGCTGATCGAGCTCTGCGAAGGACCAATGCCTGGTCGCACCCTCTGTCCAAGGAGGACAAGGAGTCGACCAAGCCACTGCTGGCGCTGCTCCGCGGGTTGCTGACGACGCTCGGACGCGAGACAGGTGGCATTCACCTTATCGCGACTTTCCACAAGCTGAAGGTGCAGCCGCTGCGTCGACGCGAACAACCAATGTGGGAGCTCGCAGTCGACACCTCGCTTGATGATGCACAGATCGCGGCTAAGGTGAGGAACATCACCAGCCTCCGGGTCGCCGATCCGTGCAACGTTAACTGCCCGGTCGAACCATACGGGCCAAACAACCCCGTACCTGAGGTAAGCACCTTGAACTCTCTTTGCTTTTCTTTAGTCGAATGTTTTTCTTGACTCGCTTTTCTTCTCGCTGCTCGTCAGGACCGAAGAGCTTATGTGAGCCTTCCTCCGCTGATGGAGAATGGACCTCACGACGAGGCCATGGTCGTCGAGCAGGACGACGATGAAGACGAACTCCCTTCTGCCCACTCGCCGAACGAGGAAGCGGAAGAGGATGATGAAGACGAAGAGCCGCTGCTGAAGCGGCGAAGACGAAAGAATGTCGACTCCACCTCGGGGTCGTCACCTTTGAAGGAAGTGGTTGTGGAGGACAAGGAAGCCCGCGACTCATCCTCTGATGCGAGTGAGCCGGTAGATCCTCTGTCCGTGCCTCCACTGAATTCAGCGCCGCCCGCTGGGTTTGCGGCGATGGCATCTCCTCCCATGAGCAGCGAGGATGAAGATGTCACCAGGTAAGCCTCTGCGAGTACGCTTTTTTGTCTTTGTTCTTCTTTCGACTCCTTGGACGCTTTTCTGAAGTTTTGCTTCTTTGTACAGCCATCACACTGGTGGAGCTGGCTCTTCACCTCGAGACGAGGAACATCAGTCTGCGGCTGTCGTGGAGCGGACCACTGGGGCGCCCGAAGAGGCGCCTGAAGCCAATAATCCCTTGACGTTGAAGACGTCAACCTCCAAGAGGCCAGAAAGAGCTGCTGATACGACTGCAGTGGATGCTGAACTGCTTGAGCACGTAAGCATATTCTGTCTTGACTCTGCATATTCTTGTGTCGGGTGCGCGAACAGCGCTCCCGATGGGAGTAGCCCCCGAAGATGTGCGTGACTAGGATAGTCGGGCACAGATTGATATCTTGTTCTGTGCACAGTCGTTTTGTCGCCAACTGCTGGAGGGAGCCAAGGCCTTTTTGCGGATGGAGAAGGAGAAGGACCGACTCCACGCTGCTCTGGAGCAAGCTAACAGTAAGTACTAACCCTTGTGTTCGAGTGGTGCTGCGACTGTCTTCATTATTGACTGCTCCGGTGATCCACAGGCGAGAAGGAGAGCCTGGCGAAGCGGGTAGCGGATCTGGAGAGATCCCTGGGTGCAGCTCAAAAGCGTGAGCAAACCCGGGGTGATCTAGAGAAGACCCAGGTTGAGCGCTTGCTCACACTCGCCAATGCAATTGGAGGTAAATATCTCGGCTCATTGCCTACTTTATCTTGTGTCGCTTTCTGATTTCTTACAAGTTTGGTCCTCTCTTCGTTGTTCAGAGCCATGCGGAGGCGCTCCTCCGGAAGGTACCTCCAGTGAGAACCTCGACCTGGAGAAAGCTGTTGGCTTTGTTGACCGCGCCTACGCGTATGCTTCGGCTGCGCTGCAGCAATCGTCGGCGGCGCTGCAGAAGTCGAAGGGTGCCCTGGCGAGTGTGCACCGGAGCATCTTCCCCGACCAGCCGTCGCCGGTCGATGTTGATGCGCTTGCGGCTCCGTTTGAGGGCGAAGCGACCACCCTGGCGGACTTCACGCGTGCTCAGACGGTACGCGGCTCAGAGTTCACTTTCCGGCTTTTGCTTGGTCATGAGGTCGCAGGCGACTTCGAGGCAGTTGTCAGCGACTTTCCTCGAAAACCCGATGGCAAGACCAAGTCGCTAAACAGCGTCAAGGCAAGAGCGAGTCAGTTAGCCGCTAAGCTAATTGATACCTTTGAGAGGAAGCTTGCCAGGGCTGCAGAGTTAGCCTCCAAGAAGAGTCGCTCGCAGTCGGAGTCTGCAGTGTAGTCTTTGTAGTAGGGTTCCCTTTTGATTCGCCTTTTGTAGTGAACTTAATGAAGTCTATTTATCGATGCATTTTCTGATTCCTCCATGTAAATGTACCTCTTCGAGTCTTTTGCTAGAATGAATATGGCTTCTGTTTGACACCACTTAACTTGGCAGCCTGATGAAAATGCTGTTCTTGAAGTCGCCGAGGCCACCTGTGTAAATGAGGGTGAGGGTACCTCTTCTGCTGTGCCCGCTCGCCAACAGCACCCAGCTGGTCCAACTCCCACACGAAGTGTGAACGACCAGCGGGTGTTTAACTATATGAGGAACAAGATCGTCGAACTTGAGTCGAAGCTGCGGATAGCTGGGGTGGAGCTTGAACGCCTCAGGGCGCATTCCGCTGGGCCGTTCAATCAGCGCGAACGGTTCCTGCTTGACCAAATTGATCTGATATGTCGACAGCTACAAGGTTGGACTCTAGCTGCTTTGCTTTTATTTCTTCATGCTTGTGTTGTTCTGCAACTTGACCCGTTAATTGCAGTTGTTAACCCCGACTGGCAAGCCGAGAACACTCGAGTGGACGAGCGCGTGGAGAGGGAAGCCACCGGTAACTCGGTCGAAGCTCGTCAATTCTGGGTGCATAAGGGAGAGGGCCGTATACTTGCGCGGATGCTGGATCGCACCTGGCGAGCTGCGTTCGTTCTTGAAGGTTGCAGGAAAGCACTCTGGCAAATCAACAGAGTGTTCTTCCCCCTTGGTGAGCAGCCGACTGGATTGCCCGCGCTGTTGGAGAGGTTCCGCAGTAGCAGGGCGTTGAAGGAGGTCGTCTTCGGTCAGCTTGTTGCCGGGGCCAACACGGCGTTTGCTTATGTTCGACTGCATCGACCTCATGTTCCCTTGGACAGAATACTTGATGGCTTGCCTAGAAAAGTTGATTACGCTGAATCCCTTGCGGCTGCACGTCAGGTGATGCAACAGACCCTGAATCATACAGAGCGACTTGTCGGGCCATTGGATGCGCCAAAGGAAGAATCTGTCGACTGAAGACAATAACCTTTTGCAGTACAATGTTAAATTGTAATATTAGTGTAAACATGCATGTATGTATGCCCTTGTGATGTTGTTCACTGAGTGTATAATGTGTGATTTTGCACTCGTAGACCTGTATGGCGCGAGCCCCCGAGTGAATCGAGTGGCGGCCTAGGGTTTTTGAGTTATGCCTGTGCGGCGCAGCCCCCGAGTGATTCGAGTGGCAGCCTAGGCTTGACTTAGACCTGTATGGCGCGAGCCCCCGAGTGGTTCGAGTGGCGGCCTAGGATTTTCGGGCTATGCCTGTGCGGCGCAGCCCCCGAGTGATTCGAGTGGCGGCCTAGGCTGGACTTAGACCTGTATGGCGCGAGCCCCCGAGTGATTCGAGTGGCGGCCTAGGATTTTCGAGTTGTGCCTGTGCGGCGTAGCCCCCGAGTGATTCGAGTGGCGGCCTAGGCTTGACTTAGACCTGTATGGCGCGAGCCCCCGAGTGATTCGAGTGGCGGCCTAGGATTTTCGAGTTATGCCTGTGTGGCGCAGCCCCCGAGTGAACTTGTCGACTGCCACCAGGAGGTGAGTGTGCCCGCCTGGGGAGGATTTCTTGAAGGGACCTACCATGTCGAGTCCCCATTGCGCGAAGGGCCACGCGAGTGGTATTATCTTCAGTGCCGATGCTGGTGCATGCGGCTTGTTGGCGAACTCCTGACAGCCAACGCATTTTTTGACCAGTTCTTCTGCGTCTTGCATTGCGGTGGGCCAGTAGAACCCTGCTCGCAAGGCCTTGGCCACCAGTGCTCGACTGCTTGCGTGGTGCCCGCATATGCCGGTGTGGATGTCGAGTAAGATTGCTTGGCCGTCGACTGGATCGATACACCTTTGGAGGACTCCTGAGATGCTTCTCTTGTAGAGCTCGCCATTGATGATGGTAAAGCCTTTGGAACGGCGAACGATGCGCTTGGCTTCGACTGGGTTCTCCGGCAGCCGCTGGTGCAGCATGTAGGCCAGATACGGGCTTGTCCACGTGGGTTCGACCAGCATTATCTCCATGACCTCCTTCTCCGTGTTTGGCGGATTGGCAGTGCTTGTTGTCGATGTAGAGGGTCCTGGCGGGGGCCGGACCTTGATTGAGCGCTGTGTGATGCACTCGAGGAAGACTCCGGGTGGCACCGGAGCTCGATCCGAACCTAGGTTGGCCAGGGCGTCAGCTTCTTCGTTGCTTTCGCGGCCGATGTGCCGCAGTTCGCAGCCGTCGAAGAGGCCTTCCAGTTGATTGTACAGCTCCCTGTAGGCTATCATGTTGTCAGCGATGGCATCGCACTGCTTCATGGTTTGCTGCACAACCAGGTAGGAGTCGCCGTAGATCATGAGGCGAGTGGCGCCGCAGTTCTGGGCCATCCGCATGCCGTGGATCAGGGCTTCGTACTCTGCTTCGTTGTTGGAAGGAGTTGAGAACTTCATCTGCAGCACGTACTTCAGCTTGTCGCCTTTAGGTGAAATGAGAACGACTCCTGCTCCGGCTGAGTTGAATTTTTTGGATCCATCGAAATACATTGTCCATGCATTGGACAAGTCGAGCTCGTCAGGCAGTTGTGCTTCTATCCACTCTGTGGTGAACTCTGGGAGGACCTGGGCCTTGATTGCCTTCGGGTGTGCGTACTTCAGCCCCCATGGCCCTAACTCGACAACCCACTTGGCGACTCTTCCTGTCGCGGCTGGGTTGGTGAGGATGTCGGATAGGGCAGAGGAGCTTACCACCGTGATCGGGTGCTCAGAGAAATAGTGGACCACCTTCCTGGACGTCATGAAGACTCCGTATGCCAGCTTCTGGTAGTGCGGGTACCGCTGCTTGGAATCAGTTAGCACCTCGCCGAGGTAATACACAGGTCGCTGAATAGGGTGACTCTTTCCTTCTTCCTCCCGCTCGACTACGAGTACGGTACTAACCACTCTGTTCGTGGCTGCCATGTACAGGTACAGTGGCTCGTTTTCATATGGTGCCACCAGCACTGGAGGGGTTGTGAGGGTCTGTTTCAGTTTGTTGAATGCATCTTGTGCCTCCTCTGTCCACTCGAACTTGTCTGCCTTTTTCATCAGTTGGTAGAAGGGCAGGGCCTTTTCTCCCAACTTACTAATAAACCGACTGAGCGCTGCGACTCTGCCAGCTAGGCGTTGTACTTCATGAAGCTTGGTCGGTGCAGGCATGTCGAGTATGTTCTGCACCTTCTCATGGTTGGCTTCGATTCCTCTCGCAGAGACAAGATACCCTAGTAATTCTCCAGCTGGGACGCCGAAGACGCACTTGTCTGGGTTTAACTTGATCTGGTACTTGTTGAGCGCGTTGAAGACCTTGCGGAGGTCGTCGATGAGGCTGTCCTTTGTGCGGGTGGTGACGACTATGTCGTCGACGTAGACTTGGACAATCTGCCCTATGAGCTCCTTCAAGCAGGCCGGCATCGTGCGCTGGTATGTGGCTCCAGCGTTCTTCAACCCGAAGGGCATCATCTGGTAGCAGAATACACCGTGTGGTGTGATGAACGCCGTCTTCTCCTGATCCTTGACTTTCATCCTGATCTGCTGGTACCCAGAGTAGGCATCCAGGAAGGATAGGCGTGCACAGCCTGCAGTCGAATCGACGATCTGATCAATCCGCGGGAGCGGAAAGTGATCCTTGGGGCAGCATTTGTTGATGGCGGTGAAGTCGACGCACATGCGGAGTTTCTTCGTCTTCTTCTTTTCCACGAGTACCGGGTTTGCTACCCACTCTGAATCCTTTATTTTTCGAATAAATCCGGCGTGAAGCAGCCGGTCAATCTCCTTGCTAATAGCATCTCTCTTGGGACCCGCGAAGCGCCTCATGGTCTGCTTGACTGGTCTGGCATCTTTGCGGACGCGTAAGGAGTGCTCGGCGAGTTCCCTTGGTATACCTGGCATGTCAGAAGGTTGCCAGGCGAATATCTTCCAGTTCTCGCGCAGGAACTCGACGAGCGCGCTTTCCTATGCGCTAGTTAGGCTTGATGACACCCTGACCGTCTTGTCGGCGTCCGTCGGGTGTACCTGATGGGCCCTTGTGTCGTCGCTTGTGTTGAATGCAGACTCCTTGGATGATTTCTTCCGTGGTGGAAACAGAGTTTTGTCGTTGTCGACTGCCATCATCTCCAGGTGCTCGTCCATCCCGAAGAATTCAGAGATCCTGCTGAACTCGCGGTCGCAGCTATCAGACCGGTCGAAGTCGCCTTTCACCGTGATGACGCCCTTTGGTCCCGGCATCTTGAGCAGGAGGTAGGCGTAGTGGGGCACTGCCATGAATCTGGCGAAGGCCGGACGACCCAGTATGGCGTGATATTGTGACTTCCAGTCGACTACCTCGAAGTCGATCGCCTCTCGCTGGAAGTTTTCGGGTGTGCCGAATATGACATCGAGTGTAATTGTTCCCATGGGCGTGACTGTTTGCCCTGGTACTATACCGTGGAAGGTATTTGCTGATGGCATTAGGTTGGATGTTGACCTGTTCATCCTTCTTAGGGTGTCGGCGAAGATGATATTGATACTTCTGCCTCCATCCATGAACACCTTCTTCAAGGTGTACTCCCCGATCTGAGCTTCGACTACCAGAGCAGCGTGCCCGGGTCGTGGTATCGCCGGCGGGTGGTCCGCTCTGGAGAAAGTGATCGCTGTTTCTGAGCCTCTCAGGTAATCGGGTACTGCAGGTGGATTGGTGAATGCTTGGTAGACCTGGCGGGTGATGATTTTCTGGGTCCTGTTGGAAGGACGTCCCTTCTGTATCATGTTAATCTGCCCACGTGCTGCCGGGAACGCGTTAGCAGGATCCTGCGGCTGTGGCTGCGGTTGCTGTTGTTGCTGCGGGTAGAAGGCCAGCGCTGCCTGCGCTGGGTTGGCGACTGGAGGAGGAGGTGGCGCCTGGAGGGCCAGCTGTGCGGCTGGCTGTGCCACGGGTGCTGCTTGATTATCATGCTGTCCGTTCTGAGGAATTATTCGCGCAAACGCCCTGTATATCTTGCGTGCCTTTCTGCAATCCTTCAATAGGTGGCGGGATCCCCACTTGCCTGTTTCTGGGTCCCTAAACATATGATGCTTGCAGGGTTGCTCTAACTCTTCTTCGTCAGTCATTGGGCGTCTCCGCCACTCGCGCTTGCGACTTCCATCTCCATGGTAACTGCTGCCACCGCCCTGGTTGTACTGTCTTTCACTCTCACGGGGGGTTTCGAATCCCGCCGCTACTAACTCGATAGAGTCGTTGCCGACGTAACGCGGCTTCTTCTTCAGGCGCCCTTCTCGCCAGTTGCTAGGTCCTGCTTCTTGCCTCGGAGATCGTGGTGCATCACGAACAGAGTCTTCTCCATCTGCCCACTGGTTGGCTATCTGCATGAGCTCGATCATGTTCCTCGGCCTAAGCCTACCAAACTCCTCACGGAGGTCGCGGTGGTAAACGCCGTGCATGAATGCGTCCATTACTTTCTTCTGAGGTGGCTCCGTCCATGGTGTTGCGAAGCAAGGTCCACCGCTGGATGTACGAACCGAGTGGCTCGTCTCGACCTTGCTTGCACGCCTGGAGCTCAATGAGGGTTGTTGGCCTCGCGTATGTCCCCAGAAAGCTCTTCACGAAGGCGTTCCTGAACTCGTCCCAGGTGCTGAAAGCGTCCCTGGGCTGAGTGTTGAGCCACCCGCGAGCAGATCCTGTGAGCATCAACTGGATATACTGCATGGCAGTAGTCGAAGTACCACCTTGACAGCTGCACGCGATGAGGTAGTCTTCCAGCCAGTCCCTTGGGTCTTGCTTCCCGTCATACTTGGATGTCTCCGCTGTTAGCTTGAAGCCTTTGGGCATCTTCGTGTCACGGATGTTGAAGCTGAAACATGCGGCTCCGCGTGGCTCGAAATCGTCGTCGTCGTAGTCGTTGGCTTGTGCATTCGCTGCTCGCAGCCGTCGACTGCGGTCCACCCTTCTCTGTGCGACGACGTTACGAACATCTTCGCCTGGCTGCGGCTGTCGCAGTCGAATTGGGGCTGGGTCTGCAAGTGGTGCGGGTTCACGATCGCGGCGGACTCGATTCTCGCGCGCCCTTTCTGCTGGTGCTGACTTTGCCAGGACTTCCTCGACTTCCCTGAGGGATTGAATTTGTCGCCTATGAAGGCGGGCGTGGGCGTCACCCTCCGGCGGCTGAGTTAGTCGCAGGTAGGTTTCGACTGCCATGAGGGCCGAAGCGGGTGTCTTGGGGACGGGGATTCCGTCCGTATCCTCCGTCATGAATGACGACTCCAGATTGCGAGTGAGGTGGACGCGATCAGCCTCTGGCACCCGTGGCATGCGAGCCCTGTGACGTCCTCCTTGTGTGACTTCCTCCGATCCGGCCAAGAACGAGTGTGCTGCCCTCCTGGCACTCGACGCGTCGGCTAGTTCTTTGCGCCGAATCAGATCGGCCTTCTCTTGGCGGACTCGCTCGGACTCCTTCCAAAGCAAGTATTGGACCGCCAGTTGGTCTTCTCGGGGTTCATCTGGTGAAGGGAACGTGCCTTCGTCCACGTGCTTCATGGCCTGGATCGCCATCTCCCGAGTGATGGTGAGTCTTGTCACCCTGTCCGGCATGGTCACCTCCAACGGGTATATGGGTTCCCCGCCATTGGATCGTGCTGGGCTGGCCATATAAACTTGCGCGGGGTAAACCCGTCGAGTAGGGCTGATGCTCCCAGTCCTGCTTCCTTCGTCCGAGCTGTGCTCAGAGTCGAAGATCACAGCAACGTGGCGGGTGCCACGGTTACTGCTACTGGCGACTCCGCGTTGCGGAGGCGCGATTGGCGTAGATTTTGGCTTCATCCGGGGCGCGGACAAGAAGGTCGGAGTAGACTTGTTTCGCGCCGGAGCTGCAGTAGATGCGATTTTTCTGGTGACCGCGGGTGTGGTCACCGCAGTCGCCATTGATGCGGTCGTAGATGGTGCTGACGCAGTCGAAGTGGACGCGATCTTCACGGCAGTCGATGACGCGATCGCCGCGGCCGCAGTAGATGCGATCTTCGCGGCGGGTGTTGCTGCGGTCGGCGCAGTCGATGTAGATGCAGGCGCGTCCGTCGCGCGCAACGTGGCCAGCGTGGGCCGGAGCGTTCCACGACTGTCCACCAGATAGCGCAGACTACCGAAGGTAATCCACGTGCTCTGCTGCACCTCAGCGTACGCCGGGAGATCCGCCGGCGAGTGGTGGACGAACTCGAGGAAGCCGGTGTAGATCGACTCCCTGGCGCTGATGCCGTTCTTCATTGCGGATGGGGCCGGCGCAACCATGACTCCAACGATCTGTTCTTCCCACAGACGGCGCCAATTGTCGAGGTTGGGGCTCGGCAAATCCCAAGGTTGTGTACCCCGGGTTGATTGAGGGGGAGAAAGTATGAACGTTGGTGGCTGTGACGGCTAACAGGGGGCGAGTTTACCCAGGTTCGGCCCCTCGAGGTGAGGTAAAGACCTACTCCTGCTTGTCTGATATTATCGAGGTGGCTACAATGGCGAGATGGCAATCTCGCTAGGGTTTGCTTATGCGTTGCTTGCTTGACCTAGATGACGCACCCTCCTGGCCTTTATATCACAGGCCAGGTCTCGGGTGGACGGTGCGGATTGCACGTTACAGAATGAAGAAAATCATCACCGGCCTAACCAGCTACTTGGGCCACACGGTACACTTCATGGGCCTCTCTTGGCGTGACCCAGGTACCACCACCGTGGGGTACCCGAAAGGTAGCCCCACGACACCAGCTGCTCTCACAAGTCTAAAAGCCTTGCTTGTTATGGGGGACTAGATAGCTTCTCTGTTGTGAAGTCGTTGACGAAAGCATGCATGCCTCAAAATTGTTTTACTTCTGTTTCATAAAATAAAAACCTCTAGCACAAGACTAATCCCTGCTTCCCTCTGCGAAGGGCCTTTCTCTTACTTTTAATGTTGAGTCAGTCTTTCTTTTTCCTCCTATCTTCCACAAGAAAACTTATAGTGTTGACCTATGATGTTAGCAAGTATGATATATATCTACATTGTGTCTTTTATGTCTCATAATAGTTGTTCATTTTTCTTATGTCTGTTCTAACTCTTTTATCACGCGAATATAGACTTGATGATTTGCAACTCGTAGAAAGATGACTTGATGGTTGAAGCATTTAAATTGATCTTTCTTGAAATATGAGCTGACAAGTATAATTGCCTCTTGAGTGAAGTCTCAGTTTGTCATTGCTTAATAAGCTTCTGTTTTATTTCACCTTAACATGTTATAATTACATTACTTGTCTTCGAGAAGATTTATGAGAGAAAGGTCGTTGTTTAAAAATGTATTTGTGTTTGATGAGTAAATACTGATGCTTCATGTTCGTATTCTTTATTTATCGACACTTCACTCCATAAACCTGTGGTCATGTTTACCGAGCTCAGTTTTCGCTTGGGGACAAGCGGAGTCTAAGCTTGGGGGAGTTGATACGTCCATTTTGCATCACTATTTTACATCATAATTTACCTTTATTCATTGATATATTTCATATTATGATGCAATACTTATGTTATTTTACCTTCTTTTGCATGTTTTGCAATTATTGGGGATGCATCTGCCGGAGCCCGGAATCAGCTGGAAAAGTACCTATCAAGATACCTGACGTCGGAAGCTCCAAAAATTCCAGAAAAATTCGGAGATAAATATTTTGGGAAATAAGTCAAGGAGCCAAAAGGGCGCACGGAGGTGGGACCCGCCCCTAGCCCCTGTGGCCCCACTCTGGCTCCCCTTCGGCGTATTACTTCCCTTTGACCTAAAAACGTCGGGGGTATCGACCAATAATTTTTCCGCCGCCTCCACGAGGCGGAAACCAAACAGAGAGAAGAAGAGCTCCGGCAGGGAGAAAACTGCCGAGGAATCTCCCTCCTGGAGGGGGGGAATCGCCACCATCGTCATCGCCATCACGCCGGGCATCATCGGGATCATCATCAACATCATCTCCACCATCAGCACCATCATCACTGTCACCATCCCATCTCATCTCGATGTAACAATTATCATTGTGTTGCTATTAGTTCATCGGAATCATATCCCGGGCGTTGATTACCACTTGTAGTTGATGTTTGAGAGTTTTATCGGTGAATTATCATTACAATCAAATTGTTGCCCACATTCATATCACCTCTGATCATGATCCATATGATGTCTTGTGAGTAGTTCGTTTGGTTCTTGAGGACATGGGGAAAGTCTAGTTGCTAGTAATTGCATAATGTTGAGTAATATTTAATGGTTTGATTATATGTTGTGGTGTAATTCCTCTAGTGGTATCGTGTGAACGTCGACTACATGATACTTCACCTTTCAAAGGGCCTAGGGGAATGCATGGTGTATTTAGTTTGCCTATGGTAGGGTTGCAGGAGTGACAGAAACCTAAACCCCAATTCGCGAACTAGTGCACTAGGGAGTGTAGGGTCTCGGAGTTTAATGCTGTGGTTAGGTTTTTATCTTAATTACTTTCTTGTAGTTGCGGATGCTTGCAAGGGGTTTAATCACAAGTATGTATTTGTCCAAGTAAGGGCGGTGCATTAGCATAGGTCTACCCACACAGCATTTTATCAAAACGTTGAAGATTAATCACCGGCGTGCAATGAAAATAACTAGGCAGAAGTTCCCATGTGTCCTCGAGAACGTTTTAATCATTATAAGTGGCACAACCGGCCTGTCCTTTGAGCTTAAAAGGATTGGGATATTCGCTGCAACTATTGTAGCACCCTTTTATTTACTTGTTCTTTATTTGTTCTTTATATCAAAACTCCAAAAATATTTCTCTTTAGTGCTTGCAGTAAAACCTTGCTGAAATCTACTTGTCAACACCTTCTGCTCCTCGTTGGGTTCGACACTCTTACTTATCGAAAGGACTACGATAGATCCCCTATACTTGTGGGTCATCATCCTCATCACTGGCATCGCCATGAAAAGGGGATGGGTCGGCAACATTGAATGTATCGTGGACCAAATGTTTGGACATGGGAATGACGATCTTATAGGCATTGTCATTGAAGCGCTTGAGGATTTTAAATGGTCCATCTCCTCTTAGTGTGAGTTTGGACTTTTTTCTTCTAGGAATCGATCCCTAAAGATGTAGCCATACAAGGTTGTCTTATTAGGAAATCATCGGTTTATTGTTCTTGTTGTCTTGTGAGGTTTGGCATTGTACTTACTCCTCGATTATAACATGGAATCATAGTTCTTCATGAATTCAGCTCTCTTGTCAACGCCCATGTTTACTCATTCATGAAGCGGTATCGGTAGAAGATCCATGAAGGTGTAGGGGTTTAAGTCGTAGATGATCGCGAATGGGATCTTCAATGTAGTAGAATACTTGACACAATTTTATATCAATTATGCGTGTGGTATGCGACTCCTCTTAATTGTTCAAGTTAGACATGGAGAGGGGCTTCAGTTGATGACTTTGGTTTGTCCATTCGTTTAAGGGTGGTACACGATGGAAAAGAGTAGCTTGACGTTGAGCTTGACCATCAAAGTATTTCAAAAAGAACTGGCGAATTTGACATCACGATCCGAGGCGATTTTCTTTGACACACCATAGAAGAAAAAAATCCCTAAAATATAAGTTGCAACTTGTGAAGCATCATCGCTCTTATGACAAGGTACACAATGTGTAGTTTCATAGATTCTATCAACAATGAAAAATATAGAGTGTTTTCACGTTTTAGATCGAGGAGGCCCAAGCACGGAATCCATACTAATATATGTCCAAGGAGCTTTGTGGAACTGGCAAAGGATTGTAGCGACCACGAGAATTAGACATGGACTTAGCTTGTAAGCATGTAGTGCATCGTCGGACGAGCCGTTGGACATCTCGGTACATGCGAGGGAAATATAACTGTGTGGAAAGCATGTCGTAGTTATTTTTGGTTCTGAAATGTCCCATAAGTTCGCCATCCTGTGATTCCTTTGAAAGGAGCAAACCAAACAAGTACAAAAAAAACATACCCAAAACGACGGTGATGACAACGGTTTTCAATCACTCTCTCTGTGCGCACTCGTGAGGGATCGCCGGTGATCCTCCGCCATGACCCTTTGCCCCCTGCAGTTCAAAATGGTCCTCTTCCTAGATACACACTCAACTTGTGGAGAAAACAAGACACATGGGTCAACCACTAAAGAAAATTCAAAATTGAAAAGGAAAACCTACCACCTAGGTGGTGTCGAAAACTAAATGGGCAGGCACAAATAAAACCAAACATTGGGATGCTCGATTTGCCTCGAGGAAACAACAGTCAAGATTGTGTGTGACCATGAAATCACATGTGAGTCAGATTAGGAAATTATTTAAATTTCTATAATTTATTTAGGAAATGCTAACGTACAGCCGAAGGATCCATCGTCCGCCTCACTGGCGTCCCACGCGAGCCACGTGCCCTAGTCGTGTCCACACAAACAACTCCCATCCTTATCCCTTTTCTCACTTCTCCCTCACAGCGTACAGGCCATGGCGCAATTTCCTTGCTTCCGCGCACGCTGCACGATGTTGGAGATATGCCCTAGAAGTAATAATAATTAGATTATTATTAATATCTACATTATAAATAACGTTCATACTCTATGCTATAACTGTTGTGGTTTCCGAATAAGAAATTCAGAGAAAAACCCACACGCACGTGTAGAACATGGATACTTTATAAAGTTACTAGTCTTGCCTCTAAGACTAACTCATTATTGTTTAATGACTATATTTTCTTGGTCATGGGTATGATGTATACCAATAAGAGTGGGAGCACATTGTTAACGGTATAATGGTGCTGAACTTACCCAACTGTTTGATTTAGTACGAGATCCTGAAATATAGTAAATCACAGATAGTTAATATGAGTATATCGTTAGACTATGAGGGCATGTTATGATCGCGCATGATCGAAAGATTGTTTTGATTTCTATCAAGTATCACATCTGTAACTAACTGGGTGATCAAAAAACGGTAGCGCACGATCTTTGTACTAGATTAACCAAATATATTAAATATAAGCATAACTATACCGTAATAATTAATAAAAGTGAGATATGATTTAAAAAGTAAAAACACGGGGCGAAAGGAAATGACTCTTAAACTCAAATCAACGCCATTGTTTGGTTCAAGGACTCCACAGTTACAATTCCGAATGTCAATGGGTATCCGACACCCGCTAACCTGATGGGTACCCGCCTTAAATGGGAGGGTTTGGTTTAAAATAAAACCCACGGGTCTGCTTATCGAGAAAAAACAAAACCCACCGGATCTAGTGGAGGCAGGTATGGCCGTATGGGGGTGTGAAACCCACACCCGCGAACCCGCATACCCGGCTATGACAGATGAACCCCACATGTCATTGTCTAAATAGAACCCTAACTCCCCATCCCCCCACCTTCCGACGTCCCCAACTTGGCCCATCAAGTCAAATACACTTGGCCCATCGCCCACGCGTTCCAGGCAATTCTTTCCCCTCCCAAGTCCCCACGCGCTCCTGCCGTCCTGCACCGAGTCCCGCTGCTCCCGCACACCGCCGCCGCTCTTGAGCACGCCGCCGTCGTCCCTCTCCATCTCCCTGCTCTGGCCGGCGCCGCCTCGTCCGCCTCCTTCCTCCCTCAGTCCCTCTCCCTCTCTATGCTCTGGCAGTCTGGCCGGCGCGCCGTTCCCCGTCTCCAGCGCCGGTTCAATCTCCGCCGCCACAAACGCCGGTTCTTGCTTGCGCGAGACATCTTCCTCTCCGATTCGATCTGATGGAGCCCATCACCGAGCTCGTGCCACCCCCGAGGCCGTGGGCCGCTCTCCCGCGGGACCTGCTCGGCGAAATCTCCGGCCACCTGCGCGACGCCGCCGACTTCGTCAGCTTTCACGCCGTCTGCAGGCCGTGGCGCAAAGCTGCTCCGTCTCCGGCAGCGATCCGCCCCAGGTTTCTGCCATGGCCGCTGGGGTTGTGCAACGACCTCCTCTTGCAACTGCCACTCAACTTCGGACGCATCTCCCCGTGGACGACATCGAGGTACGGCCATGGCTGTGATGGTGTCCTCGTGGCACGCGCATCATCCAGCGGCGGCAAGAACTGGGGTGGCTCGTGCAGATGGCACGGCCGCCTGGTTCTTAACAGTGCGTCCCGAGCCAACAATGGCCGACCTTCGCACCGGAGCCATAACCGAGCTGCCTCGATTCCCGGAGAATGTCACCAGGCGAATGGAGAGATCCCGTGGCATCGTCTACAGCGATGGCACCATCTTTCTGTACAGCA
>QRDG01000333.1:382415-406125 GCA_012064385.1 Puccinellia tenuiflora
CACATAGACTAAGCGTACCGTACAAATATCTAGTCACCGCTGGAGCCGCCTGCGCCGTCAGACTATCCTTCACTGTCACTCGTCCAAATAAGCTTTAAATAGAGCAGATTTGAAGATGCATTCAACTGGGTGTTTGGGAATAATTCCTTCAAATGTAAGGTTATTTCAGATACGCATATCTCCTACCCACAAAGCCCCGCCTGATGATTGTTCTACCTCGAAAACTATTTTTTAGAAGCAGTACAGTGAGTTTCCCTCACTGATTTTTTTTTAATAAAGCGATGTACAAGGCTATGTGCTAGAGATCTAAACAAAAGAGTTCACCCAGGTTGTAATGCCAGTAATATGATCTCCTGGTAGCCTTGTGTAGTAGGGGAGCCATCTCATTCTTGAATTTCTTCTTGCACCTATAAACACTATGAGGAATGCCCTGAAGATATAATCGTTTCTTGTGGTCAAAATAGCCCAAACAATCAACAGATTGATCTCGATAAAGAATGGTTGGCTTATCTTTGTGTTCAATCTGAAGATTATACATCATAAATATCCATGTGCAGTGCAACGTACTAAAGGAAGCCAATAAGGGCATAGATACTGCCATCACATAGCAGCAGAAGAGCATTGAAAGAATATATGGTTGCTTCTGTTGAATAATCTAGCTACTGCAGCTAACTCTGAAGGTGTTGCGTTTTACTGTAGCAGACAGTTTCAGAGTTAGGTAGTTGATTAGCTGTTTGTTTCTTTCCGTTGTAATTCAGTTAGCGATTCTCAGGCTCAGTACGCGACTTGTGCGTGACGAGCGTGTTAGTAGGATCGTCATGGACCATGTTTCAGGTCGTGCGATGGCACGACCTAGTCGGAACCGTGGCGACAACCACGGCATGTTTCGTATTTCCTATCTGAATAAATAGAGAACATAAAAGCAGCAGACAGTACGCTGCACCAAAACACTTGTGTTCATATCGATCCTCTCCTTCTCTCTCTGAAATCTCGTGAGTGAGGGATAACAATTGGTATCAGAGCCACATGTCAAAGTCGACTGTAAGCAAGAGGAGAGAGGTGGAGGCAGCGGGTCCAAGACGCCGCCGATCGACAGACGTCGCCCCTAGCCGTCCCCAGCACCTCGACGTGGTCGCAGCCCTGGCCGCAGTGGAGGCGGCGAGATCGTCGTTCGTGAGCGTGTCGTGAGGGAGAGTGGTGCCTCTGCCCAATATCCGACACTCACCCGCTCCAACTACGCGGAGTGGGCAATGGTGATGCGCGTACAGCTGCAGGCGGCGCACCTGTTGGACGCGATCGAGCTTGGCGCGGACGACGAACACGACGACCGTGCGGCGCTGGCGGCGCTGCTTCGCGTCGTCCCTACGGAACTGGTGCGGATCTTGGGAGCCAAGTACTGCGCCAAGACCGCGTGGGAGACACTCAAGACGATGAGGCTCGGCTGTGAGTCCATCAGAGAGGCCAAGGCGCAGACACGGCGCCGTGAATTCAAGGAACTCCGGTTCCGATCTGGTGAGTCAGTTGAGGATTTTTCGATCCGCCTCACAGGCATAATCAACGACCTCGAGCTCCTCGGGGATCCTGTTGATGAGTACAGGGCTGTGCTCAAGTTCTTGCGTGTGGTTCCGCGCAAGTACTGGCCTGTCGTCATGGCGATCAAGCAGACGGTGAAGCTGCGGGAGCTGACGATTGAAGAACTCTATGGTCATCTCCTCACTGTAGAAGAAGGGTACGAACTCGACGATGCAACCGAGGGCGTGACCAAGCTGCTCCTCACAGAGGAGGAGTGGGCAAGCCGTCAGCGCCAGCGCGGAAAGGCCGCGTCTGGCGGCGGCGACAGCAGCAGCAGAGCACCCTTCAAGCCGACGGCTCGGGATCCAGCTCTGGCGAAGACAGCACAGTGATGTGTACAGATCGTTATCGATCACCTCACTTTGAAATAAATTGTTTTGATGGCTCATGTGATTCCATATGGGGTAACGTCATCCATTACTGAAAAAAGTCCTATACCTTTTTTTAAAGTTAAGATTGTAAAGTTTGACCAAGTGTTTTTAAAAAATATCAAAAACTAAAAACTATATAGATATTATGTGAAAGTATATTTCATGATTTAGAATGATCTTGATATTGTATTGTAGATGTTAATATTTTTTTGAACTACTTGGTCAAAGTTTATATAGGTTGAATATTAAAGTAAAATTATAGGTCTTGCAATGTACTGTAATGTACTGTGAAAATTACTAGAGATGGACTGACCGTATTACATTATAACAACTAATTTTAATTACGAAATGAGCATATGCGTGTCATGATATTTTTCCTTGCCCGTGGCAACGCCCGGACATGTTTGCTAGTAACAACTAATTTTAATTACGAAATGAGCATATGCGTGTCAACCGCTACACCAATGGACCGCAACGCCAAATAAGTAAATACAATATATCCAGCAACAACCCATAAAAGCTTATAAATAATTTGAACAAGAAGCCAAGTTAACATTGTTCTCAACAAACTATTTGTGTGTTGACGAATAATATGGGGGATTACCAACGAAAAAACAACACATGAAACTAGAGCAGACTCAACTCGCCAGATACTAAATCTTGATTGACAGAAAGCGGTCTCAAGTTTAACTTGCAAAGGCCTACTATGCGATGCACGGATGCGTCTAACTTGCACAACGTCTTACACTTCTTGGTGCGGGGATCGTAGACTCGAACCACTAGTCCTTCTTCTTTAAGGAAACAATGGAAAATAAGCTTACCATCAAGTGTTACCCTTAAAGGCGTACACGGATAGGTGGCCCGAGTTGGCCCGACCGTGTATGCCTTGATCCACTGATCCTTGTTCGCTAAGATCCATATATTAGTGTACTGATGACCGTACGCCCTTGATTGAACCCTGCACAAGCACAATGTGTCGTTGAGCTCGGCTATGCGGTTCACTTTTGTTTTCCTCCACGGCCCGAGTTTCTCCGGGGCTTCGATCACCTTCTTCTTCCATTTTTCGCTCTCGAGGTCGAACGGAATTAAGGTGTCATGGCATTGTGCCGCCCAGAAGTACATGACACCGTTCACAACCACTGGGGACATTAAGACATGAGTTGGGGGCGTCTCTAACGCCTCCATCCGACACCATCTCCTAAAGTAAGTATGTCACATTCCCATGTCCGGCCGCTCCTTAGACGGACTAGCTTGTACACACCAGACGTGATGGCGCGACCGAATCCAAAGACGGTGTGGCGGTATGGAAACACACTGCGAGCGTCTGCAAGCACCTTCCCTGTGGCCGGGTCGATCACACGTGCGGCCTCCTCCGCAATTGATGAAAAACCATGTCTGGTGTAGATAACATCACCATCCTGATGACTTGTATAGATGCAGATAAGATCATCCTGACTTGTAGAGAGCAAGCGGAAGCCAGGTACGCTCTTTATCACCTTCAGTACATTGCCGGCCATGTCCATCAGCCGCACGTCGCGGCTTCCGTCGAAATTCCTGTTGACGGATGTGACGACGATGACCGGCTCGACGAGGCGAGATTTATGAACGGCGACGAAAGCTGGATCAGACATGAGAAGGCACCACCCTTTGGACACGCATCGGAATCGGCAAGCTGACCTCACCGGCACCCTAGAAAGGATCTCAGAGATGAGATCGTTCGGCAATGGCGCTTCCCGCCGGGGAGGTCGTGCTGCTGGTCGCAACTGGAGGAGATGTATGAAGGCGGTCATGGCGGCGGCGGCGCCGCTTAGGCTGCCGATGCGGCGGCAACGGCCTCATGTGTGGACGACGCGCGGCAGCAGCTTGCTAGGGTGGAGACGGCGTAAGAGGATGAGGGTTTGAGACGCGTACTCGTTGCGAAGTTACTTGCGATATACCCCGGGTTGGAAGAGGCAGTATGCAATGCGAACGTGTATTTTGGGCCTCCGTTGCAAGCCCAAATTAAAGACTTTTTGTCAGACAAAAAACGTTCGCACATGACGTTCATGGCGTTACTCTGTTCCATATGTGCATGTTTCCATAGCGTGAAAAGCAGCGCCGCTGTGGTTCGTCAGATTGATGTGAACAAGTATTCCAGGATATACAATTAAAAGAAGTTGATGAGTAGTATATTACTCAAAATAATAAGTCTAGAAATAAACAGTGAGTCGTACGACTGTCACCCAACACTCCAAAATGAGTGGATTCGGGCATTCAGCTACGATGGGGACTAAATCTTGCCACAGACAAAATGGTCCAAGGCCAGGTTCTAGCGAAAACAATGACCTCGTTGGATGTCCATGTTGGATATTCATGTCTGTCGATTAACCAATATACAATTGAACTACTCCCGCCATTCTGTAAAATAAGCCTTATAACTTTATTCAAAAGTTAAACGGTGCTAAATCAACATCATTAGATACATTATTACATATATTTTCATATTATATCTATATAGTATCGTAGTTCTCTATTGTTTTTTCGAAACATTTGGTCAGAATTTACATCGTCGTTTGACTTCTGAAAAAATTATACGTCTTAATTTACGAAATGTACTGCTTATCTCCTAATATGAGCACATAGAATCTAGCAACATATAAAAAAGACCATAAAATCTCGAAAGAACGTCTAGAAATATCCAGTAAATCATATGTTGTCCGATGCATTTATCCAAGAAAAAATACTACAAAATGAGTGGATTCGGCCATGATGGAGACTACGACATCGCCTTAGATAAAACGGTCCAAGTTCAAGTTGCAAAGACAAATATTGTCTGCTATTTTATCTATGTGGCACAGCGACGTACGTGCATGTCTTGGTGTCAAGATTTGTAGACTCGGAGTTGTCCTCTCCTAAAGTGAAGACCTCTCGCAGACCAGGATATCCGACATACGGACCACCTTGTATGCTCCAGACGGAACAGCACGGCCAAAGCCGTAGATGGCCAAGGGTCGACAGTCCACGAGCAACGCAGTTTTTCCACCCGCCCTTGCGGGTTCCGGTCTTATCCCGGCCATCCAGTCCTGTTGGAGATGCATCTTGCTACTGTTTACAAAAAACAACCTGAACATTGTGTATTTTCATCTCATATAGGAAGCGAAGGTGTACATGTCCACCTTGTTCTCTCTCGAAATCCACTCTCTCTCCCCTAACCGGCGCCAGAAAAGAGGGCCGCCGGGAGCTCGTCCGGTGAGAACCTCCACGCAGCTAGTAGGAGCTATGGTATCGTTGCCTCGCCGTATCCAACCTTCGTGAGCGGCCGACCTCGCGGGATCCATCCTCCACTGGCGGCAGACATCACCGGATCCGGCCTCCCCAGGCCGAGTCAATGCTCGATCCGGCCTGCCGACCGGAAGAGCTCCTAGTTCGCTGCCGAGATACTGCCGGTTCGTTGCGGAGCTGCTGCCTCCGACAAGGATACATGATGTGGAAGAAGACAGCGCCATGGATCCCCAGTCATCCCCAATCTGATTTCCTTCTTTCTTGATTCCCGGATTCAATCTGCTGCCTACTCTATGTAACAGATCGATAGTGTTTTCCTTTAATTCTTATTCAATCTGGACAATGATTTTTGTTTGATTTTTTTTGGTTTGTGCTCACGTATCGGCTGCCTACTCTATGTAACAGATCTCTCGTTTATTCTTTGATGATTTTTTTCTCTCCCTAGCATATAGAGGTTTTCAGATAAATGAAGTTACATTGTTGTTGAAAATCGGTTTCTTGTATGATTCAATTATTCGTTTACCAGATCCGTTCCTAAATCGGTTTCTTGTATGATTCAATTATTTGATGTGTTGGTTCCCAAAAATATGTAGATATACTGAAAATTTTCCCTTCCTCAATCTGCTCCTTTACTAGATCCGTTCCTAAATCGGTTTCTTGTATGATTCCAGGGTACTTGTATGCTTGTATGAATCCATGTATGAAAAATCATTTAAGCTTCCAGTTCGTCGGATGTTTCTGACATCCTTCCCTCGGATGTTTTTTTTTTGCTCTTCTTTTCCTCTTCAATCTGAAAAATGCTGCCTATGTTGTTTGTTCATGGTAAAAAAAAAAGTTACATTGTTGCTGAAAAATCTCGCATATCTGTTCATATTCTGAGGCTGGGTATGATTATCAACAATGTTAACATCATTGTGTTGATACTAGTTTGTTTAATATGTAAGGTGTTTACTGCAAAAAATGAAGGACCTCTAGATACAAAATGGATTTATTTTCTAGACTTCTTTGAAAAGTGGTGTCACCAATCTCGGAGCAAACAACAGGACATGGACGACAAGGATAAGACATGAGCCCGTGAGGGCTTGTGGGATTGTATTTCCGGTCCACGAGCACCTTCCCAGAAGCTGGATCGATCACGTGAACACAACTGTAATTATCTGTCACACATACGAGGTCATATCTATGCTGGTGGAGATCAACCGGGATGCAAATGTGCCCTTTATCACCACCCTCACTGTATTACCATCCATGTCCATCAGTCGCAGGTCACCGCGTCCTCTGGATTTCCCCTTGGAGTGACTGACAACGATGATCGGCTCGGCGTGGCGGGATTTATGCGCGGCGCGGCGAAGGCTCGGTCGGAGATGAGGGCGCTCCACGCCTTGGACACGCAACGGAATCGGCACACGGACCTGAAGGGTAACCTGCTGGAGAGGATGTCGAAGACGAGATCGTTTGGCAACGTAGCAGCGCCTTCACCCGGTGCAGGCGCACTGGCCGTGGCTGCTGGAGAGCGGCGAGTGCGGCAAACACTAGTGGAGACTGGACCTATTGTCCCGGGTCGTGAGGGTCTTTTGTCGCGGTTGCCCAACCGCGACAGCGAAGGCGGGACTAAAGGTCCAACCATTAGTCGCGGACCTGTCACCAGCCGGGACAAATGGTCCTCATCCTGGGTGTGCTACGGGCAGAATCTTTAGTCGCGGTTCGTATAACGGGCCGCGACTAATTGTTATCTGCCGCGGCAGAAATTTGGGCACTTTCTGTGCCGCGGCAGAGAGTTCATTTTGGTTAGGGTTTACTAATTCTCTGCCGCGACAGAAATTTGGGCACTTTCTGTGCCGCGGCAAAGAATTCATTTTGTTTTATTTTATTCATTTTTTTTTTCTTCATTTTAAAATAGTTTTCGTATATTTCTACGCTACCACATACAGTACACTAGTAGAAAAAGGGGCATTGGTCCCGGTTCCAAAGGGGCATTGGTCCCGATTCATACATAGAAACATAAGCCCACACGTCGAGATCACGTTCAAGTTACTAGACCGACATCACGTTTCTCACACGTCCAGATCACGTCAATTAAATTAGAGGCAAAAAATAATTGCTTTTGTGAGAAAATTCTCCGGTTTTCTTCAGGACCTCCGAGTTCAAAAATCCCGCCAATTCCTCTTGAATTGCTTTTAGGCGCTTCGCTGGTATGAGCAGGTCCCGCATTCGCTCCATCTAGATCAATATGAATATGTGAGTTGTTTATAACTGTATATATGAAATCATAATAAAATAATTTATGAATGGAACTCAACACAATATGGTAATAAAAAATTGCGCAGAGTGTATACATACATAAGCTGTTCTTTGTTCTCTATTCCGCTCACTGACAAAAGAGCGCATGTACTCAAAAACGTAGTATGCACATAAATTTGTCCCCTGTTGCTGCCTCTCACACCACTTTACAGAAAATAGAATTTAATCAAATAATAATCAAGCATGATAATGGTATTGAAACTACAATTAAAGAGTTGTGCGGACCTATATATATATAGTACTACTTATCTTGGTGGTATAAAAATACAACTTCGGTTTCCATTCCCCTGGAACCTTCACGATGAACCGTTTCCAAACCCTGGCCGCCAAAAGAAAATGATTAAAGGAGTTATTAATTACTTAATATCAGAAAATGAATGAAAGAGGACGATATAGAGCGATAATGATTAAAATTACCTCTGGAGCATATCTTGCAAGCTTTGGTACTCTTCCATGTTTTTCCTTAACGAGTCCATGACTTGAACGACTCCTTGGTCAACTCTAATGATTAGCAGAATCCAGTGGGAACTGCGCACGTTTATATGTCCATAACTCATCGATTACATTAAACATGGAGTAAGCAAAATAGAATGTGTAAAAGGTACAGTAACACTCACTGGAATACGTAAGGAAAAAGTATTTCTTCGCAAGTATTTAGTTTCACTAACCACCGGAACAAGTTATTCTCTGTGTCTTCGGGATGGTTATTTACGGTCACTTCATTAATATAATATGGGTCAATGAACCCGATGTCATAGATGCGGCGTTCCCTGCATTCGACAATCTTCATTCTACAGTACAAAAAAATGTAGTGAGATAATTACAGGCAACGAACGAGCAGAGCTAGAGACTTAATTAAATTGCAGAAATAAATCACTTACAAACAATAGCAACTGACGAGGGATTTGTCGAGGGAGTCTTGATTGAATAACTGAAAAATTTCAGAAAACGGAATATACGTCGCGTCATCCGTGAAGTAATGCTCTTTCTTATATGACACCCAGAAGTGCTCATGCCCGGCCGCTACGGCTTTCTCGTACCACAGATGCAATCGACGCAATTGTGTTGTTAGAGAATTGACCTGCTCAGGTCTGACCAGGGACTTCCCGTAGACATATGTCCATGCATACTGATACTCCTGGGGCCGCCTATGGTGCCAGTGTCGTGGTGAACTTTCTTATCGGATATCACCTTCAGCGGGGAGATCGACTGTTTTGCCTGTTCTCCGAGCTGGGCCACCTTTTTCCCGCATTTTGCCGCCTTGAACCGCTCTTTCTTTAGGCGATCTGCCGCCTCCTTCTCCTCCTGCATCCGCTGCCTCTTTAGGCGATAGGCAGCCTTCTTCTCCTCCTCCTCTTGACTAATTGTCTTCTCCAAAACACGATCATAGTCATCTCGCAATTTAGGCGGCTCTGGCAGGGGACCCGTTAGATTTTTTATAAATCTCTCAACTTTTTCTGCTGGTATTATCTCTTCAGGCGGGGGCCATTTCGGAGCTAATTGTCGGGCCACATCGGCACGCACCGACTCCTCGAGTTCCTCTGGAGTTAAGTCGTACGATCTCTTTGGAAGAGGCTTTAGCAACTCGCGTTCCGCTCGAGTTAACTTATCTTCACGCGTCGACGTGAAGGATAGTTTCCGCTTTGACGAGAAGGTCTTAACAAGGGGCAGAATCGACGGACGGGACGTCGCGGGCGATGGACTCGCGACGGATGGGGCATCGAGGGATGGATCTTGATGTGGGGAGGATGGATCTTGTGGGGGTGGATCTTTAGGTGGGGGGATGGATCTTTAGGTGGGGGGATGGATCTTGAGGTGGGGGGATGGATCTTGAGGGGGGATGGATCTTGAGGTGGGGGGGATGGATCTTGAGGTGGGTGGGATGGATCTTGAGGTGGGGGAGATGAATCTTGAGGTGGGGGTCTGCTACTCGGAGGAGTGAAGTTTGGAAACATGATGTTTTTCTTGTTCCAGAGAGCGATACCCTTCTCGACTTCTCCCAGTGTCTTCTCGCCGTCACCTCCAGGAATGTCAAGTTCCAGATTAGCATATAACGGCACAACTTCATCCACCCCGACACGAGCATAGCCAGGTGGAATCCCTCCGAGATGGTAGCTTGCTCCAGCTGGATTAGGTAAAGCATAGCCGACCGCCACCTTGAAAGACACGTTCTTCATTGACATGTGTAGCTCACAGTCTGTCTTCTCCGTGATATCATCCACGGGGTAGTGAGCCGCCGACGGTTGGAATTCAGAATTTTCTACATTCGTGGAACTCACGCTGCTTTTCCGCTGATCAGATGGGACGGCTTCAACATGACCTTCTAGCTGCAGCTGAGATGCCTTTTGCTTACTAATTGAGTCTAGTTGCTCCTGCTGCTGCTGCACCTTGCGTTCCAGTGCTGATAACCGGTCAGACTCCTTCTTCTTTTTTCTCTGACGGCTTCTATAAGTATGAGCGTCTTCCGGAAAACCTTGCTTCAAGGTGACACCGGCTCCATAGCCTCGTAATCGTCCAACGTGTTCAGGATTCCCGAGTGCTAGTGACAGCTCGTCATTCTCTCTGTCGACCACGTACTCTCCCCTTCGAACTTTATCTATTGCGTCCACGAGTTGTTTGGTTATATACTCAATTTTTTCCTTCCATTTTCCCTGAGCAACAATCAACCCTGTCTGTGGGTCCAACCCTGCCCCATGCGCGAACAACCAAAACTTGGACCTCTCGGGCCAGTCATGTGTCTGTGGAATGATCCCGTTATCAAGCAGTCGTGCTTCCAAGGCTTCCCACTTAGGCACGGCAGCCCTGTAGCCACCTGCCCCCAAACGGTGGTGATATTCCTTCTTCGCAGCATTTAACTTATTCTGAACCGATCGGGCCACAGCGGCCTCCGATTTTCTTTGCTCCACAAATGTGGGCCACTGCTGTTGTATCTTCACTAGTGGTCCAGTGAAAACTGGATCTTTCTTCTCCGCCTTAAGATAAGCTTTCCATAAGTTTTTCTTCCAGGTCCGGAATTGTTCGTCCATCTTACTAAGAGACCACTCCTTCACTTTTGTCTTCAAGTGCTCGGGTAGATCTGGCGGTAGGCTGACCTTTGTCAAGAGCGTGTCCCAACACAATTTTTTTAGTCCCTCGTCGACATAAGTAGTTGGGTTGTTTTCATCCTTCGGCTGAATCCATTCTTCAAGGTTGATCGGGACAATGTCCCTAACAATAACCCCACATTGATTAATGTATTTGCGGCGGCAATCTATGGGTTCCAAAGGTTCGCCACTAGCACTAACTTGGTCGATCACTATCCTACGACCCTCCTTCAACGGCTTCGTCGGGCCTCGTTTCGGCACTGCTGTAGATTTGCTCGATCCGGAGGGCTAAAAGAAAAAATGGTTCGTTAATAACTGCAATACAACTCAAATAATACATCTAGTGTGATCGATGTACAGAGGCTTAATATACCTCGTCGGAGTTTGTTAAGGGCACTTCCTCCTCTCTACAAATTTCTTCTTCGTCAACTCCCTCACCGGACAAGTTAGATCCATCTGCTCTTCACGCTCCTCGTCAATGCCGAAGGCGTCCGGAAAATTTGGATCCATAGCTCAATGTCCCTGCAATCAATTTTGTAAAAAGAATATGAATATCAAAATTTGCATCTAACACTATTTGTGAATGCAAAATTATAGCAACTACTTAACAATGTTAGCATTAGCAGAATAATTGTAATAACATTTGAAGAAAATTTGAATGTTTGCTATCAAAATTTGAATGTTTGCTATCAAAATTTGAATGTTTGCTATCACAATTTTTATGTTTGCTATCAAAATATTTCCTACCACAATATTTTGCTAACACAAATTGTTTCTAACATTAACACTAACACTAACAATATTTCCTACCACAATATTTTGCTAACACAAATTGTTTCTAACACTAACAGTAACTAAAATTCCTAACATTATTTTTTGCTAACATAAATGGATCCTAACACTAACACTAACAATATTTCCTCACAATATTTTCTCCACCGACACAATTTGCATACAAATCTCCACTGTCTATTTTGCATATCTAACACAAAACTAAAAAAAATCATCTAAAATTGCATCTAATGAATTCAAACTATGCAAATATCAAAATGGTACTGAAAAATTGCATCTACTAAATTTAAACCACTAACAAAATTTTCCTAACAATTGGGCTAATATAGCTATGCAGGGGACGGAAATTACCCTCGATCCGGTGGAAGCGGCGGCCGGCGTGGGGAGGGATTCCGGCGACGGCGGACTTCTGGCGCGACTCCAGAGCGTGGCGGAGCAGCGCAGCGGGGAGAGGCCGGCCGGGGCGCGCGGCCGGGGATGGAGAGGGAGCGCGGCGTCCGTGGGGAGCGACGGCGTGGGAGGGATTCCGGCGACGGCAGACTTCTGGCGCGACACCAGAGCGTGGCGGAGCAGCGCAGCGGGGAGAGGCCGGCCGGGGCGCGCGGCCGGGGATGGAGAGGGAGCGCGGCGTCCATGGGGAGCGACGGTGTGGGGAGGGATTCCGGAGCGACGGCGCGGCAGCCTGGCGGCAGGGGAGAGGGCGGCGGCGTCGGGGAGAAGAATTTGGAGAGAACGAAAAGAATTTTGGAGGAAACCGCTCAAATCCTCGCGGAAAGGACCTTTGGTCCCGGTTCCAGCCACGAACCGGGACCAAAGACCCTTTGGTCGTGGTTGGTAACACCAACCGGGACCAAAGGTCTGTCCGGGCCGCAAAATATTGCGCGCGAAGCCCAGCGGGCCTTTGGTCCCGGTTGGTGTTAAGAACCGGGACCAATGGTCTTTTTTTGTTTCTTATTTCTAGTTTCTTTTTCTGTTTTCTTTTTTGATTCTTTTATATACTTTGTTTTCTTTTTTAAATATATGAATTTTTACATGCTTTTGGAATTGTTTTTTTCTAGTTTATTTTAAAATGTTCCAATATTTAAAAAATGTTCCAATATTTGAAATTCATTATCTTTTTATTATTTAAAGATTCATATATTTTTATAGTTTCATTTAATTATTTGAAAATCATGTTATAAATTCAATATCTTTTCATCTGTTTATCAGAAAAATGCAATTAAAATATCAATATTCATTAATTAAACTTATATATTCATTGAAGTCCGAAGGAGGCGGGCCGTCCCCCTCGTACCTGGCGAGACCCAATATTTTGCATACATATGCATGAATATCACACACATCTCCGGAAGTTGACAGTTTAGGTCGCAAGTTTTCAAAAGCAAGTAGTAACCTAAACTACGATCACAGACAAGAGAACTGCAATGGAGATCACAGACTCTGAAACTAACTTCGACCGGTTCCTGAGCCGCGGGGTGCTGAGCCGCCGGCGCTGCGCATCCAAAGAGAAGGAACCCTCACAGGGTCATAGCTCACGTGAGAAGGAACCCTCTGAAGAAACGACCACCTACTGTCATGCTGCCTATCCAATAGATATGTAGCGACGGACATGCTCATCCTCCTCCCTGATACGGCGACATACCACCTCCTCGGAGGCCGGCTCCCTCTGCACCGAGTGTGGCCCACGCGACTGCCACCACAGAAGATCCGGGTCGATGACGTCACCCGGATTCCTCACCAATCTGCGCGTCCCAGAAGGTAGCACCTCCCAGTGCCAGCCCGGTGGAGCCCAGTCCCGCACATCGCCCCTCTGGTCCAACATGGACATCGTCGCCGACCCCTAAGTCAAAATTTTGTTACAATGGAAGAGTGATGAGATTGCAGATATGAGTTTAGATGTGATATGGCAATGGCGGCCAAGCCTACATATATATAGTGAGAAATTACGGGAAGACAAAGGCGGGAAGCGGTGGAAGAAGCACACGGATCGTGTGTTTCCTTCGAGCACTTGTGGGCCGTTGGATCGGAAGCACACGGATCGTGTGTTTCCTTCGAGCGCTTGTGAGCCGTTGGATCAGGGCCTTTAGTACCGGTTCGTGTTACCAACCGGGACTAAAGAAGCACACGGATCGTGTGTTTCTTTCAAGCGCTTGTGAGCCGTTGGATCTGGGGTGTGTTTCTTTAGAGCGCTTGTGAGCCGTTGGATCAGAAGCACACGGATCGTGTGTTTCCTTCGAGCGCTTGTGAGCTGTTGGACCAGGGCCTTTAGTACCGGTTCGTGTTACCAACCGGGACTAAAGAAGCACACGGATCGTGTGTTTCTTTCAAGCGCTTGTGAGCCGTTGGATCAGGGGTGTGTTTCTTTTGAGGGCTTGTGAGCTGTTGGATCTGCACTCCCACCTCATCCACATGTACACCTTTTAATCGCCTATAAATAGCGACGTCCCTGCAGCGAAACGGCACACAACGAGCGTCTACCTTTGCCACCGAACCCAATGGTTGGATTTAGCCTACCCGCTGGCATGTTCCCTAGCACAAGCCCTCGGGTAGGTTGAATCCAACCACTGGATTAGGGTGACACAATGATGAATTGCCGAGGAGGTGGGAGTGGTGGTGGTGGAAGTGGTAGCCATGCCCCTCGGTCGGATCCAAGCAGCTCCAAGGCTCTCTGATGATCTACAACATTCCCAACACTTTTTGGGACGGTCGTTAGATCATCAGAGAAGTCTTGGGGTTGTTTGGATCGAAGGTCGATTTGCTGCTCACGACGACGCGAGACGGATGCGCAAGCTTCCGGATGGGAAAAACCAGTGTTGGATCAGCCACATGACCCTATATGCAAATCATTCGGATTCCCGTCATACAGCCCAACGGTGCATTTGATATGCAGGCACTCACGAGCCACCGTTGGGCTGTATGACGGGGAAACCATGTGCATTTGATAAAAGGTTTAATACATTAATTATTACTTGCGGATGCTTGGATCGAAGGTCGATTTGCTGCTCACTTCACAGCCCTCAACAAAATACTTGCGGCTGTTCTATCTACAAAATACTTCAGTTCATCGACCGAATACAAATCATTCGGATTCCCGTCATACAGCCCAACGGTCCACCGTTGGGCTGTATGACGGGGAAACCGTGTGTAATTGTAATGCATAGTCCTCATAAAACATACATTAATTGAAACTAACATACAACTATCTAAATAATTTAAATCCAACACCAAATGCGATCAAAATCGCAACTAAGTTAACTACTGAACCAACAACATAATGGTACCAAGCCTCCTGACTAATGGCATATTTTCTAATCTTTATAATCTTCAAGCGCATTGCATCCATCTTGATCTCATGGGCATGTGCGACGTCGGCAAGCTTCAACTCGTGTTCATCGATGATGTCGGCAAGCTTCAACTCCAATTTCATCTTCTCTTCTAGGCATTGCAGACGAAGATCTTCACTTCTTTCCAATTTTGCTTTCAAATCATTGTTTTCTTTTACAAAAAACTCGACAATAGGGTCGGTTGGAATTTCCGGTTCAACTACCTCCTAGATAAAAGTGTCTATGTCAAGTTGGTAGGTATAGTTGTTATAAATACGAAATGAAACAAATAGTTATGAAAATATACCACATCCGAATCATAGACCGGACGAGGGACGACGGGGGCGGATATCAAAACCATGACACTATACATATAAAAAAAACATAAGAAAATTATACAAGAAATAAATATGCTTTTAAATCATACAAATCATTTTTCTTAAAATAGAAGGTAAAGAAAAAGGCTCACCAAGGTGGTGCAGGTGACGAGACGATGCGGGCTATCGACGACGGTGAGGACGGGACGACACTAAAATCCACAAATAATAAATTAATTTGAGCTCAAAATGCATATAAAAAAATTACTCTCTAGCTTAGGCATTTCATCAAACACCTTGCTAGCAACACAAAAAATAAAATGAGCTAAAATGAGCTAAAGTTGCAACTTCGGAGGAAAGGATGATGTTGCTAACCCTTGAATAGATGGGGTGCCTTCAATGCTCACAAATGGAGTAGAAAAATGGGCATTTACTTGAGTGAGTGAGAGGAAATGGAGGAGAAATAAGTGATGAACTCGAGCTCAAAAAATGGTGGTGGCCTCGGGTGGAAGAAGATATATGTGCAGGGAAGACCTTTGATCCCGGTTCAGGTCACAAGCATTTGTCGCGGCTCGTATACCAGGCCGCGACTAATGCTCGCGGCAGAAATTTGGGCAGTTTTCTTTGCCGCGGCAGAGAATTCATTTTCTTTTATTTTATTTATTTATTTTCTTCATTTCAAAATAGTTTTCGTATATTTAGACACTACCACACATACAGTACGCTTTTTCATAAATATTAATGATTAAGTAATAATAATTGTTAACAAATAATAATCGTTGATCCACTTGGGCAAATTCAACAAATTTGTAGTCATTTAAATCCTTAGAATGTGTAGAACACTTTATAATAATAAAAATTCATACGAGCACAAACTTGCTATTGCTGAATATTAGTACGGACCAGAGATATTTATCAATATAAAGGGAAAACAAGTGCTAAATAAATCCAAAGATCACACAACTTTTTATAATTTCAATCAAACGTCTCACATATGACAATTATTGTTGAGATGATCTAGATCGACACATTGAGACATACGCACATACCACCGAGACACCTCCTAGCAATCTCATAGCCTAGGCGAGCGTCCAGAGCGGCATACTTGATGCGATAAAAGCTCAATGGAAAGTTGCCCCAACCTCTCGTGAGGTCCTCTTCTTCCTCCTTTTTCTTCTCGTCCTCCTTCTTCTTCTTCTTCTTCTTCTTCTTGTTGATCTTCTTCTTCTTCTGAAGCGTTGTGCCAATAGTAAAATTGGCTAGAGCATAGAGACTCGGAAGATTAGGGTACGTTGGGTTAGGGTGAACGGCCCGCTGGAGGTCGACGGCGGACGGAATATGAATTCCGTAAGGCTCCAGCATACGTTGATCGTTGTTGATAGCCGCGCCGCAGAATTTGATGGTTTTGTCCATCAAGAAGTCCTTGAGGGCCTGCGGCACCCGATCAGCGTAGCAAATATGGAACACCAACGTGTCGGTCTCCACGGAGAGTTGCAGGACGGCGGCACGCTGCCTCTCCTTGGGTGCGGCGTCGGTGAACTCGCAGTCGAGGCCCACGATCTTCTTCGGTGCGGCGTCGAGGTAGCGCCTCTTGACGTCGCGGATCCATCTCTCCACGGTTGATGCGCGGAGAGTGACCACGACCTTGAAGTTCATGTTGACGGCGTCGTCCTTGTAGTGGAACACCTGGGATCGAGGTGGGCGCGCAAGTGGCTCCATGGCGCGCGGCAGCGATTCGAGAGAGGATTTTTGAGTAGAGATTAGAGAGAGGAGATGGTGCATTTGGCAAATGGCACTGTAGCTCTCTATATAGAGCTAGCAGGGGAGATGAGGAGGCTGGCGCGCCGTGGTAATTAATCGGGTGTGTTTCAACTTCCAAATTCCTAAGCATTTTGATCAACTTCCAAAGACATTAATCGTTCTCTTCATTCCCCGTGTGTCGTGGGGCTACCTTTCGGGTACCCCACGGTGATGGTACCTGGGTCACGCCAAGAGAGGCCCATGAAGTGTACCGTGTGGCCCAAGTAGCTGGTTAGGCCGGTGATGATTTTCTTCATTCTGTAACGTGCAATCCGCACCGTCCACCCGAGACCTGGCCTGTGATATAAAGGCCAGGAGGGTGCGTCATCTAGGTCAAGCAAGCAACGCATAAGCAAACGCTAGCGAGATTGCCATCTCGCCATTGTAGCCACCTCGATAATATCAGACAAGCAGGAGTAGGTCTTTACCTCACCTCGAGGGGCCGAACCTGGGTAAACTCGCCCCCTGTTAGCCGTCACAGCCACCAACGTTCATACTTTCTCCCCCTCAATCAACCCGGGGCACACAACCTTGGGAATTGCCGAGCCCCAACCTCGACAATTGGCGCCGTCTGTGGGAAGAACAGATCGTTGGAGTCATGATTGCGCCGGCCCCATCCGCAATGAAGAACGGCATCAGCGCCAGGGAGTCGATCTACACCGGCTTCCTCGAGTTCGTCCACCACTCGCCGGCGGATCTCCCGGCGTACGCTGAGGTGCAGCAGAGCACGTGGATTACCTTCGGTAGTCTGCGCTATCTGGTGGACAGTCGTGGAACGCTCCGGCCCACGCTGGCCACGTTGCGCGTGACGGACGCGCCTGCATCTACATCGACTGCGCCGACCGCGGCAACACCCGCCGCGAAGATCGCATCTACTGCGGCCGCGGCGATCGCGTCATCGACTGCCGTGAAGATCGCGTCCACTTCGACTGCGTCAGCACCATCTACGACCGCATCAATGGCGACTGCGGTGACCACACCCGCGGTCACCAGAAAAATCGCATCTACTGCAGCTCCGACACGAAACAAGTCTACTCCGACCTTCTTGTCCGCACCCCGGATGAAGCCAAAATCTACGCCAATCGCACCTCCACAACGCGGAGTCGCCAGTAGCAGTAACCGTAGCACCCGCCACGTTGCTGTGATCTTCGACTCTGAGCACAGCTCGGATGAAGGAAGCAGGACTGGTAGCATCAGCCCTACTCGACGGGTTTACCCCGCGCAAGTTTATATGGCCAGCCCAGCACGATCCAATGGCGGGGAACCCATATACCCGTTGGAGGTGACCATGCCGGACAGGGTGACAAGACTCACCATCACTCGGGAGATGGCGATCCAGGCCATGAAGCACGTGGACGAAGGCACATTCCCTTCACCAGATGAACCCCGAGAAGACCAACTGGCGGTCCAATACTTGCTTTGGAAGGAGTCCGAGCGAGTCCGCCAAGAGAAGGCCGATCTGATTCGGCGCAAAGAACTAGCCGACGCGTCGAGTGCCAGGAGGGCAGCACACTCGTTCTTGGCCGGATCGGAGGAAGTCACACAAGGAGGACGTCACCAGGGCTCGCATGCCACGGGTGCCAGAGGCTGATCGCGTCCACCTCACTCGCAATCTGGAGTCGTCATTCATGACGGAGGATACGGACGGAATCCCCGTCCCCAAGACACCCGCTTCGGCCCTCATGGCAGTCGAAACCTACATGCGACTAACTCAGCCGCCGGAGGGTGACGCCCACGCCCGCCTTCATAGGCGACAAATTCAATCCCTCAGGGAAGTCGAGGAAGTCCTGGCAAAGTCAGCACCAGCAGAAAGGGCGCGCGAGAATCGAGTCCGCCGCGATCGTGAACCCGCACCACTTGCAGACCCAGCCCCAATTCGACTGCGACAGCCGCAGCCAGGCGAAGATGTTCGTAACGTCGTCGCACAGAGAAGGGTGGACCGCAGTCAACGGCTGCGAGCAGCGAGTGCACAAGCCAACGACTACGACGACGACGATTTCGAGCCACGCGGAGCCGCATGTTTCAGCTTCAACATCCGTGACACGAAGATGCCCAAAGGCTTCAAGCTAACAGCGGAGACACCCAAGTATGACGGGAAGCAAGACCCAAGGGACTGGCTGGAAGACTACCTCATCGCGTGCAGCTGTCAAGGTGGTACTTCGACTACTGCCATGCAGTACATCCAGTTGATGCTCACAGGATCTGCTCGCGGGTGGCTCAACACTCAGCCTAGGGACGCTTTCAGCACCTGGGACGAGTTCAGGAACGCCTTCGTGAAGAGCTTTCTGGGGACATACGCGAGGCCAACAACCCTCATTGAGCTCCAGGCGTGCAAGCAAGGTCGAGACGAGCCACTCCGTTCGTACATCCAGCGGTGGACCTTGCTTCGCAACACCATGGACGGAGCCACCTCAGAAGACAGGGTAATGGACGCATTCATGCACGGCGTTTACCGCCGCGACCTCCGTGAGGAGTTTGGTAGGCTTAGGCCGAGGAACATGATCGAGCTCATGCAGATAGCCAACCAGTGGGCAGATGGAGAAGACTCTGTTCGTGATGCACCACGATCTCCGAGGCAAGAAGCAGGACCTAGCAACTGGCGAGAAGGGCGCCTGAAGAAGAAGCCGCGTTACGTCGGCAACGACTCTATCGAGTTAGTAGCGGCGGGATTCGAAACCCCCCGTGAGAGTGAAAGACAGTACAACCAGGGCGGTGGCAGCAGCTACCATGAAGATGGAAGTCGCAAGCGCGAGTGGCGGAGATGCCCAATGACTGACGAAGAAGAGTTAGAGCAACCTTGCAAGCATCATATGTTTAGGGACCCAGAAACAGGCAAGTGGGGATCCCGCCACCTATTGAAGGATTGCAGAAAGGCACGCAAGATATACAGGGCGTTTGCGCGAATAATTCCTCAGAACGGACAGCATGATAATCAAGCAGCACCCGTGGCACAGCCAGCCGCACAGCTGGCCCTCCAGGTGCCACCTCCTCCTCCAGTCGCCAACCCAGCGCAGGCAGCGCTGGCCTTCTACCCTCAGCAACAACAGCAACCGCAGCCACAGCCGCAGGATCCTGCTAACGCGTTCCCGGCAGCACGTGGGCAGATTAACATGATACAGAAGGGACGTCCTTCCAACAGGACCCAGAAAATCATCACCCGCCAGGTCTACCAAGCACTCACCAATCCACCTGCAGTACCCGATTACCTAAGAGGATCAGAAACAGCGATCACTTTCTCCAGAGCGGACCACCCGCCGGCGATACCACGACCCGGGCACGCTGCTCTGGTAGTCGAAGCTCAGATCGGGGAGTACACCTTGAAGAAGGTGTTCATGGATGGAGGCAGCGGTATCAATATCATCTTCGCCGACACCCTAAGAAGGATGAACAGGTCAACATCCAACCTAACGCCATCAGCAAATACCTTCCACGGTATAGTACCAGGGCAAGCAGTCACGCCTATGGGAACAATTACACTCGATGTCATATTCGGCACACCCGAAAACTTCCAGCGAGAGGCGATCGACTTCGAGGTAGTCGACTGGAAGTCACAATATCACGCCATACTGGGTCGTCCGGCCTTCGCCAGATTCATGGCAGTGCCCCACTACGCCTACCTCCTGCTCAAGATGCCGGGACCAAAGGGCGTCATCACGGTGAAAGGCGACTTCGACCGGTCTGATAGCTGCGACCGCGAGTTTAGCAGGATCTCTGAATTCTTCGGGATGGACGAGCACCTGGAGATGATGGCAGTCGACAACGACAAAACTCTGTTTCCACCACGGAAGAAATCATCCAAGGAGTCTGCATTCAACACAAGCGACGACACAAGGGCCCATCAGGTACACCCGACGGACGCCGACAAGACGGTCAGGGTGTCATCAAGCCTGACTAGCGCATAGGAAAGCGCGCTCGTCGAGTTCCTGCGCGAGAACTGGAAGATATTCGCCTGGCAACCTTCTGACATGCCAGGTATACCAAGGGAACTCGCCGAGCACTCCTTACGTGTCCGCAAAGATGCCAGACAGTCAAGCAGACCATGAGGCGCTTCGCGGGTCCCAAGAGAGATGCTATCAGCAAGGAGATTGACCGGCTGCTTCACGCCGGATTTATTCGAGAAATAAGGATTCAGAGTGGGTAGCAAACCCGGTACTCGTGGAAAAGAAGAAGACGAAGAAACTCCGCATGTGCGTCGACTTCACCGCCATCAACAAATGCTGCCCCAAGGATCACTTTCCGCTCCCGCGGATTGATCAGATCGTCGATTCGACTGCAGGCTGTGCACGCCTATCCTTCCTGGATGCCTACTCTGGGTACCAGCAGATCAGGATGAAAGTCGAGGATCAGGAGAAGACGGCGTTCATCACACCACACGGTGTATTCTGCTACCAGATGATGCCCTTCGGGTTGAAGAACGCTGGAGCCACATACCAGCGCACGATGCAGGCCTGCTTGAAGGAGCTCATAGGGCAGATTGTCCAAGTCTACGTCGACGACATAGTCGTCACCACCCGCACAGAGGACAGCCTCATCGACGACCTCCGCAAGGTCTTCGACGCGCTCAACAAGTACCAGATCAAGTTAAACCCAGACAAGTGCGTCTTCGGCGTCCCAGCCGGAGAGTTACTGGGGTATCTTGTCTCTGCGAGAGGAATCGAAGCCAACCCTGAGAAGGTGCAGAACATACTCGACATGCCTGCACCGACCAAGCTTCATGAAGTACAACGCCTAGCTGGCAGAGTCGCAGCGCTCAGTCGGTTTATTAGTAAGTTGGGAGAAAAGGCCCTGCCCTTCTACCAACTGATGAAAAAGGCAGACAAGTTCGAGTGGACAGAGGAGGCACAAGATGCATTCGACAAACTGAAACAGACCCTCACAACCCCTCCAGTGCTGGTGGCACCATATGAAACGAGCCACTGTACCTGTACGTGGCAGCCACGAACAGAGTGGTTAGTACCGTACTCGTAGTCGAGCGGGAGGAAGAAGGAAAGAGTCCACCCTATTCAGCGACCTGTGTATTACCTCAGCGAGGTGCTAACTGATTCCAAGCAGCGGTACCCGCACTACCAGAAGCTGGCATACGGAGTCTTCATGACGTCAGGAAGGTGGTCCACTATTTCTCTGAGCACCCGATCACGGTGGTAAGCTCCTCTGCCCTATCCAACATCCTCACCAACCCAGCCGCGACAGGAAGAGTCGCCAAGTGGGTTGTCGAGTTAGGGCCATGGGGGCTGAAGTACGCACACCCAAAGGCAATCAAGGCCCAGGTCCTCCCAGAGTTCACCACAGAGTGGATAGAAGCACAACTACCTGACGAGCTCGACTTGTCCAATGCATGGACAATGTATTTCGATGGATCCAAAAAATTCAACTCAGCCGGAGCAGGAGTCGTGCTCATTTCACCTAAAGGCGACAAGCTGAAGTACGTGCTGCAGATGAAGTTCTCAACTCCTTCCAACAACGAAGCAAGTACGAAGCCCTGATCCACGGCATGCGGATGGCCCAGAACTGCGGCGCCACTCGCCTCATGATCTATGGCGACTCCTACCTGGTTGTGCAGCAAACCATGAAGCAGTGCGATGCCATCGCTGACAACATGATAGCCTACAGGGAGCTGTACAATCAACTGGAAGGCCTCTTCGACGGCTGCGAACTGCGGCACATCGGCCGCGAAAGCAACGAAGAAGCTGACGTCCTGGCCAACCTAGGTTCGGATCGAGCTCCGGTGCCACCCGGAGTCTTCCTCGAGTGCATCACACAGCGCTCAATCAAGGTCCGGCCCCCGCCAGGACCCTCTACATCGACAACAAGCACCGCCAACCCGCCAAGCACGGAGAAGGAGGTCATGGAGATAATGCTGGTCGAGCCCACGTGGACAAGCCCGTATCTGGCCTACATGCTGCACCAGCGGCTGCCGGAGAACCCAGTCGAAGCCAAGCGCATCGTCCGCCGTTCCAAAGGCTTCACCATCATCAATGGCGAGCTCTACAAGAGAAGCATCTCAGGAGTCCTCCAAAGGTGCATCGATCCAGCCGACGGCCAAGCAATCTTACTCGACATCCACGCCGGCATATGCGGGCACCACGCAAGCAGTCGAGCACTGGTGGCCAAGGCCTTGCGAGCAGGGTTCTACTGGCCCACCGCAATGCAAGACGCAGAAGAACTGGTAAAAAATGCGTTGGCTGTCAGGAGTTCGCCAACAAGCCGCATGCACCAGCGTCGGCACTGAAGACAATACCACTCGCGTGGCCCTTCGCGCAATGGGGACTCGACATGGTAGGTCCCTTCAAGAAATCCTCCCCAGGCGGGCACACTCACCTCCTGGTGGCAGTCGACAAGTTCACGAAGTGGATCGAGGCGGTCCCAATCACAAGCTCAACCGCAACCTCAGCGGTCAACTTCATCAGGTCAATCATCTTCAGGTTCGGTGTGCCGCACGGCATCATCACCGACAACGGGACGAACTTCACAGCCGAAGAATTCAGGGATTTCTGCTCTGAACAAGGTGTCAAGCTCAGTTATGCATCCGTCTCGCACCCGCAGTCCAATGGGCAAGTCGAGAAGGCCAACGGCCTAGTCAGCAAAGGCATCAAGAAGCGTCTGCGAGTACCATTGAAGCGAGCCGCAGGAGCCTGGGTGGAGGAGTTACCAAGTGTGCTGTGGAGCCTACGCACCACGCCAAACAGATCTACCCAGTATACACCATTCTTCATGGTGTACGGTGCCGAAGCAGTCCTGCCCTGCGACATCAAATTTGATGCTCCACGAGTGGTGGCATACGACGAGTCTGATGCTGAAGAAGCACTTGAAGATTGTGGATGTCCTGGATGAAGCACGCGACATCGCCCTCAGCCGCACAGCCGTGTACCAGCAAGACCTGCGCAACTACC